>KZ451982.1:7105736-7180614 GCA_002786265.1 Apostasia shenzhenica
AGCGGAACAGAGGGCGCGGGCGCGGCACCGAGCGGGAGAGAGAGAAAGAGAGAAAAAGTTCCCTTTCTCTCTCCTGGCGCGGCGACACGCGGAAGAAGCGGAGAAAGGCGGTTCCGCCGCTGCCCTATCTGTTTGGAACAATTGCATTTTGGTCCCTTTATTTTCAACCTCTTATAAATAGATCCAAAATCATTATTTTCAAGTCCAAAAATATTTCTTTTAGATAGAAAATAGTTTTAACTTTTAAGCCTCAAATTAAACTATAATTCAATTTCTTTTAACTTCAAATATAATTTCAGGATGTCACAATGCATCTGGCATGGGTATTGACAAAAAGGAAACATAAAGCTTACACATAATCGTTGGGATACAATTATTGATGATGTTGGCCTCTTTTCTTTTTGGCAATTTTGTTCATTATGTAAATAAAACTTTTGATGCAGCCTTGTCTCGGTGGTGAATCAAAAACATTGATGTTCGTCAACATCTCGCCGGAAGCATCCTCATCCAGTGAATCAATTTGCCCGCTCCGGTTCGCTGCACGGGTTAATGCATGCGAGATTGTGGTACCTCACCGCCACACTCAGCTTTTCCATTGTTCAGTTATGTGATTTCGTTGTATCTCCAGAATTTATCCATTTTTTTACATCGACTATTTTAATAAGCTTTTCCGTTGTAATCTGTATGCTATAGATTTAGCTTGTGGCCCTTATCATCAATACCATGTTGTGAGTTGAAGTTTTTTTTTCTTACTTGTGCATTATCATTTAGTAGTACTTGTAAAATATTATTATTTGGTGCTGACTTGATATCCTTGTAAGGTTTTTTTTTTAATTTTATAAAGGTAAGTTGCTTTGGATGTTTGGCATACATCACTCAACTTATATAGAATATTTAATTGTGGACTTTCTTATTTAGAATATTTAATTGTAGACTTTCACTGAATGTGGTATGTAACTTGTGTGAGTTCTACAAGTTATATATTAAATCTTAATTAGGTAAGTTTTGTAGGACACATGGCTTATGTAAGTCATATAATTTACACTGCTTATAGCCTATTTACGTCAATCATTTTAAATAGCTTATGTGGACAGTGAGTTGTCGCTAAGTAATAGCATTATATAATTATGGTTGAATTAGTAATGTACCTTTATTGTTGTCAAAAAAAGGAAGATTTATATATGTTACTTTTAAAAAAAGGAAGATTTATATATGTTACTTTTAAAAAAAGGAAAATTTACATAGGATCCTTGGATACTCCTAAAATATCTAGAGAAGTGCCACATAACATACACATCTTGGCAACCATTCCCAATATTTGGCAGGTTACTAATCACATCTCGCATTGGCATAGCTCGAGCATAGTCAGGGACATAAACACATCAAGAAATTCTTTTTAATACATTATCGATTTTTAAAATATACATCTAGTTATTCTAAGTCCATAGATCATATTCTGTCTTTTGACTTGATAAACAACTCGGTTAAATATATCATCTTGCTTTTAACATTCTCATACATTTATTTCACATAGAAATCAATATTCCATTTCACATATATCTTAATCAGAATCATGCATAAACTAAACATATGAAACATTCTGAGCAATAATAATAATTCCCGCAACATGGATTCAATCATAAAACAAGCATTTAACAATACATATCATTTGTACTTTAACATAATACATAGAATCACATATATCAAATTATTTACTTAGTCGATAATTTAATTTAATAAATAACTTAGAACTCTTGCCTACCTCTTGTACATCATGTTGATAGCTTAATAAAATCGAAGAAATAAGGAAAGATTTGGATGAAAAAAATCCCGCTTTGATTCCTCTTCCTTCCCTTCCTCTTCTTCTTCTTCTTTTTCTTCTTCTCCTACTTCTCTGCTGGCAGCAGTGACAGTTGCTGCTGCTGCTGAGTTAGGCGGAATAGAGAGGCGGAGGTAGGCAAACGCAAGCGCAGGCACAGGCGACAGAGAGGGAGAGAGAGAAAGAAGCTTTTTCGCTCTCCAAGCGCGGGCGACGCGGAAAATGGCAGTTGAAGGCGGTTCCCGCGGAATAGAGAGGCGGAGGCAGGCAAACGCAAGCGCAGGCACGGGCGACAGAGAGGGAGAGAGAGAAAGAAGCTTTTTCGCTCTCCAAGCGCGGGCGACGCGGAAAATGGCAGTTGAAGGCGGTTCCCGTGGCAAAGCATATCCAATTTAATGGAAATTGCAATTTAGTCCCTCAATTTTTCTTTTCTCGTAAGTACGTCCAAAAATATTTCTTTTGGGTCCAAAATTCTTCATTTTCAATCCAAATTAGTTTCAATTTTAAAACTTCAAATCATTATTCTTTGGTCGTCACAATTCTCCCCACCTTTGAAGAATTTTGCCCTTGAAATTAAGCAAAGAGATCTGGATAAAACTTTTGGAAACTCATGTGAAAATTTCATCCTCCACATAAGATCGGGGTCGGTCCGTGGTGAACTATGCCAGAGCGGGGCGAAGCCAGAGGAAAGTCTGGTGGAGGCCCGCAGCGATACTGACGTGTAAATCATTAGTATGACTTGGGTATATGGGCGAAAGACTAATCAAACCATCTAGTAGCTGGTTCCCTCCGAAGTTTCCCTCAGGATAGCTGGAGCCCATTCGGAGTTCTTTCAGGTAAAGCGAATGATTAGAGGCATCTGGGGCACAACAACCTTGACCTATTCTCAAACTTTAAATAGGTAGGATGGGGTGGCTGCTTCGATGAGCCACTCCATGGAATCGGGAGCTCCAAGTTGGCCATTTTTGGTAAGCAGAACTGGCGATGGGGGATGAACCGAAAGTCGGGTTACGGTGCCCAACTGTGCGCTAACCCAGAACCCACAAAAGGTGTTGGTCGATGAAGACAGCAGGACGGTGGTCATGGAAGTTGAAATCCGCTAAGGAGTGTGTAACAACTCATTTGCTGAATCAACTAGCCCCGAAAATGGATGGCGCTTAAGTGCGCGACCCATACCCGGTCGTCGCGGCCATCGTCATGTCCCGATAAGTAAGAGGACGTGTCGGCTATTGCAAAACTCGGGCGCGAGCCCGTGCGAAGCGGCCGCCGGAGCGGATCTTGGTGGTAGTAGCAAATATTCAAATAAGAACATTGAAAGCCGAAGGGGGGAAAGTTCCATGTGAACGGCTCTTGCACATGGGTTAGCCGATCCTGAGAGACGGGGGAGACCCGTTTGAGAGCGCCGCGTGGTGCGAGCTTTGAAATCACTGCTTGAGCTGCTGTCGTGGCGAGACCAGGTCGCCGCGTGCCGGCTGGGGGACGGAATGAGAACGTTCCCCCGGGGGACTTCCCCAGGCATCGAACAACCGACTCAGAACTGGTACGGACAAGGGGAATCTGAATGTTTAATTAAAACAAAGCATTGCGATGGTCCCAGCATATGCTCACGCAATGTGATTTCTGTCCAGTGCTCTGAATGTCAAAGTGAAGAAATTCAACCAAGCGTGGGTAAACGACAGGAGTAACTATGACTCTCTTAAGGTAACCAAATGCCTCGTCATCTAATTAGTGATGCACATGAATGGATTAATGAGATTCCACAACCAAGGGAACGGGCTTGGCAGAATCAGTGAGGAAAGAAGACTCTGTTGAGCTTGACTCTAGTCTGACTTTGTGAAATGACTTGAGAGATGTAGGATAAGTAGGTGCTGGTCCTGCTGGCGGAAGTGAAATACCACTACTTTTAACGTTATTTTACTTATTCCGTGAAACAGAGGCGGGGCCTGGCCCCTCCTTTTGGATCCAAGTCCCGCCCCTGCGGGATGATCAGGGCGGAAGACATTGTCAGGTTGGGAGTTTGGCTGGGGCAGCGCATCTGTTAAAAGATAACGCATGTATCCTAAGATGAGCTCAACGAGAATAGAAATCTCGTGCGGAACAAAAAGGTAAAAGCTCATATGATTCTGATTTCCAGTACAAATACGAACCGTGAAAGCGTGGCCTATTGATCCTTTAGGCCTTTGGAATTTGAAGCTAGAGGTGTCAGAAAAGTTACCACAGGGATAACTGGCTTGTGGCAGCCAAGCGTTCACAGCAACATTGCTTTTTGATCCTTCGATGTCGGCTCTAGTTATCATTGTGAAGTAGAATTCACCAAGTGTTGGATTGTTCACCCACCAATAGGGAACGTGAGCTGGGTTTAGACCGTCATGAGACAGGTTAATTTTACCCTACTGATGATCGTGCTGCGACAGTAATTCAACCTAGTATGAGAGAAACCGTTGATTCACACAATTGGTCATCGCGCTTGGTTGAAAAGCCAGTGGCGCGAAGTTATCATGTGTGGGATTACGACTGAACGCCTCTAAGTCAGAATCCATGCTGAAAATGCGGCGCCAGCACTCGTCGTTCGCCCAGCGTCCTGAAGTAGGGGACTCTGATCCCCCATGGGCGGCTGACGGAGGTCGCTTCCTTCCGCGGGGCATAAAGGCCGCGGCGGACACCTTGGAGTGAAGTTTCGAATGAGCGGCGAGCTGAATCCTTTGCGGACGACTTAAATTCGCGACGGGGAATTGTAAGTGGCAGAGTGGCCTTGCTGCCACGATCCACTGAGATCCAGGCCATAGTCGCAGTAGATTCATCCTTCTCAAGTTTTGATTTTGCCCAGCAAACGACTGGGCCGTTGTGGTCCAAGGAAGCAACGCGTCGCGCGATAGAGTGCGGTGACGTGCGTCCGGGTCAGAAATGTCACGGGCCGCAAAGCACCAAGTGCAAACTGCCGCAAGGATTGCATCTCAAGGGAGGAGGCCCCGGAGTGTGCCCTCACGGCGCCTTCAAGGCCCTCGAAAAAATCGAGCAAGACAGATTTGGGTGTGGGGACCGCCCTCGCTGCTTGCGGCGAAGTCTACGGGACTTGTCCTGGCCGTCTAAGGTTTTCTTGGCCTTCGGGACCCCCGGAACTGCATCTCGTGCGATGAGGCATCAGGTCTGCGGGGTATTTGATGGTACCCCCAAACAAATGCGAGATTTCCGCGAGACTCTAGCGTCTCCAAGCAACCGCTCAAGAAAATTGCAAAAATGGTGCCGGACAGGTCGTGCGATGGTAATGCGCTATCCCGAAGAACGTCGGTGAGTGCAGTAGCGTTGGAACGAGAGATTGGCATTAGGATGAACTCCGGGAGGAGAGGTCTCCCGCCACCCCAACCGCAGCGCGCTTAAAAGTGTGTTGTGCTGATTGAAGAACGTTATGGTGTTGTCGAAACGATTTCCCGACCGCCCTCGACATGCTCAATCCCTCCGAGTTTTGTTCTTCCATAGGAACGCTCGTTGCTTTCCTGGGAATGTTGTGTGGGGATTCCGCTGTCTCACAGGTGTTTAGATTCCCTGGGAGCTCTCGCGGCCGCGTAAGCTTTTTGGGGCCGCCGGTACTCCCGGTATTGCGTCCCGCGAGTTGTGCTGCGGGGTATTTGATGGTCCACCCGAACAAATGTGAGGTTTCCGCGAAGTAACCGCTCGAGAAAATTGCAAAAATGGAAGCTATTGTTTTGAGAAGAGATATTTCTGATATTATTTTTGTACATAATATTAATCATATCATGATGGTGAAAAATGATTTGATTAAAATGCACAATTGGGAAAAGCACATAAAAAAGTGTCAAAATTGCAAAGATTAAAAGCTTTGAATGCTTGATCTCTTGGTCCATCATGAAAAGCCCATAAAAAAATGCTTTTAGCATGCTATGCACAAATTAAGGAGCTACGTTGTTTCATTAATCCTTATCACTACTAGAGAAAACCTGTTTTACGGCGGTTAAAGACCGCCTTTAAACATTAATATAACCACCGCGTATTCAAACGTTGTAATAGCTAACACGGCTTTGACGGCGGTCTGGACCGCCGTTGTAGCTACAAAGAGAACCGCCGTCTATAGTATACTATAGAAGGCGGTTGT
Source organism: Apostasia shenzhenica (assembly GCA_002786265.1). Lineage (NCBI taxonomy): Eukaryota > Viridiplantae > Streptophyta > Magnoliopsida > Asparagales > Orchidaceae > Apostasia > Apostasia shenzhenica. The sequence goes on from KZ451982.1 coordinate 7,111,667, forward strand.
CTTAGAAAATCGCCGTCTATTAATTTTTTTTTTTTTAATAAAATTTTTTTTATCAAAAAAATAATATGATACATACAGCAGTAATATAGATTCATTGATACACAGCAATTACATACATCCAGAAGCAGCAATTATATACATCCAGATGTCATTTCAACTATTAAATTCATAAATAAAACAACAATATCGATCACATAAAACATAACTTCAATTACATGAACCTTTAATATTACATAGCAAAACAAATGCAGATACAAAACAAGAAACAAAATCATTATATATAGCAACAGGTAATCTGAATTCATGAAACAAAACTGCTTCATAAGCTTCATGATATCATATGTATTCATAATGCTGAATGACTGTAGAAAGATAAAATATATAAATATCATATTGCATGTAAAAATAGGTTTAACTGCAAGATAAATAAAAAAGAGGTAAATGAAGTCACAAAACTGAAGGAAACTCTAAAACAATGATAACGTGAGGTATAGATTACAATTCACAGTGTATATAAAAGCTTTTAAAAAGATATGGTTCAATGAAGGAAAACCAACCTAAAGCATGAAAATGCACGAGCAAAGGCCTCCCCTCTCCGCTTAGCATCATCTGTACCACCCTCACTTGCTACAGCCTACCCCACAATAAATAGCAATATCACAGGGACCCAATCAAGTTCATTAGAAAAAATAAGTCCATTAATTTTAAGTCGAGTCCAACCACAGGGACCTAATCGAATCCTTACCACCACAAACTGCTTAGAGAAAACCAGATCATTTTCACTTACAATAAAAACTACCAGAGGACTATGGTATAGAAGTATGAGACTAACATATGGTTTATATAAACTTTGTATATAAATAAAATCATACCTTCGTAGTTATTTTTTTAAGCTCCACGATGTACACCTGTAAATTAAATTAATAATTAAGATTTTATAATTATCACATAAATAATCAAAGAGATTATTTTAAATATTATATCATCCCATAGTTTCCATTCATCCCATATATATGTTGCCAATGGCTCACGAATATCATTGTCAAATTCGTCATTACTAAATTCGCTCTTATTTTTCAATAACTACAAAAATAAAATTAGTTAATAACATAAAAAATTAAAAATTAAAATAAATATTATAGACCACGTAAAGTAGGAGGTATTTCTGATAAGCCCGCAAGTACAATGTGACGTATATATATGAGTATGTAATATCCACACTTAATATCATCATCTTGTATCAGACACTAATTATGCACAAAATTGAGTATATTATAATATGATCATTAAAATTCACTTAATTGAAAAATATAATCTAGTTACAATACTTTTACAGTCTTTACTTTAACTGTAAATTTTTTCTTTTGAAGACGCGTCATACAAAAATTTATCATCGAACTGTCAAAATTCAGAAAGTGTTTATGCACAGTAAAACAATAATCATTTATTAAAAATATAAATAGAAATATTTACTTACCGATCGACGATATATTTAAAGTTGTTGTCGATAGGCTGACGGACAGGATCCTTCCAATATATGCATAATCTGTACGGATCCAATGCAGCTAACATCCAATGGTCCCTATTAAAAGATTAAATGTTATATTTTAATTTCAATATACTTTGAAAAATTAAATTTTAATATTTTTAAAAACTTGTTGAAACTTACCCACTATTATAAGGAATAATAACCAATGAATTTGGTTCTAGCTTTCCATTATTCTATTTCCCAATGCTGTGGCGCATTGGTTTATTATTTATTAAATCTGCAATGCTCTTGTGGATCACCAAAGCAATATTTACCTCTCAAATGCTATCTGCTCTTATTTGATTATATAAGCACCTGTACGAATACAATTAATATAAAATTAGAATTTCTTATTGAAAAATCTAAATGCATCTACCAAATGTGTATATATATACTTACCGATGTAAGCACTTATCATCGACTCACCGATTTTTTCGAATGAATCGTCAAACTCCCAAAATTTCTTTTTTATCAAATAATAATTGCTTGTCATACCCATAAACGTCGGCAGGAATTAAGGATATACATCAACACCTCATCAGTCAATGCATGAATTGCTATGTTCTAACATCTTATTTAAAAATGACATAAGAACATGATCTTTTCCTGTATGTAATATACTAATATTATATATTATAATATAATATATATATATATATTAGAATTTTAAATTACAAATGTATGTAAAAGTATGACAATGATAATAAATAATATTATTTACCTGAATTTTTTTGCTTTTATTTGTTGGAAATTTTTCATCGTGGCGTGCTTCAGCAGATTTAGTTTTTAGTCGCTTTAAAAAAATAAAAAAATTTAATAGTATAGAAAATTTTAAAACTATAACATTAATAAAACAAAATATTATACTTGATCATCATGAGAAATAAGCCATGTGGGCTAAGGAATAACATATCCCAATACTTCACTAATTGTTGTTTTATCATCAATTGGAAAAACGAGAGTAGCAGAATCAACAATGACTGTACATGTCCCATCGCCCATCGATAATGTATGTACAACATGAGCAACTAGATTCACCACTCTCTCATGGGCGATCACATTATTAGGAGTAACACAAGCAATCAAGCACGTCATTCCCTATGATAGAAATTTATAAAATGTAACTAAAATCATAATATAACAATCATCATATTTTATTTAGAAAATAACATATAAATAATACATCAACTAATACAGGAGGTGAGCTTGGGTTGCCTCCCATAAAAGAACCTGATACGCTCGCTAGAAGACTTGCCTGGGTAGATCCATACCCTCTCATTACTATTTCCTTCAACAATGTCATATCTTCCTCGAGGCGAGAGATATGTTGTTGCTGTTTAATGTTCTCCTTTCTCAACTGCTGAATATCAGCAGCAGTGGCTGAACTAGACTATCTTCCTCTTCTATTCTCCTTAAAAAAAAGAAGTTATTGTTTTAAATTTCCTCCAACTCTAACTCTTCTTCGTAAGCCAAAGCAAACAGATCACTTCTACCTTCAGGATGAATCGTGCCTTGAGTAGCTTGTGTGGCCAACTCATCCTATACAAAAATAAAAGAATTTTAAAAATATATATTAAAATATTAAAATTTGTATGCGAGCAAAATTCAAATTACTTACAATCCTAGTCCCAAGTTCTTCAGAAGCTACATTGATATAACGACTATCCTTTCTTTTATGTGCAGCTTTCCATAGGTCTGACCTAGGGATAGGATCCTCAGTTCCAATTTCTTTTTGCTACAAAATATAAGATAATATAAATAATCATATTCCATGGTAAATAAAAATAAAAAATAAATATTAGTATATCGATCTACCATCTCCTGCTCCAAGTCTGCATAACCCTTCCTTGAGGTAGTGTGATGATATTTCTGACTCTTTGCCCTTTCTACAGCTGTGCGACTTTTATTCTATATAAAATATTAAAATCATAATGTAATTATTATTTTTAGATAATACACATGACTTCAAAAAAGAAAATTTACCTGAAATTTTTCAGAGATATGATAGTTGACAAATAAATTCCAATCCTGTTGGGAGATGAAATTATAGTCTTCAGGAATAACATATCGAGCTTCTTCATCTTTCTCCTCGACAAATTTCTTGTACATAAAAGATTTCCACGTCATTCACATCTTTCCCATATGAACAAATAACTTGTCATGCAGCTCATCCACTCCATCAAATGTATTCTGAAGAAATAAATAATAAAAATATTAACAACTTAAATATTTTTCAAGAAAATAAAGAAAATATCTTACCGTTATTTGTTCCCACATTAACTGTTTATTTGATTCTGGGACTTCACGCCAGTTAATGCATGAGATAAGGGCTTTATGTCAAATTACGACTTCTAAATAACTCATCAACTGATCTGTGTTTTTCCCAGGTACTGGTAAGCCATTGGCTATCTCAATTGTTAATCTTTCAGTATTCTTTTTATTTGTTGTCAATTTCAACAATTGAGTCAAGCCTCCTTTTTTCTTCAAGCTTGTAGAGGATGATTGGTCCGCCATTAAGCTGCAATTATATTAATAACATACGTTAATCAATTAGAAATTACAGAAAAAAAATACAAATGTAACAAAAATTTATCATTTGCTATTCTTTGCATTTCTAGTAATTCATTTTTCATTTTTTTCTAGATTTATTTACTAACTCAGTATCATCTTCACCTTCGATTACGTATGTTATTAATATAAAGCTCATCTCGTCAATTTTGCTCCCACCATTACTATCTACCCATAAGCATTTGAAAAATGGAATACAAAAACCAATATAATCAAGTTCTCATATCTCTTCAATAATACTAAAGTAGCACAAATCACCCATATGAGAATTTTTTATCTTTTGAACTTGATATTTGCATTGTTTGAGCAATTAAAGAAACCCCGCTATTCTGAACAACCCGTTTGCTGTCCTGTTCTTTAGTGAAAAAGCGATATCCATTGATAATATATCCATCGTACTTCACCACACAGTGATTTGGTAAAAATGCTAAATACTTCAATGATTTATCGATGTTAGCACTTTCTGTTCCACATAGTAATGTAGATATACGACAGCCAAACCATTCAATGAACTCTTTGATGTGCTTATTCTGAATCCATATCTCATTTCGTGCATTTAAAGGATTTTCACTTCGTAATTGTTCTTTGTGCTCTTCAATATATAAATCCACAACCACTGAATTATGCAAAACATACAAATATGCCTGCCTTAACATGTTAATATCTACAACATGAGACTTCCCTGATGTAATGCCTCTTTCGTACTTGTCAACTGCAGTATGATCAATAGGAATTCCAATTGGGTTAATATTATGTAAGTATTCATTATAAAATTCTACAACCTCTTCAGCGACATAGTTCTCAATTATACAAGCTTTTGGCTTGTAACGATTACGAACATATCCTTTGAGTATTTTCATATATTGCTCGAAAGGATACATCCACCGCAAAAAAACAGGTCCACAGAGTTGTACCTCTCTTACTAAATGAACTCTTAAGTGTACCATAATATCAAAAAATGAAGGTAGAAAGAATATCTCCAACTCACAAATTGTTTCAATAATACAAACTTGAAGTGCATCTAACTTGAAAGGATCTACAGTTTTAGCACATAAAGAGTTGAAGAAGAAACATAACCTCGTTATTGCACTCCGAAGTTTAGCATCCAAACTGCCTTTGATAGCAACAGGTAACAATTGTTGCATTAACACGTGACAATCATGCGATTTCAAATTAATTAATTTCAATTCTATGAGATTTACGTGATTTTTCAGGTTTGAAGAATAATCATCTGGCACCTTTAACTCATACAAAATCTTACAGAATCGCTTCTTCTCCTCTTTCGTGAATGTATAACATGCATGTGGAAGACATGTTCGACTGCCATAGACCTTAGGAGCAAGCTGCTGTCAAATCCTCATACTTACCATGTCTAATCGTGCATTTATACTATCTTTACTTTTTCCAATGGCATTTAATAGTGTACCAATAATACTTTCACAAATATTTTTTTCTATATGCATGACATCTAAATTGTGACGCACATGCAAATATTCTCAATACTCAAGGTCAAAAAATATTGATCTTCTTTTCCAACAATTTGTTTTTGGAGGATCTTGACCTATGGTGCTCAAAACTTGTACCAACTCATTCCCATTAAGTGGGTGTGGAGCCTTGTCAAACTCAACATTACCATCGAAAGCTTTCTTTTTTTTGCGAAACACATGATCTCGAGGCAACTACTTTCTGTGACACATGTAACATAATTTCCTTCCATGTTTTAAATACTGTGCATTAGTCTTATCACCACAAATAACATATGCATAATAACCTTTAACACTACATCCTACCAAATTACCATAAGCTGGATAGTCATTCACAGTCCATATAAGTGCTGCCCTTAAAGTAAATAGTTCATGCCGGTAAGCATCATAAGTCTGCACTCCTTCTTTCCATAACTTTTTAAAATCATCTATAAGTTGAGAAAGATAAACATCTATTTTATTTCCAGGTTGTTTTGGTCCAGATATCAACAAAGTCAACATGATAAATTTACGTTTCATGCATAAATTAGGAGGTAAATTGTAAATAACCAAGAAAACAGGCCAACAACTGTGCTGACTACTTTGAACACTGTGCGGATTAAACCCATCAGTGCACAGCTCAAGTCTTAAATTCCTCGAATCTTCAGCAAAATTTGGAAATCTAATATTGAAAGATTTCCATTGTGATGAATCAGCAGTGTGTCGCATCATTCTATCAAATTCACGTCCTTCACCATCAGCATGCCAAGTAAATTTTTTAGCATATTCTTTATTTTGGAATAGTTTTACAAAGCGTGGTATCGGGGGCAAATACCACAAAATTTTTCCTGGAATTTCGATTTTTTCTTTAATGCCATCTGCACACAGCTTCCACCTTGATTTCCCACATTTTGGACATTGTTCTAATCCACTATACTCATTCTGATATAAAATACAATCATTAGGGGCATGCATTGATCTTCTCGTAATACATTCCTAACTTACGAAGCGTTTTCTTTGCTTCGTAAGTTGAATTCGGAAGTTGATTGGGAGTTGGTAACATATCTTTTAAAAGAATAAGCAACTCTGTAAAACACTTGTTACTTAAATCATTTGTTGTCTTTAAGTTAAACAAACGCATTAGTGCGGAAAGTTTAGTAAAACTTTTACAGTTAGGATATAATGAACTCTTAGCCTCTTGAAGCAACTCTTCAAACTGTTCTGCAGCTTTTGATAAATTATTTTCAATATCTCAAACTGGATCTTCCATTCTATCTTTCTCGATTGTATTTTCAATGTTAACACTAGCACATGTAGATGACGTACTTCTCCCAATATTATTCATTTCATTTGTTACAGATTCACCGTGCCAAATCCATCTTTCATAAGTCTCATCAAATTCATAAAAAAATAAATGATCTTTCACAATATTGGCTTCAAATAATTTCATATTTTCACATCTCAAACACGGACATCTTATTCTTCCATTAACTAAGCATTCATTTTTTTGTGCAAAATCTATAAAGGAATTTACTCCATTATCATATTCAAATGATCATCTATCCATTTTAATCCAAAATCGATCCATATATAACTACCTATATGATAAGGCATAATATAATTAATATAATTAATATGTGTAATTAATACAGCTTACATACAAAATAAATTCTACTTATAATCAGAATGAACATGTAAATAAACTGAAAAAATGGAATAAGTATTATTTACCTTATGTAAAATTAAGCAGAAATGATAGTTGAAATTTCTGAATCCCAATATTTTGAAATTAACCCGAAAAAATAATAACAAAATTAAGAAAACAAGAAAGTAGATTTACCTTAAGAAATTAATTTTTTAATACAAATATTTCAGCCAAAAACAAAAATGAAGAAGAGAGAAAAAATGGTGGAAGAAGGTGAAGTTTGCTATGTCCGACTTCGGCGGGGGTGGGCCGGGAATAAGGCTAGATCCAGGGTCGGCCGACATCAGCGAGTGAGTAGGGCCGCGAATGCGGCTAGATCTGGCGTCGGGTAGCGTGTAGGGCCGCAAATACGGCTAGATCTGGCGTCGGGTAGGGTGTAGGGCCGCAATGAGGCTAGATCCAGCGTTGGTGAGGGTGTAGGCCGATGTCGGCGTAGAACTAGGGTTTTCCGTTTGAAACAAATGAGCAAAATGAAATCCAAAGAGCGTATATAAAACCTTTAGTCGGCGTCGGCGAAGGAGTAGGGCTGCGAATGCACCTAGATCCGGCGTCGGCGTTGAATGTTCGGTGTCGGCAAATGTTTGAGAGAATGACAGCTCAAAAAGAGGAAGATGGAAGAGGAGATCGACGCGTGCACCTTGATCCGGCTAGGTGAAGTCCACCGGCGAAGAGCTACCCTCGTGTCGCGACGTGCAAAAAAAGCTATCGATTGGGGTTCCGTTTGAAACAAATGAGTAAAATGAAGAGGAATTTGGTATATAAAACCTTTAGACCGCGGTTGGCCGTGCTAACCGCCGTCTAAAGATATACCTTAGACGGCAGTTGGCTCAGCCAACCGCCGTCTATATGTATCAATCCGGGCCGACCTGAGGTCGACCTCCCTCCGCGACCCTCAACAGAAACTTTGGGTCATATGGGGGATTTTTTCAGATTGATCTGAGGTCGACCCGTTAGTATACATTAGACGGCGGTTGGCTTTCACAACCGCCGTCTAAAGTATAGACGGCGGTTGGATTGCGCAACCGCCGTCTAATGTACTACCATTAGACGGCGGTTGCTCAGGCCAACCGCCGTCTATAGATGTCGACCTGAGGTCGACCTGCCGCGGCGACCCTCAACAGAAACTTTGGTCGTCTTGGGGGATTTTTTCAAGTCGACCTCAGGTCGACCCGAGTTATACACGGCGGTTGATGAGTCAACCGCCCTCTAAAGTATTAACTTTAGACGGCGGTCGGTGGTGTGAACCGCCGTAAAAATATATCTACAGCGGTTCACATTGTCAACCGCCGTATAATGTTTTGTCGGAAAGGTTTTGCAGCAGTTTTTCGTTTTAACCGCTGTTATAAATGTGCCGTAAAATGCATATATTGTACTAGTGTATATTCAATTCTTTATAGCTGCATAAGAATTCATAGATATATAAGAACCATCTTCTAATTTAAAAGAAAAATTAGGCTATTTTTTTTAATCCCATTTGAGATTAAAGACCAAGAATTTAATGTAAGATTCTTTTTTTATTAACTTTTTTTGATAATAAAATTTCTTTTTAGATTTCTCCAGGTGTACATGAAATTCTTTTCTAAATCACACAAATATAATATTTCTTTTTTTCATTATTATTATTTCACGCAATTATCTGAGCATGAATTATTTGACTAACTATATGTTACATCAATAAAAAAAAATTTCACTGTGTAATTTTTAATAAGCTAACTGATGGAAGCGAGATGCTCAGTTTACTATGCCACCTTCTCGTTTGGATCGAGGCAAAATTTTTATCCAACATAAATTTCAACTATAAAAATTAACTTTACTTCATATCTAATATAAATACGAATATTAAAATTTAAAGTATTTCATATTTACGCACTTTCTGATATTAAAATAAATTTTTCTCCATTGAACTTAAAAAATAAAATATTTTTTCTCTTATCAAAAAAAAAAAGCTTGAACCAAACAAGGAAGAGAAAATTTATAAAAACCTATTAAAATTTTAACCTTATCATTTTCAAGTCCAAACACTTTAATATGGTGTTCTCCTAGCTCGATAGGAAAGGAGCTTGCCTGTGAACCAGAGAGTCTCATGTTCGAGCCACACTATTATTATAATTTCAAATATAGTAAGAAAAATTGTGGTATTAAGGAATGAAATATATATGAAATCATATGTTTTATTACCTATCTTATTAATAATGACGGTTAAATAAGGGGGCGAAACCATCGGATAGGGGAGTTGAATCGGGCAAAACTTAAGGCGGGATGAGGCAAAGTGTCTCTGGCAAGCCGAAGGCAAAGGGGAAACAACGATTCCTTTCGATAGGAAGTCGAATTGGCACGGCCTATCGAACCCCACGTAGAGAACACCTAGAAAAGGGAAGAAGAAGAGGGTGCTCAGGTTTGTGCGAACGATTTGTTGTGAAGCATAGCAGAGTGAGCGAGAATCTCTAGTATTGGAGAAGCTTCGTGATGAGTTTAGCTTAATACAAGCCAATTAGAGTTTCGTAGTAAGTGATCTTCTCCTTCAAGTATTCAGATTGATTCGGTTCGTTGATTAGTGTTAAGTAGTCGTTGTAATCTAGTCCAACGAGACCTTCGAGTATTCAGATTGATTTGGTTCGTATGAAGTTAATGGTTACACTGTTAGCTCTATAAAGTAGTTAATAAATGAATTTTATAGAAATAAATCTTGCACTGTAAAAAATTGATCAAATATTTATTCTTAGGCTTCTTAATCTGAACTCTTTTATCTAAAAATTTAATAACTAAAAATAAGTTCTATTCTCTAGTGCACCCATAGTAATTGGAATGTAAGCAGATAAAATTGAGATATTAGTGATTTAAATTTAGTCAACTTAGCATTTCTAAGAGCTTAAGAATTAAATTAAATGTAACTTTTATTTAGGTGATGAAGAATCTTTACAGTGAAGCACAGATCTCTATTATATTCAGCACTCAGTGTATATTGAGGTAGGAGCATATTCTTGAACATGTGAAAATAATGAATTATATTTATATGCCTATTTTAGTACTACTTTACATGTGTTATTTTGTTATAAATTCATTTTGATATCATGTTTATGTTTACATAAAAAAATATATAAATTTGATAGCATAATGTAAGTGAACATCAAGGGTAAGGCTTTCTCGTAGAGATACGGGGAGAGCAAAGCTTTCCGACAGAGTTAACTAGGAAAGCAAAGCTTCCTAGTAGAGATAAAATATTTAATGCAAATTTATTTCCCTTACAGAGACAAATTTAAGAAAAGCCAGATTTTCTCGTAAGAGTAATAAGAAAAATAACAAGAAAATATTCAATCTCATATTACATTTTTTATGTAATTGTTTCATTTGTGCTTTTGATATTTTTTTTTACTTATTGTGAGTCAATAATTTTAGTTTCTATTGAGCTGAGGACTCACTCTCCTTTAGATTTTGCAAGTTAATTTTGATCATCAAAAGGTTAGAGAATTGTGCTACTTTATTTTATAAAATTTGCGGCTTAGCCTTATAGTTTCATATTTTATATTAGATAATTTGTGGATTATTAGTCATAATTATGTTATAGTATTTTTAGGTTTGTGTTAAATATTAGTTGTTAAAATTTAATACTGTTTGATATTAGAGTTATGAATCAGACATTTATGCAATAGTTTATATTATGGTATAATGTAGTATTATCATTTTGTTGTTTAATAATCATCTATATAGAGATGTAGAACTTTGATTATAATATTTTGTGATAAATATTATTACATCGGTATTTAGAAGTTATATATGAATAGAAAAATATCACCAACATTTCAATTGAACGATTTATTAAACATTTCATTATCAAATAAAATGATTATGTTTAACATGAGGCTTCATGTTAAAAATTAAAATATTTTTGTTAATCCAGTGAGGAAAATTATGTATGTATATATTATGTGCATTATCATGATAGAGATATAGGAGGCATATGTTAAAAAAGATCAGACTCAGAAGATGCTTTGCTTCCCCTCCTCTGCCACTCCTGTCGGTCCAGCCCTCATCTTCTCTCATAACCTTTGCAGGACTCACCTGAGATCCCTGTTCTCTTTTTCCGTCCAATCCCATGGCGGATTTCTTCCTTTATGCCGTAGGAGCTCCTCAATCCTCTTCAAATCTTCACACGATCCCATCAAGTTCTCTGCTGATCCATCGCCGCCGCTTGGCGACATCGACGCCGGAGGCGAGACTGTGCTCGAAAGGGCTGAGGAGCTCGAGGGATTTGACAGCGTTGAAGGCTTTCGAATCGAGGTTCAGAAGGTTAGTGGCAAGAAGAATAGGCGGAAAATTCGGTCTCGGGTCCTCGTAGATGCAGAACTGGAAACCGTTTGGAGGGTTTTGACAGACTACGAAGGCCTTGCTAGCTTCATTCCAAGCTTGGCCGTCAGCCAATTGCTCGAGAAGAGGCAGAATTTTGCCAAGCTTTATCAGGTAACCATATTGCAACCCTGTAATTCCATGTATGTATGCATGATGTTGATGAAGTTTAAGATTAAGCTTATCTTAAAGCTTAAGTGCCAAGAAATGATCTCGTCAAAAAATGGGTATAGGTTGGTGAGCAGAATTTGCCCTTTGGTTTGAAATTTAACGCCAAAGGAGTTTTGGAGTGCTTTGAGGGAGACCTGGAAGATCTTCCCTTTGGGCAGAGAAGAGACATTGAATTTAAGATGGTCGAAGGAGATTTTCAGACCTTCGAAGGCAGATGGTCTATTGTACAGGGAATGGTCAGTCTGTTACATGTGATTTACTGCTTCTCTGTTGGAACTGTGTTGCTGTTTATTCTTCCTTCTCTTCTTCTATTTAAAGATACCCGTACGTTTACAAATGTGTTTGTTATTGTACAGCTCAGGGAGTATTTCTATTAGATCTTAATCCAGGATAGTAAGTTGTACAAATTTTGTATGACTTATAGAATAATGATTGAGCATGAATTATGTCATAATATTAGGGTATCACAGAACTAGTTTGGTTTTATACCAAGTATATCTAATATAGAATTTTTCATTTTTAGAGATTTAATGGAGAAGTTTAGGAAGAGAAAAAAGACTCTTCTATTTATTTGTAAGGTTAAATTTAATAAGGTTAAAATTAAACTTGGATAGAAATATTTTTTTATTGAAAGTTGTGAATGATGTGAAATAAAATTGTTATTATGTTGAGATATGTGAGGGATGTGATATAAGGTTAGTTATTATGTTGTGATATGTGAGGGATGTGATATAAGGTTAGTTATTATGTTGTGATATGTGAGGGATGTGATATAAGTTAGTTATTATTTTAATAATATGTGTAGGATGTGAAATAAAATTAACTTTTAATATTAAATTTTATATGTGATGTGATATGTCAGGTTAAAATTAAACCAGGTTAATTTTAAACTTGAAAACAAACGGGGCTTGGAGTTTAATTATCTCTGCACTGCGATTGTGTATTCCCCATTTGGTGTTCTCCTCTAGTGGTTTGAAATAACTGCCAAAATTTTAATCAGTTTGAAGATCTGATTTCAAAATAATTAATTACTATTGGCCTCATTTGGTTGGAATATATTTTGAGGATGTTTAAAGTTTTTTGAGATAGAAAAAGAAAGAAATATATTTTAATACTATGATGTGAAATAAAGTTACTTTATTATTAAGGATTGTGTTAAATGTGAAATAAAATTAATTTTTTTTATTGGAATATGTGTGGGATGTGAAATAAAGTTAATTTTTTAAGTTGAGATTTGTGTAAGACATGAAATAAAGTTGATTTTTAATATTTAAATTTATATGTGAAGTGAATAAATATAAAATATTGATGAAAATATTTTTGAAAGAGTTTATATTTTTTTTTGTTCCCAACTAAAGAAGGCATAATAATATGAAAATTTTAGACCCTATATATTTGTCTTTGATCAAGAATTGTGAATACAAAAATTACAAATGATGGTCTTGAATTAAAGACAGAAGTCATTATAAGATTGAAAATTGGTCTTCAACCGAAGATATATCTGAATGACAAGATTGTAATGAAAAGAAAAGAGAAAAAAAATGATTGATCGTGGAAGTCAATAATAAATAATAAAGTAAAGGAGCTTTATGAGTGACCCATCCTTAATGAAGATTTCAAACTCTATTAAGAATTCCCTTATTGAAACTGTGATTCATAAGATATCATCCAAAAGCAACCCGCTATTAAAGCGGTTGATTATCAAAATTATTCAACTGATGAAAGAGATTATTTATCAAAAAAGAATTTTCGTCGAAGACACATTCTTATCAAAGATCATCGAAATTGAATCCTTGCTGATGGAAAGTTATTTTTTGTTAGTTAAAATTCTAAAAATCATAAATTGAATGAGCACAATTTCTTGCAAGAAGATTTCTCTACTTTTTTAAAATATTGAAATGAATGCTTGTAAATATAAAAGAAACTTTGAGAGAGGATTCTACTATTCTTCTAAAGCTTAATCTTTAGAGGAGTTTTGCTACAAAGTCTGAATTTTATTCTAAGAAAACCTCTGCCTCTATCCTAATGAATGTCATTGTTTAGACGATTATTGGAATTGCATTTTGATCCAACTCTTTGTAAGTCCCTATCTTTTTTGGTCTATTCACTTATTCGTATGTCATTAATCCCCAATAGAGCAAACCATCAAATTATGTTTCTAGGCTCCACTTTCCACTGCCTACCTAGTGAATTAAGCCAATTTCGAAAGAGTTCAAATCTTTTAATATAACCCTTCATCTCCAGTGACTGTCATGTTCTCAATTCAAATCGTAGCAGTAGTTTATTTTGCCTCTAAATATGATGTTAAAAATTCAAATACTTAATGATAGGTTTTCATACCTATGAAACACCATCAACTAAATCCTTAATGACAGATTATTATGCCCTTGAAATATCATCACTCAAATTCTTTGATGGCAAACTCTCATGTCATTGCTACGCTATTGCAAATTCTTTATAACAGCAAACTCTCATGTTCTTGCTATGTTGTTATGTTTCTTATATTTATGACTATATATGTGACAACTTGTAACTAAAGAGAGTGAGAAGTGATTGCCAAATGATATCCAAAAAAAAAAATTCACCAGTGAAAGAAATAACACTTAGGGCTTGTTTGGTTGGAGGATGAATTTGGGTAAAGAAAGAGAAAATAATTTATTTTATAGAGTTGATGGGAAAGAAATTTATTTTAATATTGGGAGGTGTGTAGGATGTGAAATAAAGTTGATTTTAAGGTTGGAATTTGTGTTGGATGTGAAATAAAGTTGATTTTTAAGATTGGAATTTGTGTTGGATGTGAAATAAAGTTATTAAAATTTATAATAAATTTAAAATATTATTAAGATATTTTTTTGCCCATTTTTGGACTCATGCCAAACAAGGCCTTAGTAGACTTCTAGGCCCAATGAGTGGTGAGAGGGGGTATAAGAATGAATCATCTCACATCGAACAAAGAGAAGAGTTTTTGAGTATATAAGTAATAGCATGTTCTCAACTTGTAGAAGAGCCTTTTGGGATCAAAACTGTGAGGTTAATGATGAGAATTTTGTATTAAGGATGCCTGAACTAGAGTAGTTCATGGGGTGACCTCTTGGGAAGCACTCAAGTCATATAGTTTCATAAAGCCTAAGTGAAAATACCTCTACATCTAGGTCACAAGACGTTACAATATGATATTAGAGTCGATTTCCCATAATATTATGTAATTCAAGGATGAACTAAATAAAAGGTGGTAAGCCTGTGAAAATCCATGTTCAAAGAAGGGGAGTGATTGTTTGGTGATATCCTAAGTGAAGGAAATTAGTAGTGTAAGGAGCGACTCCTGAAATATTTTTAGGCCTGGTGAGTGGTGAGGGGGGAACAAGAATGAATCATCTCACATTAAAAAAACAAATTTAGAACTATATAAGTAATAGGGTGATCAACTTGTAGAAATACTTTTTGGGAAAAAATTGTGAGGCTAATGATGGAAACTTCATAGTTAAGCTTGCTAGATTTGGAGTAGCTCCAGGATGGATCTCTTGAAAAGCACTAAAGTCTTGTGGTTCTCTAAAATCAAAGCAGACAATATCTCTACATTTGAACCATGGGACGTTACAATATGAGTCTCTGTGCTTTAGTCATCATACTTGTGGAATCCCATTAGAGTCTAAGTTCTAAGGTACTATGGATTTTCACATAATCTATGTCAAACTTGTGATGCCTACTAGGTTACCCCTTGATTGTAGACTCTCATGAATTTAAATACATTATCTTGCAAAATTCAATGAGTTAAGTGAAGAGTGTTAAGAAAGGTCATAAGTTGGCAAACCCCGATTGC
Source organism: Apostasia shenzhenica (assembly GCA_002786265.1). Taxonomy (NCBI): domain Eukaryota; kingdom Viridiplantae; phylum Streptophyta; class Magnoliopsida; order Asparagales; family Orchidaceae; genus Apostasia; species Apostasia shenzhenica. Next base: position 7,127,266 of record KZ451982.1, read on the forward strand.
TCAATTGGATAAAGCTAATATAGAAAGTCTGCGTCACCAAGTTGGTTGAAAACTTCATACCTGGTTCGTAATCTTCATTTTTCCTATGTTTTTTTGGAATATCCCTGGACGATGAAACTTATGATTCTTTATGGATCGTTATGTAGCTATCTAAATGGATGGATTATATGAATCAAGTTCGCTAGTTGAATTCTGGATGATGAAATCAGGAGATCTTAACAGGGTTCTTCTTTTACCCCATCCATCACAATTATGCCATGTGTTCAGTAAGTTTATTGTTCCTTTAGGCAAAGGTATCATTCTTCAAAAACAAAATTAGTAATTAACTACAAGGGATTGCGCTCGTATGAGATCGCCTATCCCTAGAGTGTCCGACATTTTGAAGGCAACTCCTCTATGGCGAAATTTGTTTTCAATTTATGTTAAAGAGAGAAATTCTTCGATTAAATTGAATTTATTCGGTACACTCGATGAATTACATCTCTAGAGCACACACAAGCATGCTTTTTTGTAAAATATTCTGAGATAATTGAAAGTGGAAAGGGGCAAATCATTTTCATTCCTTTTTTTATTCTTTATTTTTTTGTGTATTTGGACAATATCCTACCGAATTATCATAGTAGTACTATTTTGCTTCATGATATGCTAGAACCATTGCAGTTTGATGTAAGATATTGAAAAGTAGATTGGCTAATAAAGTCAAAAAACCTCACAGCATGGGTAGTTTTTATTAACGAGACTTCTAGTATGTCTGTCCAGAATTTTAAGGCTCATGAAAACTTCGATATTCCTTTTTTCTGTTTCTTGAATATTTTGATGGCTGGTTTTGTTCTCCTGCAACGTGTTTGAAGCACTGCATTTTAAACTTTAACTGTGGTTTGTCTCTCTCCCATATCTCGATTTTTTGATGATTTGTATTTATTTATTTTTTTGATTTCACAATTTGGCATCATGATTTCCACCACCCTACATGGACATTGTGATGATGGTGTGATTGGAATCTGAGACTCTCTAGTTCTCAGGCAAGCTCCTTCCTCACTAGGTTAAGAGAACACCACGATGATTTGTATCTTTACAAAGAAGTAGTTGTACAATACTTAAAATAGAACATGGCTTTACTAGATTAGTTATTTTTGGTTTTTTGTACTTCCTAAATTTTCCAAGCAGAAGCTATAGTGATGTTGTTGGCATTTTGGGAATGACTTATTACAAGATCTTCAGATTAAAACAGCATAATGCCTTATGAGGACTTTAACAATTGACAGTTGCTCAACTACATATGTCCCTATTCATTTTTTACAACTCTAGCCTCCTGCCTAATAATTGAGTGTTTTCATGCATTGGCGATATGAAGGTGCTACCATATATCAACTTTATTCAGTTAAGATTTTATTATTTCCACAAGTATTTTTCATGGCAGTCGTTATTTAATTAAATAAATAACCAGGTAATTCCTTACAGCTTGATGTAGATGCACCTAAAAGTGGGGAGCATTTGGCAGAGGTAGAACATAGGACCACACTTTCATATGTTGTGGAATTAGAACCCAAGATATGGTTACCTGTGCGTTTAATTGAAGGAAGACTTGTAAGTGAGGTAAAGATAAACGTCCTATGTGTTCGCGATGAAGCTCAAAGAATCCAGAGACTTCAGAGTGAGAATTCTTCTTGTATCAGTATGTACTTTCTCCACTTTATTTATTATAGTTGTTGCTAATGTTGAGTATCATGTTGCTCTCTTGGTGAAGCATGGTTTCGTTTTACTGTCAGCTAATTGATCCACGTAAATCAAAACAAAATCTAATTGTTGCAACTGACAGTCTTTTAAACTACTTTTACTGTAGCAAACTTGGACTATGAGGATCTCAGTTTTTCTCAAAATATTATTAGCTATTGTTTTCGTTGGGATTTCTTTCACTGATTCAGGCTTAGGCCGTGGCTGACTTCAGGAATATGTAAGTATGTCTTAATCATTTGCATCCTCTTCCGTCCATCTACATGTGATCTTGAAGGGATCAGTCTTCTAAAACCATGGGAATATGGGCCCTTTTGGATTGGCCCACCACAAAAGGCGAGAGATGAATATCTTTGAACATCAGAACTGGTCCTTTAACTGCATCAGTTCAATTTTATGCTGATTATAACTTTTGAAGATGAAATATGAATATTCAAGGTTAATCTTAATCTTTTTGGTCAGCTGCAAGCTGTTCTTCATTGACTTGGTGTGAAGTCTAGCTAATAGATCTTGGATTCAGCGGACACTAGATTCTCCACTTGTTTGGCACGATGACCAAAATCAGGACTAAAATGATATTAGTTTAAAAAACAACCACAATAATAATAAATAAATTTTTTTAATCATTCTACATAAATTCTATCACATACTTAATAATTTTCAATAAAAATATCAACTTTATTTTACATTTTAGACCAAAATATTCGAGTATTTTGGTCTAGGATGTGAAATAAAGTTGATAGTTTTATTGAAAATTGTTGAGTATGTGAAGTAAAATAATGTTTTTTTATATTAGAATTTGTGTAGAATGATTAAAACAATTTATTTATTATTATTATTGTTTTTTAAACTAGTACTATTTTGGTCCTGATTTTGGCCCTCGCGCCAAACAGGGCTTATTCTGTCAGAAAGAGAACTCTTCTCCATTTCGTAAAAGAAAATTCTTCTCACAGTACCTGTTACAAGGAAAGAAGCTTGTTTGAGTTTCATCCTTCTGTTTAGTTAATAATAGAAAAAGGATGCCGATTTTGTTTCACAATTCCTTGTGATTTACATCCATCTACCCATTTGCGGGAGTTGATAAGAGTTAAAAAGATATAGTTGCTGCTAAATTTATCAAGTATGTCTTTCTTTTCTTACACCTTTAGCTTTCTTCTTTCACTTTTACCTCCTCTCCTTTCATTGAACAGTCCTAAAACGCTTTGACCATTTGTTTGGCCTTATGGTGCTCCACTGATACTGCTCATCTTGCAGTAACAAATCAAGGAAAATAACTGAGTAATGAACGGTGATGGCATTCGATGATGGACCAGGTGGATGCGTGCAGCCTTCATTCTTGCAGGGCTTTTATTTTTCTGCAATCAATATAGAAAAGCGGCTGCCTTTAATGATAACAGACACCATCTCTAAAGCAGGCTGATCCACTCACTGCTGTTATCTGATCCCGAAGTGGGCGTTGCTCCTGCCGTTTCTTCCGTGCTGTTGCAATCAATGTGTTTCTACCTGCTAATTGCGTTGAGGTAACATGCACCAAATTTTGTGAAGCTTAACACGAAAGTCGAAAGCTCAAGCTCACACTTCATGAACCATTGTTAAAAACCATTGTTTCTAACATTGAGAGGATCAACAAAACAAATGAAATATTTATTGGTTTTTGAAAAGCTAAATAATCCGCATGGCTGACAAAAGATTTACACAGGCTATGGGCAAACATGTTAGTTTCTTGTTGATGAGACTTATCATGAACCTCATTTCTTCGATTCCATCAGTATAGTCAGAAAATTGAAACAAATGTTGTCGTGAAATTGATTTTAACTAAGTAGAGCATTCAAAAGAGAAAATGAGGAAGGAGACAGCCCTCCTTCCTCCTTCCTCCTGATGAGTGATGAGGATTGAGGATTGAGGAGTTCTCCCTCTCTTTGCGGCGACTGCGCATCGGCCTCACTTAGACCGTAACGGTGAGGGGCTTCGATACGTAGCTAGTCGCGCTGAGGTTGTGCTTGGTCTAGGCCACCATTTCAGCTCTCTTACTTGATCAGAATGATATGAGGTGAGCGGTGAGCCCACTACCCCCCTCATCCATGCCTATTTTGCCCAATGGCAGGGACATGTACCTGCTCTGACTCAACCCCTAAAAATGATCATCACTATATTCAGTATTAAATTCCTCCCCACCCAACCACTTCCATCTTCCCTGCAATGCCTGCTGACTGCTGGCTGATGACTTCCCTTTGCAGTTGGTGGCTTCACCCAAACATCAATTCAACCACTTATATTGTGGTGGTTATTCCCAATCCTCATTCAACTTCTATTTAACTGTTCTTCTATTTCCTTTTTTTTTTTTTCTAGAAATGATGGCCCATGTGAGCTCAATTACCCAAGTCAGAACCTGACATCTATTTCTAAACTCTTTTTAACTTCTACTGCTTTCTATATGATGATATGATTAATTTACTCTATAGCCATTTTTAATCATATTAAATTGACTACAATCATTTAGAAATTTATCTCCATTTTCTTTAACACAGTTATCAAGACTTTGATTAATATCCTCATATATAAGTTATTTTCTCCACTTTAATTTATGTTTTTAAGCGTAACGGATATGCATCTATGACTTTAATGTAATAATAATAATAATAAAAGTAGTAGTATTCCAACTTTGAAAATTATATAAATTAAATTAAACGAAAAGTATTTTATTTTAGATATTTGAAATGCATATTTTTATTAGTACACTGTTTAAACTCTACGCGGTTGCAGAGAATGCACGCAATAAACGTTGACTAATAATTTATTGTTGGCTTATAATTTGGGATGGAGCGTCTTTTTCTTTTTATTTTCTTTTGAATGCGAAACACATTATAGATATTTTTTTACATAAATTATATACTTGTGAGCAGCCTCCCAGCATTTCTTTATATGAAATGTTAATTGTCAAATGTGTCATCTTTGAAATTGATGTGCTATAACTTTATGACTGTTAATTACAATGCTTTCATGTTTATTTTCTTTTAGATTCATATAAGTTTTTTTGGGGAGAAGTGTACTTATTTTGAATATCATAAGAAAAAAACTCCATATAGTAGAAAAATAATAATTATGTAAATGCCTCTTATTACTCTATTTTTTTTTTTTTTTGAGATTTTTTAAGAGCCGTTTTAGGATTTAATATCAGATTCTGTGAAATTAGTTAATTTTAAAATGTGGGTAAAAAAGTTTTTTTTTTTAGTTTTGAATTATTATTACAATTTAAGTGCACCGCATCGTATATAACAAATTGTTAGATCCTCATTGACATTTATTCGAGTTAACTCAAACGAAACTCAATTATTTTTTTTTTTGAAAAAAATTAAATTTGATCAAGTGAATGAAGAAAAACTAGTCTGAATTGATTTTTAAATGGAATAATATAATCAAAAAATTTTAATTACAAATTATACCTAATATAAGCCATATCAATATATTAATATGCAAATACACGTAAATGTTAACCTTTTGACTTATTACCTAACGTTTTAATTTAGAGTTTCGAATATAGTTGTGAGCATGAGGGAAGCAATGACTAATTTAATTTAATTATATGTTTGGGTGCAGTAAGCATGCAGTTTAAATAAAGGGTTGTTGAGATTCCCACTCTTTTAAGAAATTTTATTGAGTTTAACTCACTACCACTGATATGACATCTTTCTATTGGCCGGCTTAATGTTCTTTTGGCCGACTAAATGTTCTGCCGGCCGAATCTAGTAACTGTTCCACTCTTTAAAGACTTGTCAGTCAAAATGGCTCATCGATATAAATTAATTATTTATTCTTAAATAAATAAAATGTACAATATCTATTATAGTAAAAAAAGAACTAAATACTTATAAATAAATAGTTAGTATCAATACTTCTTTTATATTTAAAATTGACATTTATTTTAAGTTTCATGTGTATATATATATATATATATATATATATATATATTATTCAATAATTGAAAATTAAATTATGTGATTTTATATACAAAACGTTTGAAATCAAATACATATATACAAATCCTTCTTTTACAAAAAAAGAAGAAGAAGAATGGGGCATTTACACTTAAAAATTAATTTTTATATATTATATTCTCTTATAAATGCATATGATTCTTAATTTAAATTTCATAAATTAATATTTTTTTGGATAAATATTGTCATGCATATATTTTTAGATGCATATAACATGCAAGTCCATGGCCTCCTAGCAAAAAACTATTACTGGTTGACTATGTAGAAAATTATATTATAATATAAAAAGGCTTAGGAAATTATGATGAATTAATAATCTAGGAGATTCCAGCTACATGCAGAAGCAAAATCGATCACTTTCTTCATAATTGAATAATGCTGATTAAAAGGTACAATTTTTCCACAATATCTTATTCATAATTGAGGAAAATTGTTCATTTTAATGAGCATTAAATAAATCTGACAAAATTGGTCCACTCGGGATGTGACACATTAGTCCACTTATATAATAAAAATATATAAACGAAATTTTATTTTTTAGGTTCTGTTTTGTTCGTAAAATTAAATTTAAATAAAAATATTTTTTTTATTAAAAATTATAAATAATGTAAAATAAAATTAGTTATTATTTTTAAATATATGAAAAATGTGATATAAAATTAGTCATTATATTAAGATATATATAAAATATGAAATAAAATTAATTTTTAATATTAAATTTTATATATAATGTGATATATTAGATTAAAATTAAATTAAATTAATTTTAAATTTCAAAACAAACGAAACTTTGTTATTGATAATTGGCCGCACTGCCGGTCATTCATATTAATTATATACATATTGGATAAATCTTGAGTGAACGTTGACTTTTTTTTTATTAATGTTGGATATTAATATTAGATTAATAATATTTTTATACTTAAATTCTCTATTTTCCAAATTATATAAATTATAAAATTAAAAATATATATTATTTTATATTTTATACGCATTTTAATATAAAATTACTATATCAAATATTATTTATTTCTCTATAACAACAACAATAACAACTAAGTTTTAATCCCATCAAATGGGTGGGCTACATGAATGTTTTATTTTTATTATATTTTATTTATTTTTTTAATTAAAATTAAATTTAAAGCATAAATCAAATTCTAACAAAATAAATGATAAATTCAACTAATTAGCTGCGTTCGTATGGCACATCTACATATTAATTTTTTAAGCTAAATATATTATTTTTTAAATATGTATTTAGTATATATTACTTAAAAAATTAATAACAGGTGATCAATTTTTAGTTATGAAAAATGTAGATATTGAAAATCAAATATCTAATGCATGAATAATAAATTTTAAGTGTTAATAAAATGGTATGTGTTATACACGTCTATATACTTATATTGTCATTATTGATTGTTAAATTTAAAGAATATTAGTTGTACATGATTTTCGCAATCTCAGGAAAACTAAAAATTACATATGCACATGCGAATATTTTATTTTGATTCAAGTCATTCACTTAGGTCCCATTTATTAAAAATTAAAATTAAATTGATTTAATTTTAATCAGGTATATCACATCACACATAATATTTAATATTAAAAATAATTTTATTTCACATCCTACACATATTATCAAAATAATAACTAACTTATATCACATCCCTCACATATCCTAACATAATAACTAACTTTATATCACACCCCTCCCCTCGTATATTTCAATATAATAATTAATTTTATTTTATAACATTCATAATTTTTACTTAAAAAATATTTTTATTAAAATTTAATTTTAACTTTGTTAAATTAAATCTTACAAATAGACAGACCCTTAGTATTGATAATTAACAAGCTATTCCAATTTGTTAAATGAATAAATATTTATCAAATATGTAACATCCTGTGATCTTATTATAGAGGTATTATTCGTTTTGGCTTTAGAAAAACTGCGTTGCTTGAGCACTTCCTAGGAGGTCACCCATTCCAGTGCTATTCTAGCCCAAGTACACCTAGCCTCGTTTGGTTGGAGCTTTTTTTTTACCCAACACAAATTTCAACTATAAAAATTAATTTTATTTTATATTTAATATAAATAAGAATATTAGAATTTAAAGTATTTCACATTTTACATACTTTTTAATATTAAAATAAAATTTTCTTTCATTAAACTTAAAAAACAAAATATTTTTTCTCTTGTCTAAAAAAAAGCTCGAACCAAACGAGGATGTTCTACGGAGTTTTTCATTACTAGCTTCACGATTTTGCCTCAAAAGATGCTTCTACTCTTTAAGATCACGTTATCTACTTATACAGCTCAGGATCTCCCTCCTTTTTCGATATGGGACGATTCATTCCTGTGACCCTCTCAGCACTCATTATTCAGCCTAGACGCCTGTCAGGAGTCACATTTTGTCTCACTAATTCCTTTCTCTTAGGATATCACCCGGCAATCACTCAACGGCCCTCTTTGGCCACGGGCGTCATAGGCCCACCAGCTTCTGCTTGGTTCGTCCTCGAACCACATTGTACTGCGAGAGGTCAGCTCTGATACCATATTATAATATCGCATTGTAGAGGTATTGTCCGCTTTAGCTTTAGAAAAGCTACGTGACTTAAGTACTTCCTAGAAGGTCACCCATCTCAGTACTATTCCAACCCAAGCACGCTTAACTATAGAGTTTTCTATCACTAGCCTTGCAGTTTTGCCTCAAAAGGCGCATCTACCATTTGATATCACGTTATCTACTTATACAACTCAGGATCTCCCTCCATTTCAAATTTGTGATGATTCATTCTTATGCCTCTCTCAACACTCATTATTCGGCTTAGAAGTCTGTCACGAGCCGCACTTTGTCTCAGTGATTTATTTTTCTTAGGACATCACCCGACAATCACTCCCTGCCCTCTTTAGCCATGGGCATTATAAAATAAGTGCTGAACCGGAATTAATTTTCACAATCCCATAGGAGCAACTGAATTATACAGGATCAAGCTAGCTGAGCTGAAATATGTAATCATAGAAAATCAAATTAATTAATTACTTGCGAGATGCATGCCGTGATAGGAATGTGATCATCACTCAAAGCATTGGGCCTGTATATCTATTGCATGACTTATTTTTATACCTCACGAGAAATTAATGCTATTCCTATGGATTAGATCCAGGTCACTCGCGCAAGTTCACTCCAATGTGAACCATATTATCATTTTCACGATCATGACTCATTAACAATACCCATCAGGCTACCAGAAATATCCAATCATCTAATTCGTTAATTAGCACCTAAGAAGATACATTACACGTAACTAAGATTTGGATAATTTGTAATCGAGAGTTCACAGATATATCGATAATTTTTTTTATCAATATTATCACCATCTCCAACTATCATAAATAGAGAACTTATTCTCTTAATTAAGTAGAATATAATCACCTGAAAAGATAAAAACTTTTCACTAATATTGCTCCATTGAGAGCTTATCTTGAAGTCTCCTATCTCACATTATTTAAATATCTTAATAGTTAGTTTTTTTTTAAAATTTTTAATTGTAATATTTATCCACGTATCATTAAATTAAATAATTATTTTTCAAAATAATATAACATAAATTAAAATAATATTAAATAAAAAAATACTTAAAATTTAGAATAATTTATTAGAGCTCTGAGTATTTTACTCATCTTTTATTCTCGTAGTTTGTTAATTTATTTGCTAGTTGCTATTGAAACATAAACATATTGCGAAAATGATCCGAATTCGATCCGAGTTGGGCAAAGCTCAAACATAGATTCAAGCTTTAATCTAGCCAATACAAGCTCTCCAAAAATTAATTTTTTTTAAAAAAAACTTGTCTTAATTATGATATAAAATTATATTAAATATATTCATAAATTCTCTTAAAAATATCATAATAATGACTAACATATATTTATATATAATTATTAAAATAATTATAATAAATAAGTAAATATAGTATTTATATTTAAAAAAATAGAAATAGAATAAAATCAATTTGATCTAATTACATCTTATAGCTCAGTTTGATAAATATCAACTAAATTTGATTTGAAGTAAATATTAACCAGAAAGTCAAGCAATTATCACCGTTGGAGCAAAACTCTCGCCCCTCGTGGCATGGCAGTCGATGTAGCAGTGATCTTACATCTGCTTTAGAAGTCGTGCGAATTAAAAAGTAACAATCTCGATGTTTGGAAGCGCAAATCTTAAAGCAGATTGAAGGATTTGTTTTAGCTTCTCAAATAATGTCATACTTCACAATGTTTACTGTTTGAAGTTTACTATTGCGGGCAGTCGTCAGCGCCTGGAGGAGGTCAGAGAATAGGTTTGGAATGCTTGGTGATTGTGGAGTTAGTCTTCGGTTGGCCCACCACATAGAATTTATTTTATTTATATAAATCTTTTCAATTGCCAAACTGAAAAAAAAAATATTATTCATGAGTCTAGTAATATATTAATCTCTTGTTTCTCATTATATTGATTTAATTATTAAAGAATAATTTAAATTATAGATCATACTTAAGCATTAATTTTTTTTAAAAATCACTTTTATAATATTATTTTAAAATATTAAAATTAATTATTATATAAAAAAGAAAAATTATGATTGAAATAACATTTTATAAAATAAACAGCAGCCAGTAGTACTTAATTTAATGAGAAAAAAATATATCCAAGCTACGTTATTTCACTTAAACTTTTGATTAAATTTTTTTTTTAGAGAAGCCATCATTAAAGAAGAGAAAGAGAGTAAAATAAAAAATAACTAAAATTCAAGAAGACATAAAGTAGATAGGTGGCAAGTTCTTATTCGACTTACGATATTTAACATTCTAGTATTAATCTCGCACATGCTCAACAATATTAAAAAGTAGCTTGGTTTAATATTATATTGATTTTATTCCTGCTATTTAGAAAAAATAATTTTTTATTTTAATAATTTAAGTAAATAATTTTATAAAAAATTATAAGATTATCTCTCAAAAAATAATATTTAGATATCAGAATATTTTGATAACGTAACGTAATATCAATATAATATTAAACTTAAATTTTTCAAAAAATACATTACATAACATAACTTTGAAAATATGCCTTCAACTACTTGAATTTACGATGAATTCTTCCTTCAATAATGAGCAACTCATCAATCAAGAAAGAAATACGAGATCCCTGTACATACTTATGATCTGCGTTCATCGATTACAACCACAATTATATATAAAGGAGATAATTGTAAATGAGCAGTAGATGAACATAATCGATCTACTATTACAATCAAGAAATCATTTGGGGAGTTTCTCAAAATACTAAAGAACATCGCATGTAGGGCATTAAATGCAATCATTGTTCATTATGTTTGCACTGTGTACACTATAAAAACATATACAATGACTAAATTTTCAATTCTATGCTTCTCTTATAAAGCTGATCAAGATTCTATTTTCATATATTAATCTCATACAATCAGATAATAAATTCCTCAAGACACCAAGCATACTAACATTTTGGTTTTTTTCCATTAGGGTTTTTCATTCTAAGGTTCTATTTAGAATTTGGTAAAAATATATCAAAATTTTTTATAAAATAAAAAATTTAATTTTATTCTTTTTTTTATTTTAATATTATTTTTTTTACTTTATTCATACCTTAGATAATTCTCAAAGTATTGTTCAGCTTTATTTTTTATTTTTTATAATAAATTTATTACAAAAAAAATTTATATTTTATAAAATGTTATATTTTTCAAATATTAAACAAGCATAAAAGTATATTGCTCATCTCACTTATTCTTTTCTTTTTACTTGCATCTTTCATTTATATCCTATTTGGCTCAAGAATCAAAATCAAAATTAAAATATTACTCATTTAAAAAATAATAATAATAAATAATATTTTTAATTATTTTACAGAAATTTTTATATAAAAAATATTATTTTATTTCACATACTAAATAAATTTCAATAAAAATATTAACTTTATATCACATCCTATACCAAAATATTCGAATCGAGTATTTTGGTCTAGGATGTAAAATAAAATTGATATTTTTATTGAAAATTATTAGGTGTGTAAAGTAAACTAATATTTTTTTTAATATTAGAATTTGTGCAGAATAATTTAAAAAATTTATTTATTATTATTATTATTTTTTTTTAAAGTAGTATTATTTTAGTCTTTGTGCACATAAGACTTTAATATTAATATTAATAGGTTCCAATAACATCAATACTAATAGTGCTAAAAAAAAATTACTAACACTGTGTTGCATTTGGATCTGCACTTCTTGATCTGGACCGTCCACGTGGGAACTTGCGTGGAGTCCATGTAAGCAATGCTTCCACGTCAAACAAAAGGCGCATCATCCCGAACAGCGAACGACGAAGATCTCAAGGCGAAAAGCAAGGGCCTGATCTGACAGACGCCCGATCGTTGGAAACCATACTGCTCTGGCAGAGGAAGCGGTTTTCCTGCTGACAGGTCGTACCCCCGTACACCTTACAACAGAGGTCAGATAACAGCTCTCTGCAGGCATTAAATGAGCCGTCACTAGAATTATAGATTATTCGGCTGAAGTGACTAGACAGAGCAGACCTGGGTATATATACCTCATGTAAACAGCCTTCAAAGGGGGCTGAGATCCAAAAAAAAAAAAATCCTTTGAGCATATTGTAACAAAAAAGGACAATTTTAGTGATCTTTTAAGCCTCCTCGAAAAGGAGCAGTGGTTTTTTCGCCAGTCGGTTTTTCACATAAAAAATTTTGATTGTTTCCCGTCGTAACACACTGCAATTTTTCCCTTTCACATTTAGACCATTTACATATTTAATTAGACCTCTTGTGAATTTTTAGAAACAATTATTTTTACGGCAGCTATTTGCTTCCCCTAGCATATATTTTAAGGTAATATTGAGGCCTCTAAACTTGAAATGGTATTGTAAATTAATTTTAATTTTTAAAAAATTCTCAACTTTAGTCCTAGATTATAAAAATAATGCTGTTTTGATTTCTCACGTATTTTTCATTTGCTTTTCTTGATAAAAATATAAAATTTGATCATTTCTCGATTAATTTGAATAATTTATATAATTTAAAGTACTATTATATCTATTCATTACTTACATTATTTAAAATATTAATAAAAATATAAATTTAATTTCATTTATCTTTTACTTTTTTAATCTAAAATTTTAAAATAAAAAATAATTAATAATTATATTTTAATTGGTGCTAAATGATAGTAATTTTACAACCTAAAAGATCTAATTTTTCCTTAATTTTTTACAACCTAAAATATTTTAATTGGGGCAGGACTCCATGTTAATTTTTCCTTCGTATGACTACGGCTATACATGTCACCAGCAGGAAGAAAAATGGGAAATAAATGATGTCCTCCTCCGTCCACTCGGTTTTCTTCAGCTTTTTCTAGTCATCTGATTTTTTTTTTTTTTTTTTTAGTATCTTAGTTTGACTCACATTCCTGACACCACAAAATACAGTCAGGTAACTCATTCCCCATGGCAAAAAAAAAAAAAAAAAAAAAAAAAAAAACTCATTCCCCATGGCCATGGAGGAGGCATAGGAGCAAACAGAGAAACAGCACAAGAAAAAATTTTTTTTTTCTGCCGCAAATAAATGAATAAATTGTAATTGAAATTAGTTTTTTCTAATAAAAGATTATTCTGTCAAAAATCTCGAATCTATTTTTTTTATTTATTTATTATATGTATGGATTATTGGCGTCAAGCCTCCTTTTTCCACTTTCAACTCCCATTAAAGACATCATCATATAGGCTGGGCTGCCCCTTCCCCGGCTCTCCCCGTCTCTCATGGCTAACCATTTCAAAAACCCAACGAGAAAGAGACCCTTCCTCCGGTCCCTGATGAGGTTGAAGTGAACTCGTCACTCTCCCCCAGTCTCCCCTCCTTCATTGCGTTTGTTTTTCCTTCGTCTTCCCTGTCATTCGTCCCTCCTCCCTCTTTTACTTCCTTTCAAGTCAGACGGAAGGAAACCGCCCTCATTCTTTTCTGGTTATTTCTTCAGATCAAAACAAAAACCCTCATTTTCTCCTTCCACTCTTCCGCCTTCTTTCTTCTCCCTTCAAAAATCCCGTCTTGCCTTGCCCTTTCCTCCTTGTTTCCCATCTTGTCCAATGGGTCGGGTCGTCCCAATTTTTCTTCCTCGTGCCCTCGTCCGGAATTTTTTCCCTCTTCTTGGCATCTGAGTTTCCTCTATTTTAGTCGTCTCTGTTCGCCTTGTATTTGGTTTCTCTGCAGATCTGTTCTTTGGGGGGCGCCGATCCACGGTTGCACAGCAAGCTGGCTTGCTGCTCCTCAATAGGTTAGTCGTGGGGCGCTGCCCTTGCTAAATAAACCTCTATTCTATTTTCTTTTGTGTGTATTTTTTATACAACAGCTGAGTAGTTTCACTGGGCTTGTGATGGTAGCTGCTGTTGTTTGTTTTTAGGCCTCCGATACTCTATCCATTGTATTTCCGCTGCTTATGATGCAAAAGCGACTAGTAAGGAGGATTCTTTGGGTGGAGGGATTTCGTGGGTTTTTACGGTGGCTATTGTCACAATCGGGGCTGAGCTTCCTGCTTATATGCTTGCTTCTTTCGGAGAGCCAAAGGAGAACTCCTCCGTTATGGCTGTTTAACGGTAGAACTGTGATCGGTTCTTGATCGCTTATGCTTTTGCTTCATTAGTCATGGGCAACAGCACATCTAGGGTCGTTGGCTGCTTCGCACCATTCAACAATGGCAAAGATGGAGTCAATTTGGAGTTCTTGGAGCCCTTAGATGAAGGGTTAGGCCATTCTTTCTGTTATGTTCGGCCTGTGATTGTTGATTCTCCGGCAATAACTCCGTCTACCTCTGAGAGGTATACTGCATATTCAAGCACCCTCGATTCTGAGACACACAGTGGCTCATTTAGGCAGGAAGTGGTAGTAGAAGATGTTAGTGGCCAGCAAAGACACAACAGCAGCTTCCCTGAAACCACCTTTAAGACTATTTCTGGTGCTTCGGTTAGTGCTAATGCTTCTAGTGCTAGGACTGGAGGCAATCTACATGTGTTGCTCGCAGGGGAAGCCCAGCAACCTGCAGCTTCTTTTGAGAGCACAGCTTCATTTTCAGCCATTCCATTGCAGCCGGTGCCACGAGGCTCTGGACCCTTGAACGGCTTCATGTCAGGGCCATTAGAGAGAGGATTTGCTTCAGGTCCTCTGGAAAGAGGAAGCATTATGTCTGGTCCTTTAGAAAAGGGCCTTTTCATGTCTGGTCCCCTCGATGGTACAGATACAAGCAACTTCTCGGCTCCACTTGCTTACTGTCAGAGAAAGATGGGGATTAAACGGCTTGTGAGGAGCATGAGTAGGCCTATGAGAAGTGCCTTGTCTCGGACCTTTACAAAACGCTGGTCAGGTTCTGGTTGGATGCAAAGATTTTTCTCGTATCCAATGACACAACTGGGTTTGAATCTTAAGGAGGCAAAGTCCAGACAAGAGGCCCCTAGGAATAGTGCTGAGGTTGGAGCTTCTGAACCAGAGTATAGCAGTATGAGAAACTTACAATGGGCTCATGGAAAGGCTGGCGAAGATAGGGTTCATGTAGTTCTATCTGAAGAGCAAGGGTGGCTGTTTGTTGGGATATATGATGGTTTCAGTGGTCCTGATGCTCCTGATTTTCTTATGAGCAATCTTTACAAAGCAATTGATAAAGAATTGGAAGGGTTGCTGTGGGATTATGAAGACAGTTCTCAAAGGGGTATCATTCCTGCTCCTGGTTATGGCTCTGGTTCAGAAGAATGTGTACTTCCTAAGGAACACAATGGTAGCACTGGAACTCAAATTTCAGGCTCTCAAGTATGTGTTGATTATTGCTTAAAAGAAGTTCCTCTTGTTTTTCTATCAGAACAACATATAGGAAGAAGGGAACCATCAGTAGGAGATGAGTTGGGGCGTGAACCTATGCTAGGTCATGAAATTTTATATGGCGAAGTTGGTTCTGTGAATGCTGATCGAGATCACATAGCTAGCACATTGCCTCAAGATGGGGATTCAGAGCTGGATGAAAAAAATGTAGATGCACATGGTGGCGCTAGTAATCAGAAAGGAAAGGATGCTGATTATACTCCTATGGACATCTCATTAAGGCAGCCTAGAAATAGCAAGCGGCTTTATGAGCTGCTTCAAATGGAGCTGATGGAAGATTCGAAGGTGAAGGAGGAGACTTGTGCGACTGCAAGTTTCAGAGGAGACTTGTGTGACATAGAACACAAAGCACAGTCATATCTTGTATCTCGCTCAACAAACATTGAGGTGTTGAGGTCAGGTCAAGTTGAAGGGAGTGGTGGTTTGAGAGAAAGTGAATGTTTAGTAGAGGAGGAATTCTTAGATCTAAAGCAACAACCTGTGGCTCCATTTTCCACTTTTGGACAAAATCAGATGATGAACAGATTGCTGATTGGCCCGAAGTCAAGAAAAACGTGCAGGAAGAAGAAATCTTTGCGTAAAAAGTTATTTCCATGGAGTTATGATTGGCACAGAGATCAGCACCATCTGGCTGAGCGGATAGGTGACCCTTCAGTTACTGTTAGGAGATGTAAAACAGGGCCTGTGGATCATGATGCTGTACTGAAAGCAATGGAAAGAGCACTTCAAACCACAGAGGAAGCTTATGCAGATATGGTTGAAAAGGCACTCGATAGAAATCCAGAGCTTGCGCTGATGGGCTCCTGTGTTCTGGTGATGTTGATGAAGGATCAAGATGTTTATGTCATGAACCTTGGTGACAGTCGTGTTGTCTTGGCGCAGAATAAGTTAAATGATCGCCACGGTAATTCCAATCCTATAGGAGACGATTCAAAATTTCGAAATAGATCCAGAGAGTCCCTTGTTCGTGTGGAGCTTGACAGGATATCAGAAGAATCTCCTATGCACAATCAAAATAGCCATGTGTGCATCCTTAATAAAAATCGCGAAATATCTCTTTACAGATTAAAGATGAGGGCTGTTCAGCTGTCCACTGATCACAGCACTAGCATTGAGGAGGTAATTAAGTAGTGATGATGAAGCTATAATCTATTAAAACAATTTTATAAACTCAAGTCACACAAATCTGTTAAACTTTTTGTTTTTGTTTTTGTTTTTTTTTTACTGTATTATAGCGGAACTTGCATGGCATACTGTATCTGTAGCAAAACTTGAATGGTTTAAGTAATCTCCATTGAAGGAAGTCCTTGCTTTATTTACTTCATGTTAAATGAACATTTATAATGCTTGATTATTTTGCTTTTGTTGGGGCATATATGTTCTTTTTGAGCTTCTTTGCTTTTGCTGTGTGGTAATCAAGCCAAGGTATTAGTAATGTATGGTATTTTCAGCTTGAAATGCTTCTAAACTTATGTTATATCTTTTGGAGTTCTCAAAATTTCATAGTTTCTTGTGCTAAACTATGTAGTATCTTAGATAGCTCTAAATTTTTCATTTTATATGTTGATTCATTTGTTGTAATAATAGATTTCTCAGATGTTTTAAGATTGAATTTTCTAGTTCGTCTTTTTTTGTACCACTACTGATATACTCGGTTAAAGATTCAATATCTTTGAAGTCCATTTGTAGTTTTGACAGTTGTGGTCTCATCTGTCATAGCTAGCACAAGACACTTTCAAATAGGTGAAAAAGTTGATTTGTTTGACGGTAAGATTCAGAACTTCGGATATGCATGTAGTTCTTTCTATTTTTATGCATAATGCTTAAGCTAAAAGAACATACTTGCTGGCAGTAATGTTCGCTATGTGAGTCATGGGGATGGAGCTTTTTGGGAGGTGTCCATACTTGTGTGTGATCAGCATTATTGAAGGATGAGTACAGAAATTTAAATATGCTGATGAAATATTTTGTTGATCAATGGTCCTCATGACTCTAAGAATTAAATTTTGTTGGTAATAGTTGAGTTATAACGTTAACCATTCCCAAAGTAGGCCTTGTTGTGATGATTTTTCAGTAAGACCGGGATTCTATAATTTCAATTGAGTGTCATAAATTTTTCTTGAAACTCCGGTTCTGGAGATCAAAACCTTTATTATGTGTTTTCTTCATCAATTATCACTCAATTATCATATGCTCTCTTGTGAATTTAGTAACTATAGCTTGTGATTGTGTAGGGATGCTCAATATATTTCACTTTTGCACTTTTTAATGATCGTCTCTATTTGATATATATGGTCATTTAATAATGCCATTGTCTCAACTAAAATATAAAAGAACAAAAAATTGACTTCTTGTCTACTTTTCATTCTTTCGAATAAATATATACAGGAGGTTCAGAGAATCAAAGCTGAGCATGCTGATGATCCTCAAGGTGTGTTTAATGACAGAGTAAAGGGACAGTTGAAAGTTACTAGAGCTTTTGGGGCTGAGTTTCTCAAGCAGGTCTGCTAAATGTTACTATAAACAGTCAATTCCATGGTTTTGACATTTCTTTTTTTTCTTGTAATGCGGAAGTGCCTGGACTTTGCGAACGTGGTTTGAACATGCTTACCTTTTGATGTATAATTCCTTATTATTTCTTGCTATAAGCTGTTGAATATTTGCTTTGTTGTGATTATGTTTCTTTCACACAAAACTTGCCAAGAAACAAAGTAACCCGTGCATTAAGACGTGTGATTGCATGTGAACATTTTGTTTTACTTGCCATTCTTGATCCAGTCAACAACAATATCTAACTTCGTTTATATGACCTTTAACTAGAGAACAAGACTGACTAAACATCAAAGTAGATAATATTGTCTTGAATCACATTAGTTATCATACATTTTTTGGAAAGCCTTGTTGATGAATGTTTAGCCATATGATGATGTCTTCTTTGATGAATAATTTGAATTCTTCTTTAAGTACTTCATTTTTTTGATGTATCATCTTTTGATTGATTGGTAACTGTAACACTGTTTGAGCATTTGATTTTTATGGTGATGATTATGAGTATCATTATTTGTTTATAATGTTTGTCTTCTACAATTGCTCTTCTTGATTAGTATTATCTCGACGGTAGCATTAGTAAAACTGATCATGTAAAATATTGAAAAGATACATGCTGACAAAATACCCTGTTTCTTTGGATGAAATCATCTTGGTGGATGCAAAAATGGACATATGTTACTGTGACCTTGATGTGCGGTGATCTTCTTCTCTAATGTACAACTGCTGTAAATTTTTTTTTGAAAGAATTTTGTATTTTCACTGTAGAATGAGTTACAGTTTACGGATATATAATCAAACCATTGGGACACTACTACCAATTTTTTGATTCATTTGTTGGTATTGTCTTTAGTTTTGGTTTAGCTTGTATTGTTCTCAGAAACCATAGTTTTCTTTTTGCAGCCTCGGTTCAATGATGCTTTGTTGGAGATGTTCCGGATAGATTACGTTGGAGCATCCCCATACCTTAGCTGCATACCATCCGTTCTTCATCATCGTTTATGCTCGAATGATCTGTTCTTGGTCCTGTCCTCTGATGGGCTTTACCAGTATTTTAGCAATGAAGAGGTGATTTCACATGTTGCTTGGTTCATGGAGAACATGCCAGAAGGGGACCCTGCGCAATACCTCATTGCCGAACTGCTTTTCCGTGCAGCGAAGAAAAATGGTTTGTTGATTCATCGTGCCTTATCATGGATTGATAACTATATGTTGCTCTATGCATTTTTGCCTTCTCCAAGCACTATCCAGTTCTGTTGGATAGCATGTGTTTTTGTTGATTTTATAATGAACTTGACTGAGTGACTTGCTGACTAGCTGGCGGGTTTCTTGCAGGGATGGATTTTCATCAATTGCTTGATATTCCCCATGGTGACCGTAGAAAATACCATGATGATGTTTCTGTGATGGTAATCTCACTGGAAGGAAGGATTTGGAGGTCATCAGGTTGAGATTGACAATGAGGAAGTTGTTATCATGCTTCATTTGCGTGATCAAGAACTTTTCAAGGAGAAATGGGTTGATATATTCCTGTTGTTCTTGTTTCTCCCTGTTGAGAAACACTTGTTTCTTCCTCATTCTTCCTCTTATTTTTCTCTTCCTCCTTCCACTGGGTGTAAACGTAGACTTTTGCTTTTGCTAATGCATAGCCATCCAATTGATGGTGCCACCTTCAGGTAGACGGCAGATCTTACTAGTCACATTTATGAATGTTTCTTATAACATTAATTTTAACTTAATCTAGACCCAAATAACCTCAAGATTCAAGTTGACACATTATCAAGATTGTCCACAGTTTCTGAAAGAACCTTACCAGCGGTCCCTTTTTCAATTTGCACTAATGATCTAAAGTCAATTATTATAGCTTGTTCCATTACCCTGATCAGCACAACCAATAAGGCTAAACTTCATGCATTGAAAATCTTTAGATCTTCAACAAACACTTTCTATAATTCTCCCCTTTAGATGCATATCAATCCTACACATATTTAAAGTGAGGTGAAAGAATGAATGATAAAGTAGTAGATGTCGCCCCATTGCTTAAAAAACACCCCCTATTATGCACAACTAGGGATCAACCACCTCTACTCTATCGACGCTAAGGGCCTGTTTGGCGTGAGGATTAAAATCAGAACTAAAATGGTACTAGTTTAAAAAATAAGTATAATAATAAAAAATAAAATTTTTAAATTATTCTACATAATTTTTAATATAAAAAATATTATTTTATGTGAAATAAAGTTGATATTTTTATTAAAAATTATTGAGTATGTGACATAAAATAATATTTTTTATATTAGAATTTGTGTAGAATGATTTAAAAAAATTATTTTTTATTATTATTATTATTTTTTAAATTAGTACTATTTTGATTCTGATTTTAGTCGTTACGTCAAACAAGGTAAATGCTTAGAAGTTGAGACTGTTTTATAGTTAATAGGGGATCTCGTTATTTTGCATAAAGATCTTGTCATATGCTATTTTAACAAAATTAAATTGAGTGTTTAATATATAAATTATCATATTTTGTAATATGTGTATTATATTATATGTATATAATATATAATTAATAATATGTAATTAATTAAGATGCTAATAGTTAGGTTTAGAAGTAAGAGATTCAACAGAAATGAATTAATTTGGGGCTGTTTATTTGTAAAGTCATTTTAATTGATTTAAAAGATAATATTTAATGTGATATTTTATTTTAAAGTTTATAAATTTTTTTAAATATATTTAATTTATTTTGAGATATTTATAGGATGTGAAATAAAATTAATTAATTATTTTTAAATTGTGTAAGGTGGTTGATAAAAAAATTGTGTAAGCTGAATTTAATATTAATATATAAATTATTAAAACAATTAACTATATGTCATAAAAAATTAAATATTGCCTATATAACATTTTTTTTTATAATTTATTTGATTTAATTCTATTTACAAAATTTAAATTATAAATATAGGGTGACATGTATTTAAATAAATATATAATATTTAATATTTTGTATGAAATACAATTTTTATAATTAATTTCAATTCAAATTAAAATTAATTTGTCATCAACTAGTTGAAACAAGATGCTTGATTTGATAAGTATTCAATTTGTCCCCAGCAGTATAAATTTTTGAATCATGATCATTTTTTTTTGAATCAACAGTAATTAATTTAACTAGGATTAGGTTATTTATCAATGCACAATCAGTCCAACGAAATTAATTCTGAAAGATAAATTAATCAACTTAATAACAACAACAACAACAACCAAGCCTTAATCCCACTAGGTGGGGTCGGCTACATGAATCTTTTGTTTCCATTGCGCTCTATCAGTTATCAAATTCTTATTTAAGTTTAAGTAACTTAGATCATTCCTTATAGTTTCTTGCCATATCTTCTTTGGTCTCCCTCTTCCTCTTTGTACATAGGCAAAATCTAATAACTTAATTTTTCTAACTGGAGATTCAATCGGCCTACGATTTATATGTCCAAACCGTCTAAATCGACTTTCTCTAAGTTTATCCTCAATTGGTGCAACACCAACTTTAAAATTAATTAACTTGATAGAATATCTACATGTTGTATAATATTTTTGTCCAATGTTAAATCAGCATAATTCATCAACTTAATAAAATATTTATCTACGGTATAATATTTTTGTCCAATGGTAATTTAGTGCATAATTTATCAAATAACTTTTTGCAGCGTTTGATTCAAGTAAAAAAAAAAAAAAAAAGAAAGAAACTTAACGGCGTTAATTGCCGAACCATCATCATCTAAGCCGCTTCACGGCATCGCGTTCTTCGTCTTCCTTGGCAACCAAGCAATGTTCTCATTAAATCAGAATTTTGTTACATAAATCTCAAGTTAGGCGGTCGCCGTCGGTAGAAGATTGAGGAGGACAGACTGCAGAGATAGCTCATGGATCGATTCGGCGGGAGAGGGAGGATAACGAGGGGCATGATTCCTTTGCTGGCGCTCCACGTTGCGACGGAGTTACGTCGCCTCCAGCGGAAGCCGCCGGTAACCGCTGGACTTATCGTTGCCAACACCCTCATCTATCTCCGTCCCGGGGCCCTTCACCGACTCCTCCCTTCACTCGAAGATGTCTGGTTCAACCCGTACCTCATTGTCAAGGTAATTCTTTATTGGTCGTTCGTCTGCCCTAATTATGCATACTCTCCTATTGCTATCGTTTATACAAACGTGTTCAGCAATTCTGGTCAGTTTCACTTTTTAATGGCCATTTCAATCTCTTATGCCGCCTTCTGCGATTCTTACAACTCATGAGGTTAGGCAGCTTGTGCTAAATGGTGTCCGAAACGAAATGTATTTCAATTTTTTTTTGTTCTGAACATTTTACACAAGCTACATTAAACAGTAATTCAGTTTTTTAACGGGGCCTAGCTCATATTGGGAAATATTATATTTCATTTGCTGGCTTAGTTGCCTGAGTTCTTACTGCTGGCTTCTTTTGATGTTTCAAGTAATGCGGAGATTGATGCAACATCAAAGGTGAGAAATCAATTGATAATTATAATGAGATGGCCTGGAAAATTTTATCTTGCTTTGATTGTTCCTTGGCCTGCAAATTGCTTGTTGCTGGAGAGTGATTTTGCCATTCTGAATTCAAATAGTCTTTCACTTTTGAAATAATTTCAAACTTCATGTCTTTTACATACATCGGTAGTGTCCGACTGTTAGAGGAAATAAAGTTCTTGGATCATATGTGACACATATAATGTATCCACATATACTTGTACTGTCAAGACCATAGATGATGACTATTTCAAGATTATAAATGATTTAGTCATATATTAGAAAATAGGATGTTCTATTTGAGATCATAATATGTCTATTTGGTAAATTTCATTTGAGTAATGTATAGTTTTTGGTAGGGTAGAGGGTGGCGTAGGTCTATGCAGCATTCTAATGTTTGTAAATAGCTCTTACTACTTGTTCTCCATAATCATGTATTACTTGAAACGCCACCTTATTTCTGCTGATATTTGCAGGTTTGGTTGTCTCACATTTGAGAAGGATATCCATGTCTAACATTCTACTCAAAATTACTTGAGATCAAATGAAATGCTACTGACCTACATTGCTCATATTAAGTTTGGAAATTACTTTGTTCAAGATTGCTTCTAATAGAGCTGGACTAAGCATGGCCAAGTCAACAGAAATATTAGTGTTCTTTAACTAGTATATAGCTTGACTTTCTAAATTCAAATGTTACAAAGGTGAAAATATAAAAATCTAAATCTAGTTTCTGTTGATTTGTTAGGAATGTTCTTTATTTGGCTTACATATCTATGTTCTTTAACTTTCTTTGGAGTTGTTTGACAACAAGAAGTAGCTTAAACCAACATTTTGCCTAATAAGTTAAATGATTCTAAATTTTTCTACTATCAAGTTCAGTCTAACCTTTCTATGAAATATTTCCTTAGGATTTATGATATGTGATTAGGCTTTAGGTTATAGGATTTAGGTTGTATTCTTAAGGGTATAGGATTATGGAAATGGGATTTAGGATTTAGGACTTCGGGTTTATGATTTAAGATCTAGCTTTATTTTTTTTTACCTATTTTCATAACAGATTATTTCAAACGAATTTTTCCCAGCATAACTGTCGACTTTATTTCATATGACAGAAACTTTGGTAAACAAACTTTTGAATTCACATTTAAACAAGATTAAGTTCAAATAGATTGCTAAATAGAGATTTGAGGATTTCTGATATAGGATTTGGGATTTGCATTGAAGTGTTATGAGTTTAAAAAGCTTTATTAAAGGTGTGAAATGAATTAATTTATGAATAAGCAATTGCCAATTGTTTCATCAGAGAACAATTCGGGTTACTTATTTAGCTGCAAGCATATCACAATTGTAAACAATCAGACCCTTGCTTGCCTTTGTTATTTTATCTGTGGAGCTATTATGGTATTTTCAAGCTTTTTGTATCATTTAGATACTGATGTCGGTATCCGACCTTGTCAGGCTGTTATGGAACAAGTAAGTTTGCTATATAAGAGGAGATTTTGTGTGTGTTGCAGAATTATTTCTGTCTTGATCAACAGCCTATGTTATATTTCCTTCCAAATGATTTTCACGTGTCATTTCAACCTTGAATTCGCCTCATTTGACTTTCTTTGCACGGACTGTCCATGATTTGCATTTCATGTAATCTGGATCCTTCAACCCTTATATTTATGTTTGCAAATGCAATAAGCTCGTCTTTCAGTGAAGTCCTTCCCAGAAGTAGTGGGTGGTCTCCTTGCCTATCAGATCTTTTGATATTGATTCATTCACAACAGATAAGGTGCTTCAACTTATAATTCGCTTTGTTCTGAATCATTCCTTGCATTTCTTGCAGTATGGGGACCTGAAACGCTTCTTTTTGTCTGCTTTCTACCACATAGACGAACCCCATTTGGTTTACAACATGATGTCCCTATTGTGGAAGGGAATTCAACTGGAAACATCCATGGGCAGTGCTGAATTTGCGTCAATGGTCGGAGCATTGCTGTGTCTCTCCCAAGGAATCTCTCTGATTCTCGCCAAAAGCTTATTTCTCTTTTTTGACTATGAGAAGGCATACTACTATCAATATTCGGCAGGATTCTCAGGTGTCCTATTTGGCCTGAAAGTTGTGCTGAATGCCCAATCTGATGATTACACCTATATGCAAGGTCTCTTAATACCAGCTCGCTATGCTGCCTGGGCAGAGTTGATTCTCATCCAAATGTTTGTCCCCAGTGCGTCTTTCATCGGTCATCTTGGTGGAATTCTTGCTGGACTTATATTTCTAAAGCTTAGAGGTTCATATTCTGGCCCTGATCCTATTGCTGCTCTTCTAAGAAAGGTGGTTTCTGTTATGAGCTGGCCTGTGAAGCTTGTTAGAGGCTTGATAGCACGGCCTGCTTGGGGAAGGGGAAGAGTTGGCAGCAGTAGAAATGGTAGAAGGGCAAATGAAGTGTGGAGATGCCCGGTATGCACGTATGACAACTCTGTAACTGTGGAAATATGTGAGATGTGTAGAACAGAGAGCATGCTCAACTCGGCACCGACACCATCCCGCAGTAGCCGTGAGCTCAGCTTGGAAGAGGTTAGAAGGCGTAGGCTCGAGAGATTCAGCAGATGATGTCTTTTGCTTTTCTGAAAATTCAAAGATATGAAATCCTGATTCTACTAAATTGTTGGAGAAGATCACGTAAAATTCTCATATTTAAATTATTAGATATTTAAAATATAAATATTATTTATTTTATAATGCATTTTTTATCTTATTATTTGCTATCTAATTTAATTCTAATTTTTATATGCATATTTTAGAAGTAAGTAATAGATTCTAAATATTATTTAATAATTAAAAATTAATATATTAAATTTTTAAAATTATATTACTAATATTATTTATATAATTAAATAATATTTAATATTTTAAAATATATATGTGAATAAGTTATAATTGACAGCTAACATAATTATAATTAGATCGGATTAGTTAGTAGATGACAGATGAAAATTATAGTATGGAGTTAGTAATATTAATATGTTTAAAATAATATTTATGTTTTAAATCTTTAATAAGTAAATATGAGCCTTATGTGCTATGTGTATAATTTTTTTAATTATTTTTTATTTATGTGGTATTTTTTATCACGTAGAAGTTTAAAGTTTAGTGTTATTTATGAATTAGTATAACATATTTCTTATGTATATGCATGTTTTCTGTTAAAACTGTTTGTCTTCGTATTAAAATGACGTGATGATTTTATTATTGGCTAGTTGAACGTCTGCATTTTTAATATAAATATATTTATTTGATATTATACTCTATAAAAATTTTTATATATCAATCAATTTTATTTTATATTTTATATAATTTTTAATATAATTAATTTTATTTCTCATTATATATGTATCTCAAAAAAATTAAAATATTTAAATTAATTTTATTTTATGATTTATTATGCTATTCCTAAATTGTTTTGAAGGGTTATTATATTATACATAGTTGCCCTCTAAATCATTACTTTTATTTATCAAATACTAAAATATTGTCAATATTAAAATAATAATATATTATTTGGTTCATTTAATATTTTTTATTTTTTTTCTTTTACGTGAATATAATTTAAATTGTACAGTATTTTTATGTATACAAAAACGTATAAAAATATATACACATATATAAATATATAAATATATTGATTTTTATATATATGTAATTATGTATATATAGATGTTTTGTTGTCGTAGGAATAATGTCACACCCCCTTATTATCACGCAATTTTTCTTCCAAATAAGCCATGATAAATGGAGTGTGACATTGCAATAAAGAGGAAAATTAAGACAACTAGGAAAATTTAAATTAACAATAAACCAACAAACTAATTCAAACTTCTTTATCACCAAAGAAAAGTCACAACTAGTGATAATCTAAAATAAAGGATCATAAATAAACTGTAATTAGTTTAAATGTTCAGAATTTCAAAGATAAAAGATAAATCCTAGTTTCCTAAAAATCCTCTCCATCACAATCCTAATTCCCTTGTGCTTCTTGTTGACCTGCAGTACCTGCCATAAAATGGCGTCAGTCCGAGACAACGTGGACTGAGTAAGCAAATTTAACTAATAAGCTAAAATAAAATATTGCATACAACATTCAAATATTACTCTTTTTCATTAGAGTGCAATGATAACATGCTTTTATAATTAAGAAAAGATATAAGAACATCATTCGATATATAACAGCATGATAATAAGAATTGCATAAGTAAATAAACACAATGCTACAATAATTTTAATAATTATTTTCCTATATATATATATATATTATTTATTTATTTGGGCCCTTGAGATTCTCGAATATAGCACCCTGTTTGCCTCAGCCCCTGTGGTGTGATCGTCATCTCACAATAATCAGTTGCCCCTAGTCATATCTCTTTGAGCACTGTGAGTCCCGTACGATCTCACGGTCCCCCATAAGTCCTTCCACCTCATGGATAGAGTTGGGGTCTTATTATTTTATTTTCACGACTGAGGTAGATGCGGTTATATCTAGATCCCAAATATCTAACTTTTTGAGTTATAGTAATAATGCTATTAAATTTCTTATATTTGTTTTATATATTATTTCCAAGCATAAGTTCAAGACTCAGTAAAATAGCTCACGGTAAGTCACTTCCTGACTTACAATTTATTTTAATAGCCCACTAGGCTAAACCATGATGATGTCATATCAATTTATGTTTCAAACAAATTATATAAATTGCATGCAAAATATAGTAATTCAATATTTTCATTCCATCATGCTTAAACAGAAAAGTTAAATAAAATTAATTAAATTATGCATAATATAATCACGTGACTATCCTAAAGTAAAATACAGAGAAGGATATGCCATATAAATATCTTAATATGTAAAATTCATGCAATCAGCGAACATAAATATAAAATTTCTAGAAAATCTCTTTGCCCAAGAATTTATATTGAATAAAGAAAAACGCCAAAATTTCTAGGGCTTTTTAACGAACAATAAAATTATCCCAATTTTTTTAATATTTTGCATAAATCAAATTAACGAGGGTATGCAAGAGATCGAGCAATAAATGTAATTCCATGAATCATCATGCAAATTTTATCTAATTCAAAATAATAATTTTCTTGAGAGATTTAAATTTATATATTCATTAGAATCGTTCGCCTACCTTTTGTTTACCATGGTTACGAATATCTTTCGAATTCCTCTCAGATTTCTCTACGTTGTACCGGCTTGGCGTGTCTCCTCTCACACAAACGAAAGAATAATTTTGGATAAAGATCTTTTCGATCCATGACGAAATCCCTTTCTCTCTTATATTATTATTATTATTATTATTATTATTATCTCTCTCCTGCGATTTTCTTTTGGGAACCGACGCACCCGGTTTTCTTTTGGGAACCAACGCACGAAATAGGGAAAGAACGTTTCATCGTAACTCATTCCCTTAAATTTAGCCCCTAATTAAATGATAATTAATTAATTAATTGCTTAAGACTAAATTGCCCTTAATCTTATAACTAGACTCTAGATTATTCTAAGAGATAATTTAGTCCAATCTTTAATGATATGCATCCAATTAAAAATATCTTCTAATTTTTAAATTATTATACTATTATTAGTCTATAACTGATTCAAAATTTTATTCAAATAAAATACATAAATAAAAGTTATTTATATAAATCATACATATCAATTAAAATCATGAAATTATTACTAATAAAATTAAAATTGGCGAACCCGGACGCTACAAATAATCTAATATTCTCTTTTTATGAAGCAATGTAACTTATTAAAATATGTAATAGAATGATTTTTTATAATAATCTTAAAATTATTACAATAGACATTTAAATATAGAAATTTTAGCTTGAAAGTAGAAAAAATGTTATATATATATATATATAAATAATTTATTGATGTTTTTTTTGACAAGGAATAATCTAATATTGATTATACTTATAAAAATATATAGTAGACTGATTTTTTGTAATAATCATAAAATTATAACAATAATCATATTAATATAAAAATTTTAGTATGAAACTAGTAAAAATATAATACAAGGAGATTTAAATAATATGTTTGTAATTTTTTCTTAAAAAAAGAAAATTTTTGCTCTGTTTAGTTGGAGGCCAGGCCATGGCCAAAATAGCCTCTGACCATGGCCAAAATAGCCTCTTACCATTTTATTAAAAATAATAATAATAAAAAAATTAAATATAATGTATTAAAAATTATTTAAATATAATATAAAGTGAATTTTTATATTAAAATTTATGTATTGAGAGTGAAAAATGAAAAAATTATTTAATAAAATAGTTAGAGACTATTTTGGTCATAGTCATAGCCAAGATGACCTCTAACCAAACAGAAGCTTGGGGTCAGCTTTCCTATCACAACCGAACATCTATATATAGATGTTTTGTTGTGATAAAAATAATTTAATATTTTTTTATGAAAGTAATGTAATATTGATTTTATTTATTAAATTACGTAGCAGAATGATTAGACTGATTTTTTATAGGGGCATTTACATACATACCCCTTAAATCATCTTGAATTATATATTAAATTCCTTATTTTTTAATTTTACAATTTAACCCCCTAAATCATCCAAAAATAAAAACTAATAAAATACATGTATTTGCAAATATATTTATAATATTTATATATATATATTATTGGTAATAAACATCCAAATAATTATAAATCAGTAAAAAAAATATTTAAAAATTTATAATAATCATAAAATTATAATAATAGTCCTGTAAATATAAAAATTTTAGCGTAAAATTAGTAAAAATGTAATACCCAGAGATTTAAATGACATGTAATTTTTCCCTAGAATAAAAGAAACTTCCGGGCCGGCTTTCCTCCTTGCTCTCCTTTTTTCCGCTGATTCTTCCGTCAGTAAATTTATTAAGTAGCTGTTTGGATAGATGGGTTAACTTGAGTTAACCTAGCTAATCCATTAAATAGCGAATCAGGATATAGACTTAACCCGAGGAAGCTTATCCTCGCTAGGGCTATTACCGATCCGATTTCGAGCTGAGCCAATACCGCCTCGAAATCAGATCGATCACATTTCGATTGACTTGAAATCGACTCGAGCTTGATTGGGTTTGACTTCGAGCTGATTTCGATTCATTTTCGAGCCTACTTGAAAATGAATCAAATCTCAATTTTTTTTGAGCCGATTTTGAGCCGGGTAGGCTCAACTCGATTCAGCTCGAAATCGGCTCGGTTTATAATATATATATATATATATTATAAACTTATATTATATATATGTATTATAATAGAAAATATATTTTAATTTGAGCCGATTTTGAGTTGGATCGAGCCGAACCTACTCGGCTCAGCTCAAAATTATTACTGAGCTAAATTTTTAGCTTATTAATCAATTTATTTAAATCAACTCGATTTTTATTCGATCTAATTTTGGATCTCGATCTCGATCCATATTAAGACCCTGAATCAACACTCTTATTCCTCGCTCCGCGTCGTTATCCCGCTTACCCTAGGGTAACGTCGCCTGCTCTGCGCCTTCTACCTCTTCCTTCTGGGTTCACACGATCCCCGCCCACAAGCGCTACCTCCGCGGATCTCGCCGTCGCAGCCACACACCCCCACCCACACCCCTCTCCCCCCTCCCCAGTGGCCTGCGTCGCCATTACGCGCGCGCAGGACCGGCAACTCAACACGCCGTGGAGGTACCGCCCGACCTGTGCTTCGCTTCTTATATATATTTCCTCAAAGGTATGATGACAAGATGGTGATTTTGATGACTGAGTTTTGCAGAGAGAGTTGAGGAGAGATTCCTCTATTGATCGGAGCTGAAGCAGGAGACTACGGACCGGACGGGAACGGCAAAGGGCCGGCAGCTCCCATCGTTTGGATGCTTGAAGTTATATTAGGTTTAGGATTTCTTTCCTAGTTATTTCCTGATTTTCATCTGGAATGTTTCTGGTTGACTATAGAAACTATCTCTTGTTTCATCTTGCTGTTGAACTTGATTGAAATGTGCTCATTATTCTGAAATTCCACCTTGCTGAAGTAATTTCTGGTTATAATAACGAACCTGCAGTTCATTGTTGGTAGTTTGATTGCTTTGCACAGAAATTACTTATGGATGAAATATTATTATTTCTTGGATTTTGAACTCTTTCCTTCATGGTTATTTTCCTACTTTCCTGAACTTTCCTTCTTGTTCATTGCATTGTCAAGCTAACGCGTCTCTTTTCTTGCAATGGGGAGTTGATCTTAATAGAAATAAAGCCTCTCTGCTTTCTACATTAAGCTAACTTGTCTCTTTTCTTGCAATGGGAAGTTGATCTTAATTGAAATAAGGCCTCCTTGCTTTCTACATTAACTGACCTGAATCTGAATAATATTGTTATATTGTTGAGTATCTAATCTTACTTTGCTAACATCCAGTAATTGATGTTGGTCCCTTAGTCCATAGCTTCATTCCATTTGTTTATGTGTTCAAGTTTCTATTGCATGATAGTTTTCTCCCTTGGATCTTGATAGATTTGTGTTCTTGATTGCTCGAGTACCTGAGTTAAATCAGGCATCTTTAATTTTCTACCAAAATTTCATGAAACTCTATGTGAATAGGCAAATTGATATAATTTAGACTAGTTTAGTTTAATCTCCTCACATTGCATAGTATATTCTATTTCTGTAATTAGGGCAATTTATTTATTGCATTCTAGGTCAATTTAGTTTGTTTAAGTCTCCTCTACATATGTTAATGTCTATGAGGGAATATATATTTGATGAATAATATAAAGTGAGTAGATCATGTACTTGGACATTTATTATTTTTATATTTAGTGAGTAGATCATGATTTTGGAATGTATGTAAATGTATTCTTTCTATTTTTATCTTTTTTTTTGTTTACTATCTCGGGTTAAGTTATTAATTTGCCAAACAGAATACAAAGCTATCCCAGGTTAATCCGAGTTATCATCCAGACAAAAAATTTCATTAAATCACTTATCCTCGCTAGGGTAAGTTATTAATGGGGGTAAGCTTTCCCGAGTTAGCTTTTCCCACCCCCAATCCAAATAACCCCTAGGATTTAGGGTTTCTCTTACGGAATAGGGCTCTTTTTTTCCTGTTTGATTTGCTAATGCAGATGTAGATGCTTGCTTCTCTGTTGTCTTTGGCTGTTCAATTTGGTATTAGGTCTTAATTCAAATTACATCATTGTGTTGTGTGTTCATAAGTGCTAAAGAAATCTTTTGCAGCGTGAAGGTCCTTTTCCTCCGTCTGAGACACTACTGGTTGCAATTGTGTTGCTAGGGTTTTGAAGCGGCCAGAAGACTCCCGCTTGAGAAAAGTCACAGCGTTTGACGAAGATTTCTAGAAGAATGGTACACCACCCTAATTTTTTCTTGTATTATCGTTGCTCCCTTTCATAGAATTTGAAGATCCAAAAGTAATTTATGATGGGATTCAACTTTTCTTATGTTGGGCGTAAGATGTTGTAGACAGTTCTGAGAACTCAAGGCAAACGGGGTATGCTAACGATCTTTTTTTCTCTTAGAGATTGCCAAGTTGAAGCCTTGATTTACCACTCCTTTTTGTGTAAGTGAAAGTGCATTTGTCAATAGTTCAGTTGATTATCCGTGCCTTCAGGAGATTGAAACTTTTTTTTTTTGTTGAAAAGTGGCGTATGCCAAATAGATTAAATTAAAAACTTGTACAGGAATACATTGAGTTATTTCCTCTTTAAGGATATTATAGAAATCAATAGGGAGGGGCATTCCCCTCTCCCAAGTAAAGTCATTGTCAATAGTTATATGATCTAAATAATCGACGGTGCTATTTTTATAGCTTGATAAATAATTTTACAAAGATTAAAAAAAGATAATATATCAATGATATCCTCAATCAAAGCATAATTAAGTCTTATTCCTTGGTGTGTGGTTTTTTGTTTATATTGTGAGGGTTGCTACTGAATCCTTATTTGTCCATATTGTCATCTAATTCTCCATATTTTTGTCAAGTGCATATATTCTTGATATTCTAGCATATCATAATCGATGTAAGGAATATTTGGCTGTTGAGGCACTTGGTGTAGAGTTTGTAGATCTCGAATCTTGGTTGAAGCTTTTCTAATCATGCATTACTGAAGTAGATGAATAACCTCTATAGAATCACTCTCTAACTATAAGCCCTGAGGACATTGAACTATTTAAATTAAAGTCTTTAATCCTTCCAATGCATCCCACCTTTCCACCATGAGTACTGCACTGGTGTGGAGTCTAATATCTCCACCTTGGATGAACTCCCTAGTGTGGTCCCTAATGATGAACCCAGCTCCAACCACCGCGCTATGATGTGCTAAACCATCAAAATTGATCTTAAATCAATTAAGACGTTGGAAAACCCAACTATCTGAAAGAGAGATATATTGCCCGCTATGGGTGGAAGGGTTCCAGGATCTCCAATAATTGCTCAAGTTAACTTGTACAATATTCAATACACTACTGGCTATAGCCTCAGCTGAATGGACTAGTTTCCCATGCATCTTAACATTTCGCCATTACGGGTTCTTCAATTGGAATAAAGAATGGCGGCTTTATGCTGAAGTTACTTGTCCTTCTTATTAGTGCTTGTAGCCCAGGCAATCAACACAATCTTTACCTGCAAAGAATATGTTAGTGGAAAAAGAATGTGATCTTGTTGTACAATGCTTGTAACACTTATATAAAGTCTGCTGCCATTGCACACATTGGAAAAATGTCTTCTTCTCTTTGCATCCCCAAGGACAAAGGGCAAAGCTCATGAGCCTCCTTATGTGCAACCACACTAAGGCCAGAATAGAAT
Source organism: Apostasia shenzhenica (assembly GCA_002786265.1). Lineage (NCBI taxonomy): Eukaryota > Viridiplantae > Streptophyta > Magnoliopsida > Asparagales > Orchidaceae > Apostasia > Apostasia shenzhenica. Next base: position 7,160,896 of record KZ451982.1, read on the forward strand.
TTCTGCACATCCTCCAAAGAGCAGCCTAAATTCTCAGCTCTCTATACAACTTCCATGCCCACCAATCCTCATCAGGTGTCTGCTTACCTTCAAGGTGCTTGATATACAACTTGGAAGTAGGGATCTTCATTGATTTAGTCTTAGCCCAAACTAAGTTGTTCGCTTCCAAATTATGAGATCTTCTAATTGAGTATATCCTATCCGGGTAGGTCAGGGCTTGCTAGCAGCCTGATCTTCTCTTTGTCCCAATTTATCCCATCTAATATATTCGCCACATTAGAAGGCATCTCTTTAATCCGCGTATTCAAAAACGTCGGCCATCTGCTGAGGGAGGTGGCGGCTAACCACGAGTCTTCCAAGAAAGAAACCGCTGTAACATCTTTTAAAAACCATATCATGTGCTCATCGATCACCTCACCGCCATAACAAATGAGTTCAAATCCAGGAGTCCTGACGTTTGATCTCAGATTGATACCTACAGGAGCCATACTGAGCTATCAGGCTATTTCTCCCAATGCACTCAGATTTGTCCATCAATCGCGGAGCATGTTTAGCAACAAGGAAGCATCTCGATACTTTAAAGTTGTGAATACCAAGCCTTATTTTACATTTGGGCTTACACACTTCTTCCCAAGCAACATAATGCATCGACTCCACATGCACTGATCTTGTTGCAGACCGCCTCGATGATACCCATGAAGTTGGCTTTCGTTGGTCTTTGCTTAGTCAATGGGATGCCCAAATAACTCCACTTTTGCTCTTCCTTTTCTTCAACCTTCTCTTAATTATAGCTTTTTTGATTCTAGTAGTAGTGCAACTAAAGATGATGGAAGACATCTCAATATTTACCTTTTGTCTAGAAGTAGCACAAGAACTATCCAAGACTGCTTTGACTCTTGCTGATGCAGTTGGGGTGGCCTTAGTAAAGAAAAGCAGATCATCTGCAAACATCAAATGTGAATGAGCTAGGCCTCTTTGCGAGACTCTAATGCCAATGAGGTCTTCTCTCAAGATCTCCCTGTGCACCAAGAATGACAATAGCTCTGAGCACATAATGAAAAGATAAGGAGAAAGCGGACATCCTTGTCATAGCTCTTTCCTAACCACAATCCACAGTAACTTCTTCTCATTGATCAGCAAAGCATAACGAGGATCTCTAACACACATGTTAACCCCATCTCCTCCATTGTTCTAGAAAGCTCAGGAATCCCAATATAGTATCTATGAAGTCCCAATTCACTCTATCATAAGCCGACTCCATGTCAGCTTTAACCATCATATACCCTTCTCTAGACTTTGTTGTGACTAATCTGTGCATCTCTTACGCTAGAATGCACTTGTCAGCTGTCAAGCGGCCTTGCATAAAAGCACTCTGCTCTAGTGCTATCAAGTCTGCAAGATGATCTTTCAATTTGTTCACTAACACTTTAGATATAACCTTGTAGATCATAATGCATTGGCTAATGGGTCTAAACTGTTTTGGCTGGTTAGCATTGCTGGTCTTGGGCACAAGGACCACACCAAAGTGTCCTTCCATTGTTGTGGCATAACTCTTATGATGAAGATGTTTTGGATTGCTTTAATTACATCCTCCTCCACGATTGCCCAATACCCTTTCAGAAAGGAACTTGTGATCCCATCTACTCTGGGCGCCTTATTATTGGGCAAGGAAAACACTGCCAAACGAAGCTTCTCCTTAGTTACCTGCTGGGTAATTTGAGAAACTGTCTCAACAGAAATAGTTGCCCTATGTTGGATATTAGAAGGCAGAGAAACCAACTCATCCTCCACTCCCCATTTCTCCATAAAGAAGTCTATCAGGATGCTTTGGATATCGCCCTCGTCAACAGCTCTACCACCAATGGAGTCTATAATCTCCTTGATCTAGTTCTTCCTCTTCCTTCCTGTAGCTGCCTTGAGAAAGAAGGTGGTGTTTCTTTCACCCTTGGCTAATCAGGGGGCTTTCGCCCTTTGCCACCACCACATTTTTTCCCGAGCGACAACATTATTGTCGAAGGAAATCATTGCCAACAACTCCTTATGCTCCTCCAAATTGATCCCTTCCTCAGAAGCCTCTCTATTCTGCAAGTGTAAGATAGAGCCCTCCAGCTTCTTGCATCTCGATAGTAGATCCCCAACCTCCTTCTTGCTCCATTTCTTCAAAGCTTTCAGAGTACGAGCACATTTTCTGCTAAGCACAGCAATCAGCTCCCCTTGAACAACATGACTCCAAGTAATTCTGACAATACTCTTGGCTTCTTTGAATGAAAGCCACACATCTTCAAATTTTATTCCTTCTTGTGGCTTGAAGACGGAGGCATCGCAACTCAATAAAAGCGGGTAGTGATTAGATCCAATGTGTGCCAAATAAGTGACATGAAGCCCAGGCACCTGAACCAAAGCAGTAGAGTTGAGAAACACTATATATTCTAACCCACATTCATCTAGTCCCTTCGTGATTGTTGCACTAGGTGAAAGAAGTCCTAAAAAAATTGGCATCCCGAAGGTCTGTACTCTGCATAAACTCACAAAAATCTCGGTCTGCCATACTGGATCTAAATGATTTTTCTCCTTTCTTATCTTGCTGGCCCAAGATGTAGTTGAAGTCTCCCCTAATTACAATAAGCTTGCCTTGGTTAAGTACCGGTTCCAATACATGCCACATTTGTTTTCTCACATAAGTGTCTTTGGATGCATAGACCACTCGAATAACACACAATCTCCTATTAGCAGAAGTGGTCTCCACAAGAATAACATGCTTATCCTCTAGCACGACTTTGATAGAAACTCAATTTTTATCCCATGCACTGATAATACCTCTCGAGAAACTTTTACACAGAATAGCTACCAAGAGTCCATCGATGCCCAATAAGTTTGTACACAAACTTTCTGTCTACATTAGTTTATCTAGTCTCCAATAAAAAATAAATACAAGGATTATGGTCCCTTATGATATTGGCAAGGTAGTTGTGGGAGCTAGGCTTCCTTGCACCCTTGTAGTTCCAAAAAAGACCTTTATCCATTAAGAGAAAAAGACTTCTCTCTCATCAGCAAATCCAGGCTAGACTCAAGATCTCTCCTCTTTCATTTGCTAACCGGCCTCTTGATGGGCACAACTACCTCCAATGAAATAAGTATATTGATCTCCCTCCCTTCCTTTGATCTTTTTTTGTTATTTCTCTTCTGCTTGCTACCTAGTTTAGCTACCACCAATGGGACCTTCTGAGCTTTAGACATACTGGGTTGAGAATTTGTGCCAAGCAGAACTGCAGTAAAAGTCCCAATTTGCACATCAGCTTCCTGCTTTACTCTAGCATTCCATCCATATTTTTGCATTTCTACAGTGCCAAGTTTGCTCCAGGGCTAGTCTCAGCATTTTGCAAAGCAACAGTGTCCTTGTGCTCCTGAGAATATTGCATGGTGTCCTGCAACGGTCATCCAGCAGATAACAGTGCTCGGGTTCTCATCCAGCAGATAACAGTGCTTGGGTTCTCATCCAGCAGATAACAGTGCTCGAGTTCTCATCTAGCAGATGAACAGTGCTCGGGTTCTCATCCCAGCAAGTGAGCTGTGCTCGGGTCCCCTTCCTGCAAATGAATAGTGCTTCCCTGCACTGGAACAGTGTGCTGTCCCAAGTTTTCTGCTCCCAAATGAACGGTATTTTTCAGCAATTCAGTGGTGCCTTGCATTTCTTCCCGCCTTTGGGCTCTAATTAGTCTTTCTTTAGGCTGCCATCTCAGCACTCTTTTTCTTCCTCCTCCTTCTAAAACACTACTAGTAATCTTGGGATCTAAAAGATGATTAATATTGTGCTACTGCTGTCTCTCATCTGTTTGTCCAGGATTTTCTTATTTTTTCTTCTTCGATTAGTCACAAGCATCCAAGGTCCCACTTGCTTCTGATTCTGGGACTAAATCTCCTTGTTAGCATGACAGCCTGAGCCCTCCTTGCATTCTGTAATCTCCACATCTGCAACTTGTTTGGGCATCATGAATACTTCACTCTTGGGTGTCAATACCATCAAATTTCTGCTTAAGAGTCGCTCTTTAAGGGACAAACTGTATCTTTATGACCAACCCGACTGCATGCAGAGCACAATGAAGGGATACCCTCATATTTGAAGCGTTGGAAGAAATCTTTATTGATCCCTTGAATCCACACCCCTGCTTTAAGAGAATTTCTCATATCCACTTTGATGCAGACCCTTGCATAAAAACCTCTATTTTTGTGGCCGTGAAATGCTCAATCATAATTGGAACACTGCCGTGAGCTGTGATCATCGCTAGGTTGGAGGGAGTCCAACAAATTGATGGGATTTCTAGAAGTTGAATCCCAATGGGTATTGCTGCAATAGCTTTTGGAGGGGGTTTGTATTGAGGTGAGCAAGTATCAAAGCTAGCCGCTTGACCCACAATCTACCAAGGACCTCCAAGCCATACCACATTCCGATCTTCTCTGTTAAAGTTTATGACAAAGTAACCTTGTCCAACTTCAATAATACGAAATCCAGACAACTTCATTGATGCCTCCCACATTGAGTGTAACTTTTGCCACTTTAAGTTGCATTGTTTTGTCTACCACGTCTTGTGAAAACATAACATTGATCATCTTTTTAGAATCACTAAAACGTCCGCCTCCTTTCACAATTCTTTTTAAGCCCATATGACTTTTGGAAGATGTTTTCTTGGAGACCCTTTCTGCATTCATATTTCCTTGCATTTCTTCCTGCAAACTACCCGTCACCTCATCTACTCTGAGTTAGACTGAGAGCTGCCCCTGGTTTTTGCATTTCTATAAACCCTTGGAGCCTTCCTTGAACTCCCACTGCCTTCACCAAGTTGTTGGTGATCAAGCCTCTCTTAAGGGTGCATTGCCCTCTGATCATGAAGCTCATTGTTCTTTAAGGCCTCCAAATCCATTCGGTTAGATGTGACATTACGACAAATAGTTGGTGTGCAAGTGTTACAGGGAATGGTGGTTGTTTCACAATCATCACTTGCAGCAAAATTCAAGCCCGGCACAAGAACCTGCCCTTCTGGGCTACAACAATCATCTATAACTACAATATTAATTAGCTCATTCGCTTCTTCATGGTTGCGGCCACACTCACTAGGTGGTTAGAATTCATACCTTTAAGGTGTGACTAAGGATTTTCATTTCACAAGGCTGGACGGAGTCTCTACAATGTGAATAGGTGCGATCTGGGGATGGCGGATAAGATTAGCAATTGCACGGGCTTGGAACCACCCTCAGGCTGTAGCCTAGGGTTTCCACCGGATGGGTTGTCACCTAGGGTTTTCCATCGAACTGAACCTACGAGATCTTCATCTATTACACTAATGCCGGCAAGCTCCCTGCTTCTGCTGCCAATTATAGCAATGACTTTTGTAGCACCACCTTCGCTGCCTTCTTTTTGGCGGAACCCGCCTTGTGCGAGGAGTTGGCAGAGGTCGTGCGCACGATCTGGTGATGGGGAGAAGAAGGACCAGCGCCGCCGAGATCCACGAAGGTCAGCGACATGTGCCAGACTAGCGGAGAGGCGGGCGTGGAACTCCTTACATTAACTTGGACATTAAGGAGATTGAAACTATGATATATGACAATTGCTCCCTTAAATTGAAGTGTGGTGAATTAATGTTGAGAATTACTGCTTAAAGTTGATGTAGAAATGGCAAATAACATTTGGAGTTACAGAAGAGGATTGAGTGTAGTATGGTGAATTGACCTTGATATCAATAGTTAGGAAGTCACAAGGGGTAATTATTCCACATTGGTAGTTTAATGACAAGTTGTGGTGTTGATATACAAGTCATGACTTTTATTCACTAGCAAGAAAGTATGGTCACTTCTGTACATCCCAAATTGTTATTTCGTGCTGCCTTGTCGTGTTCATGTGTTATATTTTGAGAAGAAGTTGTGTAGTATCTTTATATCTCCATATCGTGTTTGTGTTTCCTAGCCCACTAGCTTAATTAAGCCTTTAAGTTAATGGGTATCCATTCACTTATGTATTGAGCTCAACTTGGGCCTTCCTAATATTTATCCCATAACGAGTGATATCAAAGCTGATGATTTGACTAGGATCAAGTAGTTCATGTGGGTGTTCCCACGTGTTTTTTGCTTTACCATAGTTGAGTGAAAATCCATAGACGTTGCTTCTCACTGTCTTGTGGTGGTTGAGTGAGCTCTTAATGTGTAGGCATTTGATGCGTTAAAATGACACATTGGATAGGCAAGAGACTATTATGGAGGATTCTCATGTGAGAGGGAGATTTTTGGGAATACACATAAACAATTATCTTAATCAGTAGTTTAACGACAAATTGTGCTATTGATATATAAGCAAAGGCTCTTAACCACTAGCTTAAGTTATTAGGCTAATGTGTGGACCATTCACTTATATATGTGGCTGAAGTTGCATTCTTAGTATTTATCCCCTAACGGGTGGGCTGTTATTGGGTGGCAATGGTAAGGAATTTGCAATAGGTTCCTTACAACCGAATCATTGGATGGTTTAAATTTTGGTTGGTTTAGCAGTGTGGTTTGATTTAACTTTAAAAAGCCAACATTTAACTTGAAGATTGGTTTAAATTTAGAGTGGTTTAACTTTGACACGCCCATGAAGAGTCCAAAACAATCAAATATAACGTATTTGTAAGTAGCACTCATTGATGGTAACATCGTGCAAGGGAGTATGTCTTTTTGACTTGTTTGTTTCGTTCTTCCATCTTTGGGGTCTCCTTAAACTTAACTTTTGATGGGGATCATGCTTACTCTATTTATATTGACATTTTTATATGCTTGGTTGATAGTAAACTCTCTCAACGTTTTTTTTCTTGGTATTATTGCATCAGGTTCTTTTACAGCCGGACCCATTTCTTAATGAACTTACTAACATGTATGAGAGAACCAAGGAGAAGGGTTCTGTTTGGGTGACACTTAAAAGATGTATGTGCTGCTTCTTTCTATTAATTCCCATTTAGAGATTCATGCTTATGTAACATTTGAGTATTATAGCATCTTTTTGAGTTTTGATTTGCTTAATATGTTCATATATTAGCATCTATGAAATGCAAGGCCAAGAGGAAGAAGTTAGAGAATTCTGGTGAGATCATTGATTATAGGTGTCTTGTTCGTGCAACTGATTCTAAAAGAACAATCTCCACTGTGGTATTTTTTTCCCTGATCCACTTGTTCTTTCTAATCATGCTCGCCTTCTCCTTGGCTTGTATACTATGCATTTAAAGCATGTCCGCTATTTGTTTATGATAATTTAGGAGTTGAGTTTGTGATGCGTAATAGCTTTTCATGTAGTTTCTAGGGCGTTTCATACCATGTAACATATGCATTGTTAGAGCATGTCAATTTGGATTCATGGGTTAGGTTTGGGTTCAACCCCGAAATTAACCAGGCCAAAAACAGTGTTTGGTTCAACCCCGAAATTTGTAACATATGCATTTATTTTTTAAACTTTTTTTTCTTGAAAGTCGAACGTGTTGGGTTTAACTAAAACTCAGAATTGATTGTTTAATAATCAGGTCAAAATGTTGAATTCAAACTTGATATTTGATATTCTAGTTGATCCAACTTGTGGGATTTGGCTTAACCTGCCAACCCCCAACTCTCTTAATAGCACAAAATCTGAAAACTTAAGTTGCCCATTTGGGTTAAACCTTTCACCCTTCAAATCATGTGCATTGTCCAACGTGAACTTGACATATTTAATAACAGGTCACAAGTTGTATTCTGGACCTGACATATAATCATTGGGTCGACCTTAACACTAAACTATTAGCTCATGTTATGCATTTCTACTCTTATAATTCCTTTGCTTGGAGTTTCAAAATCTGCCCAATATTTTGTTAACATTTCTTTCACATCTAACAAATATTCTATTATAAAAAATCGATTTTATTTTTTATCATACACAAATTCTAATATTAAAATTCTATTTTATTTCACTTTCTGCATATACTTCAATAAAATTTTTAATTTTCTTCATGTCTTATAAAAATTTTAATATTTTTTTGATGATAAAAAAATCCCAACAACATTATATTACCATTAATTCACATAAAGCACATACATTAACCCTACGATCAAGCAAAGCGTAGTCATGAATGATACTTCAGTTTTTGCCTACCTAAGCTTTTGCTTGCTACCCAGTTTTATATCTCACTAATTTAATTACAAACCAACTTTTTGCCTGTTTCGAGTAGTTCACAAACTTTGACATTAAATCATTCCAAAAGAAAGCAATTCAAACATATTATTATATGTTTCTTTATTACGTTGCTATCCAAAAGTTATTGGGTACTTTACTCCTGTGGTTGATTCATCAGCTCTCTGCAAAGGATTACTTGCGATTCCAAGCGTCATATGCAACTATACTTAAAGCACACATGAATGCCCTGAAGAAGAGAGAAAGAAAAGACAAGAAGAAGAACACTGAGGGTGACAAGAAGCAAGCAGATCTAAAGAAGTGAGCATTCGAGTTCAATCCTTGAGCTTTACGTTTATGGCTGAGCTGTGAGTAGACGTTTGTTTGAATTCTGAGATTTGTGATATAAATTTGACTCTTAATCCTGTCACAGAAAAGCATATCTTTGATCCCTGACTAATTTAGTCTGTCAGGATAAATTGTTGGATAATTTTGGTGAGAAATTCTTGACTGTTTAAACTCTTATTGAATCATACTAAATGGTCAATGGGTGGGGGGAAGGCTTCTGCTGTTGTCATTGTTTTCCAACGGGTGGGGCACAATGTTGCAAAAACTGGGATAAATCGGCGGATCCAAGCTGGGAACCGGCTTGCCATCCGGATTGGTTAGAAAACCAAATTGCTTAACGGACTGAATCAAATTAAACCAATTTGATGATATTGAATCAATTCTATTGTTATATAATTGTGATTAATGAACAGAATGAATAAGTTTGTTATTGCAAACTTTTGATTTTTAAAATAATGATGAACTATTTGTTCAACATCTGATTTTCTTAGTCCGGGGGATCAGAACATTTAACTGGGACACTAGTATCCTTGGAGAAACATGAAATGTACATAACAAAAGATTATTCAAAACATTTCAGTAGCACAAGCATAAATTGGAATATCAGGATAAATTATGAAAATAACTAGGTTTATCAATAGGCATGTTTGTTGTCTTCTTTAAAGTTTCTTAAATTCTATTGTTCTACATAATTAGTCATTCTAGAAATTTGTTTGTAAACGTTATAATGAGTTTGTCATTGGCCTGTGCTTGTAATTTATTTATCTAAAGCTTCAATCCACCTGTGGACTTTTGTCTCTGTTAAAGTTTCAAATGTTTTTGCAATGACTAGATTTTTTGTTTCCTAAATTGGGGAAATTGCATGTCACTCCTAAAAAATAACTTTTTGTTCGTCTAATCTCCTAAATTAGATATTTATGTATATCGCTCTTTATTTAGAATGCTCTTTGGATTATCTAGCTGTTTATCTTGTTCAGTGAGGAAAAATATTTAGCTATTTGTAAATATGATTAGGTGTAATTTTTAATTACATATATAAAATGTAATGTGATATATGTAAATATTTAATTTTGACAAATATTCTGTAAGAGTATATATGTAATTCTGCAAAAATTCTTACCTATTTTGGTATTTCTAAATTACAAAGTTTTTGTCACGCCCCACTCTACTACTATCCCATTGGTAGAGTGAGTGTGACGGAAGAACATACATAATAACCTCAGCAAAATAAAATATCGAAGATTGATATTAGAAGATCGAAATACATCATTTCAACAAAACATCACAACTTGTTCATGGGTCGTTTGATTACATAAACTCAGAACTATATATTAAAATAACTAAACAAATACATTAAGCCTCATCCAAATACTTACCCTTGCCCTGCCCAAGCTTTGGTGAATGAAAACCTGTCAAAAAGGCGACAGTCCATTGAATCGACTGAGTAGGTAGAACCCATACTAAATGCAAGTTGCACATGCACTTCAATCATCACATAGTATTATCAAGGTTTTATTTGTTAGCCCTTACACGAGGTTTTCTGAGCAAAACTCTCAAACCTGTCATTTAAAGAGAGAATTCAATCAATTTCTTTTACAAACCTCAAACCTCAACACCGTCGGTTCAGTCATTCCAACACCAGTCACAAGGATTAACCCACAGTATCCTTTTATTGGTTACAGTGATTAAGCTACAATAGTCTAAACCATCGGGTACGATACGTTCTATCCGATAGTTTGGCCTTCCACAACATCGTCCTCAGCAATACCCATAATATCGGATGCGATATCGCCCATAATATTAGACACGAGGTTTATCAGGTTATAACATCTGACACACTTCATTCGCTATTAACATCAGACATGATGTATAGCACCCTATAATAATCCAAAACATCAAACATAATAATAATCATTTCCCATAATATCGATCATGATGATAGCTCTATAGCGTCATAGCATCAACCACGATGCTTATGCTAAAGGATCCCTGTAACATCGTATACATTACTCCCGATTCCGCTTATCAGTTCCATCGGGTGAGGCAGAAACAGAAGAAACGATATATAAGTAAATGAGAGATTCTTCGGTTAAGCGTCGGGTACGAAGTTTAAACTTATTTTAGTCAACTGGTCCTGGTTTTTCAGTATATCGTCATTCTGCCCAAAAATAATTGAATAATCCTCAGCGACTACCCAGGTAGTACAGTCATAGATCATTGTCAATCATACTCTTAGCGGTAGACTGGAGATCAGTAGAATTATTGCTAATCATACCCTCAGCGGTAGACTGAAAATTAATTACATATTTGTCAACTATATCTTCAGCGGTAGACTGGAGTTCAGTAACATATTGTGAATAGTCCTCAGCGACTATCACTTAGAAATCATCAATGCTCAATTTTTGGGCATATATATATACCGTGAGAAGTCAGATGCATTTATTTATTTATTTATTCTGTTTAAATTTTGTTAATAATATTATGCAATTTTTTGAATCTTTGTAATTTTATGAATTACTTTGTTTGAAAGTCTTAATAATAGTTATGATGCTTTCATAAATAAAAAAAAAAAAAGTTATGATGTTAAGCTAACTCATATTACGATTTATGCAGGGTTGGTTTTGTTAATGGACAAAATGGCTTCGGAGTCTATAAAAAAAAACTTCAAAACATAATTTAAAAATAATAAATATATATTATTATTAATGTAAAAAATATATCAAAATAAAATGAAATAAGATGATAATTTTTATATGAAAACCCAAGTGTTCGGGGAGAAAACTACGATGCTGTTTAGGTAATTTAAATCCACTAATCGAATTCATTCTCTTACAAAGTTTGATCTCTAAATGGAGACCGAATAAGTACAAGAGAGGGGCCAGCTCGGCCAGAGAGAAAAAAGGTCCTCAGCTTCTCCTCCTTTTTCCTATTTATAGCTTGAAAACGAGGGGACATAATAAGTACAGTCTGTCATATCTGACACCTATTCTTGCAAAGAACAATTAGGCAGTGGACTCTCATGCCACTTTAAATGTTGAGTTGATATGGTAGTACAGAGAGTACGATCTGGTGATATCTCTTTGGGACTCTGTTCGACAAGGGGTTGTTGAGCTGCTGTTCGACTTGAGCTGCTGTTCGACTTGAGTTGCTGTTCGGCAATGGGTGTTAGAGAAGGTTCTAACAATTATTTTACATAAATTTTAGGAATAATTATTTAAAATAAATCATGTCTTTTTTATATATTATATATTTATATTTAAAATATTATATACTATTAAGAATGTTATACTAGGAATTAGTTATATCATAATTACGATATGAATATAAATTTTATGTATTTTATGCTGTAAAATATAATTTATTAAATATGGATAAAAATACGTAAAATAACATATTTAATGTAGTATATAGGTAATATTTTTTTATAAATTTTAATATAAAGTATTCATTTTATGTGATATACTATATAATGTTTATTACAGTTATGTTTTTTATTTTATATCCTAGATTAATTAACTAATTGTGTTTTCTATCCAGCTATTATATACATATTTCAGGATTGGACAAAAGTTTTGGCGTAGTTTTATAATAAACATAATTAATTAATTAATTAATAATTTAAACGTTATTTGGAAAAAAAAATTAAGTATTGATATTTTTAGAAGTCACTCGAAGTTTGGCCGATTTCAAAAAATTAATAAAAAAATTATAACGATTGTTTGACCGTTACTGGAGTCGGTTGAAGTTCAGGAGATCGTACGTAACAGTCAGGTGAACCGTTGTGACACCAACGGTTGGGTGACCGTTGGACAATTCCAGTAATTGTCAAATGGATTGTTGTGATGCCAACGATTGGGTGATCGTTGGCTAGAGTTGCCCAAACTTCGGGGAACTAGTTTGGGCGACTTCGATCAATGGTCAAGCCAACTGCTAGCTATATATATCACCCCCTTCCCCCTCCCTCTACTTGCCATTCTCACTTCACCTTTCTCACTCATTCTCTCTTATTCTTTACTCTTTTTATTTCTTTTGTCCAATCATTGCCTACCAACATATTTTTGATCAGCAAGTCATTATGTCTGTCAATCGCACTTCAATTTTTACTTCCAAGGGTTCGTAAATTAAATATTTTATAAATTATTTTTGTCAAACATATTAATAATAGCTACTCAAAATTATTTTATAGCCTTGACATGGTTGAGGATGCAGTGGCAGGGGGAGATGCCTATGGAGCCTCCACCAGCGATGTATTCATCCTTAGAGTATCTACGCAGTGTTTATCGTGCCCCTGACCAGGCTTATAATTATAAAGAAAAAGACGATTTATTATCTATTTTCTAGATTTTCTTGGCACATCAATCGATTATATTTTCTATTGATAATAACTATAAGTGTGTGGGTCCACTCTTGTTGCTTTGTCCATAGTATTTCTTATATGGCAACTTTGAGGCCTGTCGCATCTCCAAACCTTTCCTAGTGGTCTAAATTCCACAATACCGTGAGATTCATTGAATGAACCAATAGTTAATGTCCGAAATAGAGGAAAACTAGGCTATATGCGTGTTCTTGTAATTAACAATGCTATAATAAGATGAAACATCACTAGCTTCTAAACGCACTAACCTATTTCTACCACATCACATGTATGAGTAATGGTAGATTTGTGCATGTAAATATGTATAATAACAATGAAAATACTTTTTATTGTGTCAAAAAAATTTCAAGTAAAATATATAAGCAACATTAAATTTTTCATAATAAATTTATGCTACAAGCTTAAGATTCCAAATTTATGTTAAGATCCTATTATCAAAATAGCAAAAATTATGAGTATTAAGATGTCAGTTGGTACATAATATAAATTTTCTTTAAAGATTATAATACTTACAAGTTTCTTTAGAGTTTAATATTTCTTCAATTGTAGAGAATAACTGTTTTCTTCTGCTCTATGTATTTGGCAATTTACCTAAATTCTCGTTATCTAATTTCAATATACCTTAGTGCTAACTAGTATCACCAGAAGAAAATAAAAGAGGATATTGTAAGGGATCATAACATCCATAGTAATATTGAATTCTATATGATTATCTTGAGGAGGTACACATGATTATACGATGACCTTCTGTTTGAGGATTGAGTATCTGCTCTACCAATATCCTAGCTACCTGGTTACTTGTGGGAATATTGTAAACTCGTTAATCCAATCCAAAATGCATTCTAAGGATATTTCTTTTTCCTCCTTTCCTTCAATGTCCTTCAAACTTCGAAAAAATATTGTATATGAATTATTGGACAGTAAAGTAAATCAACATTGATATAATTTTCTTCTTTAGGTGTGTGTTTCTTTGTGTTCGATTTATAATCTCATTTTCTGTGTCATAAAAGTAAAGCTGAAGAATAGACATTTGCTCGACAGAATTTGTAGCATTTTTGATTGAGTGGTACGTTTGTCATTGTACTATAGAGGTATAAACTCTTTGTCCTTTTTTGTCAATATTTTATCATATTTGATATCAAAACATGTAAATATAAAACTATTATTATATGAACGAACATGTGTTATCATATTTTACATCTAAATTTGATGTGTCGCTATTGCTTCAGTCCAATAAAGGATAAAATTTCGCAAAAACTTTAGAAGAAATTAATTTAATTTGACCACTGTCACAACAGGAGTTTTCAGGTTCATATGCAAACTTTATAACTTGACAATATAAGCAGATAAAGTAGGCAAAGATATTCTTTCAGTTGGCATGTGACCATATAACAATGTGCTAATACCGTTGGTCGTTGGATAAAAGTATAAGTTAGATCTTCATTATAAAGCTAATTATTGTGCTGAATTTAATGAAAATATTTTTCTTGTTATAGTACCTGTAGAACATACCATGAGCTTTTTTTATATGATATGTAAGTCTTTTTCATTCTCGGATACTCTTTTTTTCTTGTTCTGATAATGTGCTCAGGAGGAAAAAAAGAAAATTAACGATGAAGATTCTTAAGAATGCTTTAAAATGATTCTAAGATATACACATTTGATTTTAAAATTTTTTTAAGTATATTTTTTTTGTTAAACCAATCATAATTACCCACCATATAATTGATTATACAAATTACAAATTTATAATTTATAAGTATAATTTGACAATTTATATTTATAGCTAATTACATATATTCAATCTAATTATTTATGTATTTAATAATTAAATTTTTAACATTACATATTATTCATACAAAATATATAAAAATAATAATTTTTGTAAATTTTTAATAAATAAATTTAAAAATTTAAATATTAAATATATAAAATAATTAAGTTTCGGGGAATATATAATTTTTTAACAATCTTAAATTAAAATAAAATATGAAAAAATCAAAAACAAATGAAACTTTGGAACAAAATTGCCACACCTACTTTTCCCACAAATTTAATGCGTAAGATATTTTTTTTATAGCGTAAGAGTTTTTTTGCCCATCAAAAAAATATTATATATTTTTTTCAGACTTGATTACACGCCACCCACCGACCACCAGCGGCCCACCACAGGGAATGATGCAGGGCCGTGGGCCCCGCGGCTTTCAGTGGGGTGCGGCCGTGGGTGCGTTTGATTTATTGACAGAAGAGCGGTTTCCCTCTACGGCCTCCGGCTAGGGGTGGTTACCGGACCGGACCGGTTCGATTCTATCGATTCCAAGTCCAGTTAGATCTGGAGCTGGTCCGGTCAGGTTCCAATCGGTTCCGGATCCGAAATCGATTAGCTTGGCTCGGATCCAGTCCGAGTCTGGCCCGAATGGCGGATCCATAAAATTGGGTAAGGTTGAGTCAATCGAGTAAATTAATTTAAAAATATATTTTTAATATGTTTTTATAAAAAAATGCTATTTATAAAAATTTTATTATTTTTTTTAAATTAATCCACTGCTGCCGGCTGCAGCGCTTGGGGGCAGCACCCATTTTTTACAATTATTGAATCAGATCGAATAACAGGTTCTACACTTGCAGAATCAATTCGGATCGGTTCTGAGGCCCAGAACCGGTTCTTATCGGATCAATTTCGGATCAATTTCGGATTGAAGCAGTCCAATAAACAGCCCTACTTCCAGCGTTTTTCACGGGCAATAATTGGTTCGGCCGATGGCCGAACAGCGGCCCCCAAAGTTAGCACTGGTGAGCCATCTGCTGATGTGGCGTGTCATTATTAGTCATCCAAACTTAATAAAAATTTCTGATGGGCAGCCTGAGAAGACATATCTATCATTTTCTATAAAAAAACATATTTATCATTTTATATAAATATTTTTATAAATAGTTTGTTAATTTTTCTAAAATAATTTAATAAATAATTAAATTAAAATTTTATTTACTAGTTTTGTTAAATCATATTTATTATAAATTATTATTTTCTATTTATATTTAAAAAATACCAAGATTGAAAATATGAATTAAATTGATTAGATAAATAATGGTATTTATATCTAAAATTTTATCTGAAAATCATAGAAAATCATATTAATTTTAACAAAAATTAAACTTGAATATTTTGCCTGCCACGGAATAAAATCAGTTTTAATTTTTGAAGTTGGATCTGCTCGAAATACCTGTCCAAGAGGTTGCAGGAGAAGAATGTGTATTTAAATTATAAAATAAGATTAGAGAAAATATCTTGTTACACAATTACTAACATAAAAATTTATATTATTTTATTTTAAACTTAACTAGATTTAGACCTCATTTAATTTAAAATAAAATGGCATTAGTCGAGACTAATTTAATTTTTTAATTAACATTTATTTTAAAACATAGTTAGTTTTATTATTATTTTATATTTTATTTTACATAATTTATAATATATCAATTAATTTTATTTTTAATTTTACATAATTTTTTACATAATTTTATTTCTATTTACACACTTTTTAAAAAATTTAAAAAAGTATCTAAACCTAAAATATTTCGGACCTCATTTAATTTAAAATAAAATGGCATTAGTGGGGACTAATTTAATTTTTTAATTAACATTTATTTTAAAACATAGTTAATTTTTTTATTATTTTATATTTTATCTGACATAATTTATAATATATTAATTAATTTTATTTATAATTTTACATAATTTTTTGGATAATTTTATTTCTATTTAACACGCTTTTTTTAAAAATTTTAAAAAGTATCCAAACCTAAAATATTTCATGCAAAACAAGCCCAAAATAAAATGATGAAGCACTTTTGGGTTTTTCAAGTTAATAATACGATTCAAATTGATTTATGAATTTTATTATTTTTCTTTCAAGTCTCTAAAATTATTGGAGCATTTCAAATTAATTTATAAATTTTAAAATTTTTGAGACAATTTTTTGAGTTTGATAGAGGGCTTCGAACTGGTCCCTCGAATTATTTTACTTATTAAATTTTCACTTTGAGAAAAATATAAAACTAGTTTGAAGATGAAGCTCTCTATTGATTTCAAGAACCTATGTTTAATATTTTAAAATTTATGAATTAATTTGAAGTATTCTATTAATTTTAAGAACCTGATAGAAAGATTTTGAAATTCATGAGTTTGAAGAATTTCATCAACCTTAAGGACCCAACAGTAATTTACCCAAAATTAAATCAGCCGAGCAAACACAGGTGGGGACCTTTTTGTAATTGTTGCATCCGAGCAAAATATGGCTACCCCGTATAATTAATCCTCATTCATTGTGCACTGGTTTCACGGTTCACCCTCAGAAGTCTGAAACCCTACTTGACTCGACTCGAAGCTCCACATCCCGCCCGTTCCTTCGACAAAAGGCCGGCGCGGAGATGGAAGCCGAGACCATTCATCCACTTGGATGAGTCGCAGGCAACCCCCCCGCCGGTGCCCTTCCGCCGTCCCTCCCTCGCCATTCTCCACGATGGGGTTCCCCTCATATTCGGTGTTTTATAGCACGTTTGCGCTTTTCGCATCGTGAAGAGCGGCGGGCAGGATAATGGCTGCTGGATCTACTGAAGACCAGCAGCATAAAGCGCACAGGGCGCACAAGTCCGGAGCTTCTGCAAAGAAGAAGGACAAATCTTCTAAGAAGAGGTCGGAGGCATCTGGTGATGAGAGGCAGCAAAATCCAAAGGTATCGGGAGTTATTCAATTTTATGAGTAACAGACTCGATCTTGAAAGGCTCCTTGTTATGTAGCATATCAAAGGCCTGCAATGATGAATGAAAATTGTTGTCTTTTGTGCACAAGAATGATACGCTGCATAATACGAATATAAGTCACTACATTTTGCATCATATGCATTGATAAATCTGTGAAAATCTGTACATTTGTGTTATACTTCTTTTCAAGAGTGATCCAGTATTTGTTGGCAGTTAAATAGAAATGATTGTTTCAAAATGCGGGTGGACATGAAATCTGTTATATGTGTTATGCACAACTAAGATGATTTGACCATTCATGGTTGACTTATAGCCCTGTTTGGTCCCAAGATCATTTTGGCCATGCCCAAGAGCAAAATAGAGCTTGATTAAAAAATTAACTATAATAATAAATGATAAATTTTTATTACATTTCACACAAATTTTAATATAAAAAAATTTATTTTATTTCACATCCTCAATTATTTTCAATCTTGGGCATAACCAAAATGGTCTTGGAATCAAACAGGCTTATAGAGTCCCTTATACCTAAATTTGAGGAGATTAAGTCACACCTTAAAGAAGAGGATGGGGAAGGCCAAAATGACTTGGGATATGGTATGTTACACGGTGCTTATGAGAGACCCATGTAGCCAATTCCAACTTGATTTGGTAAAAGTCTTTTTGTTGTTGTTGTTGTTTATGTGTTATGCTTCTTTCTAGCGTGTAGGTTCTACTAGAAATATAAAGTTGATAGCAATATCTGTCTAATTGTGGTTCTGAGCTTGAAAGCATTCAATAAACTTAGTTTAAAGATAAAGCAAGATGAGTTATTGCTTTATCCCTTAGAAAGTCACAAGTATGCTCATTAAAAAAGAATTATCAAATGGAGGGAGCATCGTGGTAGCATTGAATGGCACTTCTCACTAACCGAGTATTCGTTTGAGAAAGAGAAGGATGAAGATAAAGGTGTGCAAAAAGATTTACATGTTTGGTGAATTTTGGTCATGTTCATGGCTGCGTTGAGTATTTTTTAATTTCAAGTCCAATATTGCAATGGAAGTTTTCCCCTTTATTCGTAATGGAGTGTGGTCATCTTATATTTTAACAAGTATTCATAACCAAAATTCGAGGGATGGTATACCAATTCGTAAGCTGGGAAATGGAGCTCACCCTCCAAATGATAGTGCTATTTATGTACATTGTATAGATGTGTGGACATTAATATCTTTAACTTTAATTAATTTTATTTTCTTTAATGCAAGTACATTATTTGGATTGATCTCTGTCAGGGACCGGGACCGATGCTTATGCTATGAATCTTATAGATTTCTCTTTTGCCATCTACACATAGTATAATTCATGAGTAGCATATAATGACCTACTTTTTGGCACACTTTGATGCATGATTTCAAATTTAGCTTCAAGGTTTACCTCTTGATAAACTTTTTCTTTTAAATGCCTTCTTTTTGTTAGGCATTTGCTTTTACAACTTCTGTCAAGGCCAAGCGGTTACAATCTCGAACTGCAGAGAAAGAACAACGTAGACTACATGTTCCAACCATTGATCGTTCAATTGGGGAACCAGCACCTTATGTGGTTGTTGTGCATGGACCACCTAAGGTACTTTCTTCAGCTTTAATGTTGAAGAAAATGTAACTTAAGGCTTTGTTTGGTAATAAGAAAAAAAAAGAAGATTTGGTTGGAATTTTTAGTTATTTTTGAAAAATGTGTATGATGTGAAATAAAGTAAGTTGGTTATATTAAAAATTGTGTAGGATATGATATAAAGTTGATTGATTTATTGAGAATTGTGTTGGATGTGAAATAAAATGATTGTTTAATGTTGAAATTTGTGTGAGATGAGATATAAAATAATTTTTTAAATTTTTTTAAAATAAATTTAAGATTTTGGCTATGACTAATTTTAGCTATGATTTTTAGCCCATTGTCAAACAGGGCCTAAAAGTCAATCAATTTTAGTAGGTCTACTGCTTCTCTAATTTACAAGATTTTTCTTTGTAGGTTGGCAAATCTCTATTGATTAAATGCCTAGTGAAGCATTATACCAAACAGAACTTATCAGAGGTTC
>KZ451982.1:7188215-7208055 GCA_002786265.1 Apostasia shenzhenica
CCCGCCGACCCATTTTGCCACCCCTAGTATAGATGCTTATTTTCTTACCTAGACCTATTGTATACCCTTATTGTGTGACTAATAAAATTTTGGCAATTCATTTTTGATAATATAACTTTTGGGTTACTTTAGTGCAATAAGATAATTCAATGTCCACCAGCTAGACAATTTGTTGCTTTGGAGTATTGATAATTGCCCCTAAAATATATAGTGGTCTTTACACACATGAGACATACAACAACCTCAACAATCAAGCCTTTATCACACTAAGTATGCAAGGTCATTTTTTATCGTTTCTTGCTAAAAATTTTTTGGTCCTCTTCCTCTTTTTACATCTAATAATTCAATTATTCTTACTAGGGCTTTTATTGGCGTACTATATATATGTCTAAATCATCTAAGTTTACTCTCTCTGAGCTTATTTTCAAGTGAGGCTACTCAAATCTTTTCACGGATGTACTCATTTTTTATATTGTCTTTTCTTGTATATCCACTCATTCACTTTAGCATTCTCATATCTGCTAGATTGCTATACTTATTTTATTTATATGTTTCTGCTTTGTAGGCTAGCATTTAGCACTATATAGCATCATTGGTCTTACTATCATCCTATCAAATTTATTTTTAAGCTTGACACATAAATATATAAAATTATTAATAATTAGTATATTACAATTATTAGTGTCTTTATTTGGTTTCCTTTGTATCAGCAGGTTTAATATTTGTTTTTGCTACTATTGCCATTAGCTTTATGAAAAATGCTCTAGCATATTGTCTATGCGAACCTCCTAAATTATTCCAGTCCGAATGTACTCTCCTGTAAATTACAGCTGTGTATGTCATGAATCCTTGTGAGTTTGTCATAGTTTCAGTTTAGTGGAGTGTTTGCGCCTTTATGTTAGTTAAAAGCATCCCTATAACATTGTTTAAAACCTTCATTTATTAATGTATGTATCTGTTTGAATTCTCTAACTTATGTTGTATGACATAATTTGGCCTGTTGATGCTTTTTAGAACAAGTAAAAGCTGGGGAAAAGGAAAAAGAGCACATTTGATGTGGAAAGATCTGAAGGTTGAAGGGAGTTATTTCTAAGTTGTTCTTGAAGTGTAGATCAAATACTCTTGCTTTTATAAACATGTCAAGAGGCTTGTAATTATAATGATCTTAGTAATTCATTTTAGGATTAGATCGTTGTAGTGACATACCACGATACCAATATCTGCGTCAACAAGTTATTTGGCATTATATGTTAAACTGGTATGAGCACAAATTCCATAGAAAAATAATCCTTTCTGGCGTTGTCTAAAATAAAGAATTCCTTTCTGGTATTGCATTTGACTTGTTGCTTAGTCTGTAATATTTGGGGAATAAAGTAGTGCATGAGGAAATTTGGAAGTACTTTATATGACATTTTATCTTTACTACTCGCTTTCTGCAGTCTTTTCTTTTGAAATCTGACATTTCATATTTGTCTACGGTTTACTGTTTCCTGTTACACCACCAGCATGTCGGCTGAGCGGTAAGGCCTTTATAGGGGTGGTCATGAAAGACTCTTACCAACATTGTTATGTCATTTATGGGATTGTAACCAAGAGTTTAAATTGTTTAATTCCTTTAGTGGATCAGGACGATTGAATTTGCCTTGTAGTTAGTTTCTGCCTGCTGATTATGGGGTCTATGATGATCTTAAATCTGTAATTTGAACTTGTCCTGATGGACATGTATGATTAGGGGAGTATAAAAATAAAGAGAAAATAGAGCCAGCAGTTGCTATATTTTTTTTATTAATATAATTCTTAGGTCTCCATCTGAATTTTGGACTGTTTTTACTGAAGGCACACAGGTCAACTGTCATTTATTTATCCTTGTACTTTTAAGAAGTTCCATGTGGTAACTCTTCCATTCCAAATTTGTTGCAGGTCCACATTGCTGGTGTTGGTGACTTCACGTTAGCTGGGTTAACTAGCCTGGCTGATCCCTGTCCTTTGCCATCTGCTGCCAAAAAGAAAGGACTCCGCGACAAAGAAAGACTATTTTATGCACCCATGTCTGCACTTGGTGATCTTCTTTATGACAAGGATGCTGTATACATAAACATAAATGACCATTTTGTTCAGTATTCAAAAATAGATGGTGAAAATGGTGTAGTGACCAGAAAAGGTAATGACTTTTACTACCCTTATTTTGGTTGATATTCACATATTGTTTCTACACTGTTAGATTAGTGCTTACACTTGTAATTGGTTTATTTTTACAATTATTCTTCTTTTACAGTTTGTACACATCATATTATTTTTCTTGTAAAGCTAGATCTGTAATAGTTGAGTTTATCGAGGTTTTTATGCTTTTATCTGGATTTACGTCATATATTTAAATGATGGTCGCAACGTGCCAAGTGCCAACTGTGTGTGAGATTACAATTTTAAGTACGGATCATTGTTCAGTGCTTTTTGGTCAAAAAATTGTTTTGTTTCTATACTTAGAAGCCTTTGCTTGTTTATTGAGCCGTTTGACATTTGTTTTTGATGGAAATAGTGTCCGCCCTTCTGTGACATTATATCTAAAGGTGTCATTTAGGCCTTGTAGCCAATTAAGAATAACCTGGTTACTACTAATAAAAAGGGATCACCTTTTCTTAAACTTTTTTTACCTGTTAAGAGTAGCTATTTGGCTGCCAGTTAGATGTTAGACATAAGGCTGATGATGATAATGAGCATAATGAGAAGGGATTCCTGTTGTTGCTAGGATCATGAATTATCGATGCCTCAGGGGTAGAATCTCTCTTTCTAGTGCTATTATAATTGATGAGTAATTCAATGCCTTCATTTGAACCATTAAAGTGTCATGAGCAGCCGATCACTTAGTTTTAAATTTACAAGGGCCTCGGTAAAAGTGTTAAACCATCTCTAATTTTTCTCAATTTGTCTAGCTCCTGGTTACTCTCTTTGCAGCTTCCATTTTATTGTTTTCAAGTTGGTGTCGGCTTTTCTTGGTCCTTTACCTCTGGGTAGGGAGAGATTTAAGGCAGTGTCTGTTTATTGAATCCATTATTTTATTTGTTATACAAATTGCCTTGAATTGATTGGTATCCTTAAGATGTGAAGTTCCTCTGACTATTTTGTTACCCTTGAGTGTTTGATTGTTTCTCCAGAAATGCTACACATGGCCATTTTTTTCAGTCTAATGAGTATTTATGCTTGCTTCCTTTTGGGATAAACGTAAGGCTCTTTCTAGTCACTAGCATCCTGACAGTTTGTTTAGCATTTGGATTGTTTAAAGCCCCATTTGAATTTGGTCTTATATGATGTTCACACTAAGTTTGTTACGTGCTTTTATTGCAATTAAATGTTCCCTCCCTATTTGATACTTAGGGTTTTGATATATGTTAATATCATTATCTTTTTTTGTAATTTTTATGATAGGTAAGGACCACGATGTGGGTGAAACATTGGTGAGAACTCTCCAAAATACGAGATATTCAATAGATGAGAAGTTGGAGCAAAGTTTTATTAATCTCTTCGGCATTAAACCATCAAATGATATAAATGCTGTGAAGGATGATCCAACGAATGCAACTGAAAACTGTAATGCTCTACAAATGAGAGATGATAGTGAGGATGATGGGAACTACTTGGCTAGGAAGCATAATGATCGAATGGGCAGTACAGACATTGAAGAGAATGAAGACATTGAGGGAAGGGATGTTTCCAAGGAAATTGAACCTGAAGATCCTGATGAAGGAAGTGAGTATGAATCGGAAAACAATCATAATGAGATCAGGCAACAAAATTCTTTTGATTATGACATGAAAGGAGAAGCTGAATTCCACAATGGAAGGATGAGAAGAAAAGTAATTTCTACTAAAGATGAAGACATAGAGGTGCTAAGACTAGAAATTTTGTTTCTCCGTGATTGGAGATATTGAGGTCGATTGAGAAACATGTTATGAATTTTTTAAAATTATCACAAATTATGGTTTAATTGAATAATCTTGAAAGGGCAGAATAAACAAACATTGTTTTGGATATTGTTTTGAATATTGTTTTGAACTTAGTTTTGAACTTAGTTTTAACTTTTTTAGGCAGATTTACTTTATCTTTTTCATATTATAATAGTTGGTATGTGGTTGTGATGGGATGGTGCAGATCTCTTTCTGCCTCTCCCTGAACAACCCCTTATCGACCCACAGAAAATTTAGCTTCCAAAGAGGAACACTTCTTTAAAAACTAATCTATTTTCATCGTTGGATTCTAATGTATTTTCATTGAAATTTTGTGGTTCTTACCTTGTAGAACATAGTCATCACCTCCCACTAGCAGTGTTGCTACATATCTTCCCAAATGTTTGTGTTTCACTTAAGATAATATTTTTGACCATCCATTTCTTGTTAGGTATTATAGTATGGATTTACCTTGCAGTTGTACATCTCAGCAGCAGTAGCATACTATTCTAGTTTTTTGCATTTTTTTGTTTGTTATCATCAATTCTTGTTAAGGACTATTTAGATGCTATTTTCGCCATGCTATTTTATTTTTGATCACCATCTATTGAAATCATTTCTTCCATGCCATTCTTTCATACCCTTTTTCTTATTGACTTTCTGTTCGTTGTTTAGGATTTACTTTATTATTTTAACATTGTCCTCAGATTTTATTTACTATTGCATCGTTTATTTTCAATTTGTTTGACTTTGACATACTCTTTTGCATGAGTATAAGTATTTAGTTCTATGTGTTGTTTGCATTGTATTATGTGTCAAACTTTTTTGCTTATTTACAAAATATCTATAAGATTGGTTAGTGGAGATATGAATTCTCAACACCATCGTATGGTTACACCCTAGTGGACCACATTAAAAATAGTAGTATAAAAACATGTGTTTCAACTATAAGAGATAGGAGGTTCTACATAGATAAAACATGAGCTTGCTAATTTAAATACTAAATATTGGAAACTTCAATTTTACTTTAAGTTTAAGGTTTAGGATTTACGGTTTAGGGTATTAGGGTTTAGGGTTTAGGATTTAGAGTTTAGGATATTAGGGTTTAGGGTTTAGAATTTAGAGTTTGTTTAGGGGGATCTAGCACATCTAACACCTATGACGCAACATGATTTGTCCTCAAATCATTTGATATAGAAGATGTTTTTGCCTTTTGATCAGTGAAGAAGGGGAAGTGGTGCTCGGCTTCCTATTGTCAGCAACAAGGAACTAAGTGCTTCAAGCACTTGCCATCGACAACAGAGCCCAGCTCCCTAGCATCGTAGCTTTCACAAGTGTCTACTATGTTTATGTTGTCGTAGATCTATAATAGTTCAAAAATTCATTTCCTACACTTGAAATTCACTCTTCACTTTGCTCACTAATCTCAAGTTCATTGTTAAGGCAGTTTAGGAAGCCATCTCGGTCCATCCTCAGTTTGTGAAAACTACAAATAATCCGTTCTTACTTGCACTTTTCTCTTGTAGTTAAAGTGGTATGGTGCAATATTTTTTCTACTAAAATTTGCTGAGTAAGTTTATCTTGTAAGTTTTTGAAATGTTAGATTAATAAAATTATAGAACCATAACAATGGACTCAAAAGACAGTGAATCAAGTTGTGTTGAACATAATATTTAAGTGTTTAGATTGTGTTGGCTACAAATTTTGATATTTAGGCCCTGTTTGGCGCGAGGACCAAAATCAGGACCAAAATAGTACTAATTTAAAAAACAACAATAATAATAATAATAAATAAAATTTTTTAATCATTCTACACAAATTCTAATATAAAAAAATATTATTTTACTTCATATACTCAATAATTTTCAATAAAAATATCAACTTTATTTCACATCCTAGACCAAAATATTTGAATCGAGTATTTTGATCTAGGATGTGAAATAAAGTTAATATTTTTATTAAAAATTATTGATTATGTGAAGTAAAATAATATTTTTTTATATTAGAATTTGTGTAGAATAATTAAAAAAATGTATTTATTATTATTATTGTTATTTTTTTAAAATTAGTACCATTTTGGTCTTGATTTTGGTCCTCACGCCAAACAGGGCGGTGTTATATGTAAATTAACAAGCTTCTTGTATCATCTTTATAGTCCTTTTAGAAGAATAGATGAAGGATAGATATTTAAGGTGTTTTGACCATATCCATTGTGGACCACTAGAGTTCCTCTATACATAAATGTGTGGGGGGCTTGTCCTAGTCACACCATTAAAAAGAGAGAAGTGAAGAATAAAAAATGACTCTGGATATGTTAATTAGAAATGACTTTGTCTTGTTTGTACTTAATCAAGAATATTGCTTTAAATAAGGTTTTAGAACCAAGCCAGACTCAGTTCATGGTTTGATGGGTTTAATAGTTTAACCGGATGATCTTTATAGTTACACCATATATTTTTACATATATAGATATCACAAATCATTTTTAAAATATTATAATTAGTTTCAAAATAAAATAATAGATGTAAATTAAATTAAAAAAATGCTTCAAACATTAATAAAAATAAATTGTATCAAATAATGTACCTATGACTATCTATTCAAAATTTCATATAAAGACAAATATCCAATTATAGTTCATAAGCAATCATATTTATTAAGTTGCGTGGAATATAAAAAGTTAGTAAACACTTATCTAGTTGACTTTGCATATTTATGAAGTTTAACCGGTTCATGCTTTTTTTTTACTGGCGCATTTGATTCAATGGTTGGATAAGATTTTAGGCTATTCAGTTTGGTTCAATTGCCAGTTTGGTTTTATGAACAAATCGAATAGAAGTGTTGGCTGATTCTTGGTCGGATCGGTTTGACCGCCAATCCGGTTGGGTTTTGAGATCCTTGGCTTTAAATAGATTTGAATAAAGAAGAGACAGACCTCAACTGATTTGTGCTGAAGTTTTTGTTGTTGTTGTTCCCGTTGTTTCGTCGAATGGTTTGAAATACTTTGCATTTTGAAGTACATTCATACACTTATATATCTTTGCCTAATAATGCTATGCCCTTCAAGAGCTGTCTGACTGCCATTTCATGTTGCATCCTTCCGCAGATTTCTGAGGATGATTATGCTACAGATGAGCAGTTGACTCTCAGTTCAGACTCTTCAGCTGAAAGTGGGGAGGACAAGTACTCAGGTTATTTATTTGTTTCACTGTACATTGTTAGTTTTCTCACAGATTATGGATCTATATTGAGTCATCAATTTATTTCTAGTTGGCTTCTTAGTATTGATGCTGTTCTTATTTAATATCTGTCATCTTTTCTACTGTCATTTTTGTTGATTGCATCTCCGCCCGGATATGGCAGTTGAAAGCTATGCACTTTTATAATAAATGAGATTGCAGAAGTGCTGGATTCTTGTGTCGTGTTTCTCCAAGTATTGTGCGTAAAATTGACAATTGTGTGATAGATTCCGAGGAAGGAAATTCAAAGTGGAAGGAGCCTTTGATTGCTAAAGCAAGGTGGAGACAAAATGTCAATCTTATGCAGCTTGTATATGGAAGTTCTTCTAAATCAGCATCCACTACAAAGGTAGCAGAAGGCAGCAGCAGCGAAGATAGTGACGACGAGGAATTTTTCATACCAAAAAGGGAGAGAACAAAGGTATCTCTTCTGCACTTTTGTGTCATTTACCTTACACCTTTAACAGTATCAAGCAGCGCTATTCATCATAGGAAGAAACACTGTTCATCCTATTTTATGTGTATCATGCAGAGGGTTAATGAAAAAAGGGGTTATGAGAATGTGGATTCCGAAGACTGCTCCAAATTCATGGTTTCTGAACTCAAAAACTGGTCTAGTGAAGATCTCATTAGTGGACTTCGTGATCGTTTTGTCACTGGAGATTGGTCAAAGGCTGCTAGAAGAGGCAAAGAGGCAGATACTGAAGGAAATGTGGAAGCCATCTATGGTGATTTTGAAGATCTGGAAACTGGGGAAATAAGCCAGTCAATAGATATCAAAGAGAATAGACAAGATTCAAATAAGCCGGACCCAGAGGCTGAGGAGAGAAGGCTTAAAAAGCTTGCTCTTCGTGCAAAATTTGATGCTCAATATCCTTTTTATATAAGCAGCTTTCTTGAGGTCCACTTTTTGAAAATTTTCATGTTAAGGATGTACTGCTGGAGCTTTCTAAAGACCTTTGTTTTAGTGGGTGACACTGGAAACTTTCCAGTGCTACAGATCCTACGCCATTATAAGTGTTTCATTCAACGTGCAATCATGTTGATAATGAAACAATATAATTAAATCAAATATTTTATTACTAATTACAGTTTAATCATATTCATCTAAAGTCATATGCTAATTAAAAATTGGATTTGAAAATCACTTATTAAGTTAATGCTATAGATGCTTATTTTAGTACCTGATATGTGCTCAATACTGCTGTAAACTTACTGCTAATAATAACTCGTGAAAGTTATTTAAGGTTTTGTGTTTGTGCGATACATTATTCGATACATTATTTTTTTAATATTTTTGGGCGAACTACATTCACAGCTCTAGATTGAATAAATATTATAAATGTTGTACTCAATTCTAAAAAATTATAAAACTTATGAAGTTTACATTTGACACACTCTGGTCAGTCTCTATAAATATCTTTGATTGAAATAGAATATTCCGTTCATACCCTTCTTATCTATATTTGATTGTGTCTAGGGTTTAAATCTTGGATGATGTTGACAGATCACCTATCTTCTTCTTTGATCGAGTGATGTTTAGAACCGTCAATCTCCTTGGAGCACTGTGCTAAGTAGATATCGCTATTGTCCTGAATGGTTAGGTTTCTATCTCATTTAAATCATTGGTTAATATCAGAAGTTATAATTATTGTTAAAATAAGGGTTGAACTTTGGTAAAATATTGTGATAGTGGCAAACAGAATTTGTGAAGTATAATTTGTAATTAAAGCTTTTTATAGGTTTTGTAATTTTTGAGATTTGAGCATAAAGTCTTGTAATGTTTACTAAATATGGTATTGAATATGTAATTCTCCCCAATATTTTTTTAACTGTAAAATTGCTAAAGAACTATTAAAGGTTATGTTTCATTCATATTATTTTTATTGCTAATTTGAAGCCTTGGTTTTACTCATTTTTACTTGAAAATATTATTTGTTTTACCGTTGACTTCCGGAAGATGATATTTCTTAAAATGAGCTGCAGCTTTTTTCTCCTGAATTTGTCTTGACGTTTATTCAACCCTGATACTGTAAGATTCGTTTTTACTAATGTGCTTTTTGAGGCTTTCTTATTTATCAGAAAAGCTATATAACATAAACAGGAAAATTAGGCTAAAATCCTTTTAACATTGCGCCTTGTCTTCTATTGATAATTTTCTTTTCTATCTTTTTCATCTTACTTTTTCATTTACTACTGCTACTTCCATTGGATACTCATAAATAGATTAAAAGGGGACATTTTTTTTTTTGTTTCCTTTGTATTATGTCATTGTATAATTTTCTCCTATATTAAAGTTTTCCTTAACTTGGCCCACATATGATGGATCTGAACAATCAGATGAAGATGAGAAAGCCAAAGGTAAAAATGTTCACCCTAGCAGCACAAGTGATGGCAGCTACTTTGATAAGGTGCAATGGAATTATCCTGAACTGAACAATAGTTGAACTTATTCAGTATCTGACCTGTGTAATACTAAAATATGCAGATGAAAGAGGATATAAAGCTTCGTGAACAGATGAATATATCTGTACTCAATGAACTGGATGAGGCTACCCGTTTGGAGGTTGAAGGATTCAGAACTGGAACATACCTGAGATTGGAAATTCATGATGTTCCGTTTGAATTGGTCGAGCATTTTGATCCTTGTCACCCTATACTGGTCGGGGGAATAGGGCTCGGTGAGGAAAATACTGGGTACATGCAGGTTGTTGTTACTTTGGGCTTAATATATTTTCTCTTACTGCTGTCCACTCTGATTATTTCTCATGTTAATGAATTGTTCACAACCGCTTGTCCTTTTAGGAACGACATGCCTACAAAAATTTGTTGGACAACTTTGGTAATTAACATGAAAGTTAAAATTATTTAAAAGATGGACTACTTTTTGGTACTTTCACATACTAATATTACATTTGGGTTTTCAATGTCTAATTTTTTATTTTTTTGTACCATTTGTTTTAGAAGAGTATCTATCGCATGCTAATGGTTATTTTTCTTTTTATTCTGGCTTAGGCTCGTTTGAAGCGTCACCGATGGCACAAGAAAGTTCTCAAGACTAGGGATCCAATCATCATTTCAGTAGGCTGGAGGCGTTATCAAACGATTCCTATCTATGCCATTGAGGATCGAAACAGTAGGCATCGAATGCTTAAATACACACCTGAGCATATGCACTGCTTTGCGATGTTCTGGGGCCCACTTGCACCTCCTTCCGCTGGATTAGTTGCTGTACAGAACTTGTCAAATAATCAGGTTTTAGAAGATATTATTCTCCAACTTTTTTGTTTTTTCATATTTGCTGAATGTCTTGCTTTTATTTTTTTTTTATAATAGTTTTGCTTTTACTGTTTTACTGTTTTACTGTTAAAATGACTTGTATTTGGAAAATGCTCTTAACTTATGGTCCCCAAAGAAAACTGGAGACCATAATGAGTGTCTTCTATTCTTAATTTTGTTTCCTCAATCTCTCCAGTCTGCTTTCCGCATCACTGCGACTGGAGTGGTTCTTGAGTTCAATCATGCTGCCCGAATAATGAAGAAAATCAAGCTTGTAGGTTATCCATGCAAGATCTTCAAGAAAACAGCATTGATCAAGGAGATGTTCACATCAGACCTTGAAATTGCCAGGTTTGAAGGTGCTGCTGTTAGAACAGTGAGCGGTATTCGTGGACAGGTGAAGAAGGTAGGCCTGCCAATATTTGTTTGGTGCCATCTATTGGCTTAAATTTGTTGTGGGAGAAATATGTGGGGACTGAAGTTGAGCCCAATATAAGTGAATGGGCACACCAAAAGTTAGATTAGTGGGTTAAGGTCATCACTTGTTTATGTAGTACCCATAACTTGTTGCCTATGTGGGATAATTCGTTTATGTTCTTTTCCAATGATCTCCCTCTTACGCGAGAATCTATCAACATTGGTTTTTTCCCATCCAATGAGCTATTTTTACTTACAAAAACATGCACATCAAGAGTCCACTTAATCATTGGAAGACATAATGGGAATCAGCCATTTTTATATTTCTTGCTCAACCATGGTAATGGAACTCATAAAAGTATCTGCATGAACCACTTGATCATAGCATTTTCTGCTTTGATACTTGTTGTTTATGGAGAAATATTTGGGGGCCTTAATTGAGTCCAATACACAAGTGAATAACACTATTTAACCCAAAAGTCTAGACTAGAGTGTTATAGCTATCACTTATATAGATATTAAGTACCACAACTTGCTGATTACTAATGTGAGATAATTGTTCATGTGCATTTCCAATAAAATTATGATTTAGTATCATATATCTGTGTACTTGGAATGGATAATATTTTCCTTGAAGTTCCATAAAATAATTAATTTCACCAGAAAAGGAGCATGGAGAGAGTTTATAGAATACCTTTTTTGATCTTCATTTCTTCTATTATAGGCTGCAAAGGCAGAGCTAGGCAACAAACCAAAGACGATGGGGGTCAGCATCAAAGAAGGAATTGCAAGATGCACGTTCGAAGATAGGATTCTTATGAGCGATATCGTCTTCTTGCGTGCTTGGACTCAAGTTGATATCCCTCGCTTCTTTAATCCTGTCACGACATCATTGCAGTCGCGCGTTGAACCATGGGAAGGCATGAAAACGGTAGCAGAGCTTCGCAGAGAGAACAATTTACCAGTTCCTTACAACAAAGATTCTGTCTACAAGGTTTATACATTTATGAATTTCATATTGTATGCCTACTCATGTATGGGTAAATTACTTATTGATTTTTCTTCTTTTTTATATTAATTTCTGAGTCCTTTTTTTCTACAGCCTATTGAGCGTAAGCCCAGGAAGTTCAATCCTTTGGTGATAGCTCCGAAGCTACAAGCAGCTCTTCCATTTGCTTCAAAGCCAAAGCTCACTCCTGCTCGGAAGCAACCTCTTTATGAACAACGCCGAGCTGTTGTTATGGAGACTCATGAGCGGAAGGTTCATGCTCTTGTGCAACATCTTCAATTGATTAAGAACGAAAAGGTAGCTTCTTTTAAGCAAGCCTCGGTGATTTTGATAGACTTTCAGCCTTCTTTTGGAATATAATAATTACATGCATAACATAAATTAAGAAATATTATTTATGTGGAACATCAGAATTTTGTAGTTAACTTCGATTAGTAATCTAATTAATTAAGGTAGTTATTGAACCTGTCAGTGAGGGGTCATTTGGTTTGATGCAATATAGATGACAATATTATCTAACTGTTAGTATTATTTAAATATTAATATTATTTAGCTGATAGTGTTATATAGTACTGAATGCTAGTTTACAAAATAGAAACATATAAATAAAATATATGTTGCAAATATGAGGATGTTAAGGTAAATGAATGGGTATACACGAAAGGATAGAATTAAAAAATAAATATATCTGTAAGAAGGTTGGAGTAGCTTTAATTGAAGATAAGTTCAGAAAAAGCTGACTTAGATGATTTGGACATATAAATAGTAGGCTAATGGAAGCTCCATGTAAAAAGAGGAAGAGTAAGATCAAATAAGACACTACAAAAAACTATTAAGAAGAATCAATGAGGATTTATTATTTGATAAAGTAATGAAAACAAAGAATTCATGTAGTTGCTGACTGCACCTAATAGAATAAAAGGCTTGGTTGTTATTGTATTGTTTGTTGGTTCAATATTATTTTATCAAAAGATGACATGCTATTAATTCCACTTTACTTCTCTCTATTATCATTACTAGAGTGGCACTTAGATGTCATTTTAGATTAATTTTATTATTTTTCAATGTTATTTAATGTGTCATTAAAACAAACAATTAATCTTTGAATAGCATGATATAACGTCAGTATAACACAGAACCAAACGCTAGCTAGCGAGGACTATAAAGACATGAATGGTACTGAATGGGCCATGGTACAACATAATAAATTGAACCATTTGAAGGAATATCTTCAGAAAATTTTAATGAAGGCCAGTTGGAATGCTATTTCCTTGAAATTCTTGTTGGAATACTATTTCTGTACTATATACATTCATGCATGTCTATTATATATTATCTAAAATTCAGATGAGGAAGCGAAAGTTGAAGGAGCAGGAGAAGAAGAAAGATCACGAGGCTAACAAGGCCAAGACTCAGCTGGTTCTGAAGAGGCGGCAGAGGGAAATTCGACGTGATCGGTACAGGGTTGAAGACAAACAGAACAGAAGTAAACGCAGGAAGATAGAAGTATGATTGCAGGTGATTTTCTAGTGTTAATCCTGAGAGCTTGTACCAATAATTTAAGTTGGCATTTGTATGCAATTGATGCAAATTTATAATTGAATGTATAACTTTTAGTTAGGAATTTAAGTGAAGAATTTTAAAAAATTTAGATTAAAATATAATTGTAGGTAGATTTATTAGGAATGGACTAAGGGGACGTTTGGTTCAATGCTATCTTGATGTTATATAATATTATTTAGAGAAAATAATTATTTGGTTTAACAATATTTTTAGATAATATTTAAAAAATTATAAAATTGTCAAACAAAAGATGATTTCTAAATGTCATGATATGTAGATAACATAACTTTAACGTAATATTAGGATAATATCAAATCAAATGTCTTCTAAAAAAATATTACAAGTTACAAATTTTATTAACATCTACAGAATTATTTGTCGTTAATTGTACGAAACGAAAAGAATAAAATCTTAATAGCAAGTCATCAGTTGAGAATATTGTTTAAATATTGAATGTGGTAAATATTCTTTTAAAGGAATATTATTTAAGAACCAAAAGGACAAATGTATTAGTGTATAACCTAAATATTTGTTATGTACTGTTTTGTGTGTTGAGTCTGCAGTTAGTTCTTTTTTAAGCTTTGCTGTTGAAATGGTTTGTAGTTTGATGTTTGAAATTTTTTGTATTGTTGATCAACCTTTCGCCAGACATTGAAGAACTATTTGCTTTGCAACTTTTGGATGTGTTATTCAGGATTGTAGTTTTTGTCCGGTGTGAAAGGTTGCTTATTTAGTTATATATTTTTTTTTGATAATTTATGGCCAAAGAGAGTTGGGAGTGGCCGTTGGTGGGTGATATTTTAAAAAGTGGCTTCTTGTTAAGTTTCTAAGCCCAACAACGAGTAGGGGTGGCAATGTGAGTTTGTGGGTCGAGTTCGGGCTTGACTCATTAATACTTGATTTGTGATTTGAATACTTTCTATCATTCATTTCAATATTATTCTAGATCAAGTATGTCTAACTACAGAATTTTCTATCATTAGATTCACATTTTTGTTATAAAAGATGCGTCTATTATTTTGAATTATACTATATACTTATACAGTTCAAGAACTCTCATCTATTTTTGATATGAGATAATTTATTTTTGTGCTTCTTTTGTTATTATTTATCTGTCTAGAAGCTGACAATAAGTCATATTTTGCTCCAATGATTTCATTTTTCTAGAACATCACATGACGATCACTCTCTACTCTCTTCGATTATGGATGTCATAATTTTAGTAAAATTTCACGGGCATGAACTCTAAAATAGTTGGGACTCAATTTAGAATAATTTCAGCAATTTAAAAATTATTTAAATTAAAATTTCAATCACTATTCAATCTTTATTTTCACATGAATTAATTATACAAGTTCTTAACATAATTAAGTTGAAATTATACAAGATCCAAATTTTATTTTCACGTGTAAATATAATTACTTTCAGTTTTATCACATCTATTTATATCCATCTAAGTATAAAATATAAATATATATAGATAAAAATAATATTGAGTAATATTATGTGATCGGTAAAAATAGTTTTTTTAAAATATGTATTTTTTTTATTTTTGATATCATAAATTTCTCGTATTATTTAAAAATTATGATGATAATATGGTTCATTTTTGAGATTCTCTGATTCTCATGCAAGCTCCTTTTGTATTATGTTAGAAGAGTATTATGAGCGATAAAAATAGTATTTATCAAGTTTATCATAATATTTTTAAATAAAATAATGATTTATAAGTAAATTATTATTTTTAATAAATAAGAAGTAATCTGTGAAGTTAATAATTTTTTATTTACGATTCAGTAAACAAATTTTTTCGTAAAAAATTCTATAAGTAGTTAAAGTACTAATATTAAAATTAATTTTATTTTTATAATTTATTATGCTATTCCTAAATTGTTTTGAAGGGTGATTATAACGATTATTTGTTAGGCTGTTGAAATTTTTATGGGAATCAGATACAAGATTTGTTATATGCTACTATTATAAATATGAGATGATTAGATAAGCTACTATCAGAGGGATTATCAAAAAATTTTGGTTCAAGGTTGCAAGTTCTCAAGCTTCTTCTTGAGAAACTTGAATAGGTGATCCACTTGGGTATTTTCAGCAGTGATTTCTCTTGGATATTCTTCGTAGGCTATGGAGGTGATTTCGTTGGAATCTGGAGGCAATCATTTGAGGCTCGATGCGATTGGATTGTTTAATCTGAAAGAAGAAAAAAATTAATTTTCTTTATCACGTCTGAGATCAAGAACTATGTGATTGATGTAAAGTTCTCTTTCTATCTGATTTTCTACATAATAAAGTTTTTCTCTGCTCTCCCCATGGATGTAGGAGGAATACCTCCGAACTAAGTAAATCTAGTGTTCTTGTGGTTATTTTGTTCTTTTATTACCATTATTTCTTATATTTATCTGGCACGATTTATTTGGTTAACTACATGTCCTGCGATCTGAATTTTTCGCTACGTATTATTCCACAACATTTGGTATCAGAGCGCATTTTTGTGTTTATCATTTTGGTGCTGCAGATATGCCGATTACAAAGTTTGAGGTGGAGAAATTTGATGGTAAAAAAGACTTCGGTATTTGGCAATGAAGAGTGAAAGCTATCTTAATTTAGAATGACCTTCACCATGCTCTTCTCGGAAGAGAAAAAGCAAGAAAGATGACAGATGAAGAATAGAAGGAGCTAGATTTGAAAGCATCAAGTATAACCCAATTATGCCTTGCAGATGAGGTACTATATAATATTTTTGATGTTGAGACTTCTGTTAATTTATAAAGAAAGTTACAAAAATTTATATATCAAAGTCACTCACAAATAAACTTTATATGAAAAGACAATTTTATAATTTGCATATGTCTGAGGGGCCTGATCTATTAGAACATATAAATGTTTTTAGTAAAATGATCACAACTTTGCAGTATTGATGTAAAATTAGAAGAAGAGGATGAGGCTTTACTTCTTTCATTATTGCCCAAGTCTTATGACCATCTGGTAACGATTATTCTGTATGACAAAAATACCCTTAAAGTGGAGAAAATCAATGCAACTTTATTATCAAATGAGGTGCGGAACAAGCAGTCAAGAAGAGCATAGGTGAAAGTTTGACGGTAAAAACTAATCAAAACGGAGGCAGGTCAAAGAGCAAATTTGACAATCAGCACAGGTATAGGTCCAAGTCAAAAGAAAAGTATAACAGGTGTCACTACTACAAAAAGGAAGGTCATTGAAAAAAAGATTGCCCCAAAAAATTCAAGCAACAGCAGAAGAACCTAGGTGATGAGGCTAATGTTACGTCAGGATTAGAGAAGGATAGCAAAACATTATGTACCTTCTCAGGTATAGATTCTTCTGATTCATGAAATTTATATTCTAGTTGTTCTTATCTTATGTGCCCATTCAGAGATTGATTTTCTACTTATTCTGTACATGATGGTTGTAAAGTTATAATGGGTAAAATTCTGAGTGTAAATCAGTTGGGATAAGGACAGTAAAAATAAAAATATTTGATGGAGTGATAAGAACTTTGACAGAAGTCACCTTAGGAAAGGTTTGATCTCTGTAAGTACCATTGATGCTAGTGGATGCACTTTTACTGGTTCTGATGGTATTATAAAAGTGAAGAAGGGTACTCTGATTGTAATAGAGGGAGAGAAAATTGGATCACTATACAGATTGATTGGGCAAACTGTTGCAGGAGATGTTGTTATATCCTCTTCAGATGATGATACTATACTATGATATGCTAGATTGGGTCATATGAGTGAGAGAGGATTATTAGAGTTGCACAATAGGAAGGTACTTAAGGGAATTAAATCATGTAAGATTAATTTTTGTAAATCTTGTGTTCTTAGCAAGCATTGCAGTGTAAAATTTATTACTTCTAATAAAAGAAGTAAGAACATACTTGAGTATATGTATGGGGTTCATCTCCAGTTACTTCGCTCGGAGGAGCTAAGTATTTTGTTCATTGAGTCTGAGTTTACTTCTTGTGGCATAAATCAGAAGTATTTTAGAAATTTAAATACTGGAAGGCAAGTATGGAAAAGGCTACTGGCAAATATATTAAAGTTCTCCGTACAAATAATGGTGGAGAGTACACCTCCAAAGAGTTCCAAGATTTCTATTTAAAGAAAGGAATTACTCAGTATTTTACTATCCCAAACACGCCACAACAGAATGGTGTAGCAGAAAGATGAACAGGACATTGCTTGAGAGAGCGCAATGTATGGGATTATTCACGGGCTTATCAAAACCATTCTAGGTTGAGTCAGTTAATACAACTTGTTATATGGTTAATAGATCACCTTCATTAGTATTGGAGCTCAAGTCACAACAGGAGCTATGGTCAGGTAAGCTGGTTGATCATTCTAACTTGCATATTTTTAGTTATCTCGTTTATGTTTTGCTGCAGGATACAGAGAGATCTAAGCTAGATTCTAAGTCCAAAAGGTGTATTTTCATGGGGTACGCTTCTAGTGTAAAAAGCTATAAAGTTTGGAACCATAACACAAGAAAGTCAAAGCTTTGTAGAGATATCAGGTTTATTTAAGAAATCTCAAGAGAAGATTCAGAATGAATGAAAGATCGATAATGTTGTTCAAGTAGAGTTTGAGAAAAACTTAGGTAAAATTGACAGCAGGTCAAATAATTGGCATCAGGATGAAGTTTCAGTACATCTACCTCAGGATAAGCCTTACTCTAATGCTACAGGGAGAACTAGAAGAGAAGTGCAAAAACCTCTGAAGTTCAGAGACACTATAACTTATACATTTCCTGTTATTTCTTCTGATCTTTTGTCTTTCTAGGATACAATAGAGAGAAAAAAATAGCAAACAATGGCTGAATGCTATGAAGAAAGAGATAAACTTTCTTCAAAGTGATTCACTTGGGTATTTTTAGAAGTGATTTCTCTTGGATTTTCTTCGTCGGCTATGAAGGTGATTTTGTAGGAATCTGGAGGTAATTATTTGAGGCTCGATGAACGATTAGATTGTCTAATCTGAAAGAAGAAAAAGATTAATTTTCTGTGTCCCTTTTGAGATCGAGAACTAGGTGATTGGTGTAAAGTTCTCTTTCTATCTGATTTTCTACATAATAAAGTCTCTCTCTGCTCTCTCCATGGATGTTGGTGGAATACCTCCGAACCACATAAATCTGGTGTTCTTGTGGTTGCTTCGTTCTTTTATTACCATTATTTCTTATGTTTATCTGGCATAATTTATTTGGTTAACTACATGTCCTCGATCCGAATTTTTCATTGCGTATTATTCCACAACAGCAGCATCCATCCCGCCAGATACAACACATAAGCTCATCCCCACAACAACGGACATGAGGTTTCGCCAGCTCTGGTTGTCACTATCTGAGTGTCATATCAGCACAGTTCCCAATTCCCATGCGCTGCGAAAATCAAGATGCGCATGCTCCAGCCACCACAGGTTCCCATGAAGCGCGAAGAACAAGAGGTCGTGTGCTCTATCCATTGCCTCTGGTTTCTCTTGTGGCCGACAGCAATGGGACCACCGGTGTGGGTTCAATAGAATTGCAGCTTTTCCCTTCCGAGAAATGCGCTACAGCCCACTTACAAGTACCTCTAGATCAAGAGAGAGCAGGAAGAGAACGGATGCAATGGCAGGGAAGCTAGAGATACAATAGCTCTCTCTCTCTCTAACAAAACCCATCCAGTAACTCATCTTGTACTGGTCTTTCGACTAATTTCTTCTGTTTTTAGTGAAATCTTCCTCGCTGACGTTTCTGTGGGCATAAAGAAATTTCTTCTTGAACCACCTTAAACCCATGCATGCTTTTCTGGATGCTTTTCATTAATTCTCAATTAAGCCTTAATCATCAGACTTAGCTCTCTGCGTACTGCTGTCTCTCAGGACTCCCCATTTTTACGTCAACTGGAATAATTACCTATATACCACAATAAACTTACTATTTTACATATTACACATTTATACTTGATAATTTACCCTTCAGACAACAAATTGTATGAAAATTACCTATCATAGTGCTCTAATATAACATCTTTGTAGTTTATAGTATGTACATATAGTATAATAAAAGTGTGCATAATATAATTTATTAACTATAGATGGTTATTAATTTATTATATATAAAAGAGCAAGTTTAATGTGAAATGTATGTACTTATTCCTAATTAATAATAGAATACACAGTGCACATTAAAGTTTAAGTGAGAAAAAATAAGATGTTACTGTAGTATTTGTGTGCATTATTAATGATTATGTGTCTATATATATATATATATATATATATATATACACGCTTAATTATTTGCATATTCAAAGTTTTAAATTTAAATTTTAAATTTCTAAAACTGATAATTCATCCATAAAAGATGAAAACCAAATGTAATAATTA
>KZ451982.1:7210221-7254696 GCA_002786265.1 Apostasia shenzhenica
ATATATATCAAGATTTTCCTAATTATTAGCTACATGTATATATACATATATAGATTTGTCTATAGATCAGAAGAAGATCATGGTAATTATCCATCAGTATTGTGTAGCCTTGGTAGCCCTCTCAGCTCTCCAGCTCCTCTGCCATGGCGCACGCGGTGCTGAACATTCGAGTACTACTGATCATCAGGGATTCGTCCGCACGAGTGGGATTCATTTTCTTCTCAACGGGAGACCTTTCTACATTAATGGCTTCAATGCTTATTGGCTCATGCTGGTGGCATCTGATCCAGCCCAGAGGGAAAAGGTGAGCTCCACTTTCCAGCAGGCTTCGAGCCATGGGCTGAACGTGGTTAGGACATGGGCTTTCAGTGATGGAGGAAGCAATCATGCCCTGCAGACCTCTCCTGGAGTTTACAATGAGCAAATGTTCGTGGTATATATATATATATAATTTTTATCTATATATTAATGTATGGTAAATTAATATTAAAATAATTAAATTGAGCATCGATCGATCGTCACTAATTGATTAAATGCAGGGATTAGACTTTGTGATTTCAGAAGCTAAAAAGCATGGGCTGTATGTGATACTGAGCTTGGTGAATAACTACAATGAGTTTGGGGGCAGGGCGCAGTATGTTCAGTGGGGAAGGCAACATGGGCAGTCAGCTCTCAGCTCTGATGATGATTTCTACAGAAATGATCTCGTCAAGGGATACTACAAGAGTCATGTCAAGGTTAATATTATTAATTAATTCATGACCCTTTTCTTTGTATGAGTTAATTAATTTCAACTTTTTTTTTTCACTTAATATATGCTTCATAAAGCAATTCAAGCATGAATTTGTTCAAAAACTGTGATTGAGTATATTTATATATTTATGTACAGACAATATTGACGAGAATGAACACAATGACCGGCACAACATACATGAATGAGCCCACAATCTTGGCATGGGAACTTATGAATGAACCCCACTGCCTAAGCGATCTTTCCGGAAGCACTCTTCAAGTGTGTCTTTTATAATTATTTATCGATCCATCTTATATACGCTATCCTATATCTATCTATCTATATATATATGCATTAAAAACAACATCATCTAAGAATTATATGAAAAAAATATTTATGAATTACAGAGTTGGATCAGGGAGATGGCCGGACATGTGAAATTCATAGACAAAAACCATCTGCTGGAGATCGGGCTGGAAGGATTTTATGGAGAGTCGGTGCCCTCGAGGAAGCAGTTTAACCCCAGCAATGAAATCGGCACGGACTTCCTCAACAACAATCGCCTCCCCGACATAGACTTT
This sequence comes from Apostasia shenzhenica, assembly GCA_002786265.1. NCBI lineage: Eukaryota > Viridiplantae > Streptophyta > Magnoliopsida > Asparagales > Orchidaceae > Apostasia > Apostasia shenzhenica. The sequence continues at coordinate 7,211,536 of KZ451982.1, forward strand.
GCCACCATCCATGCCTATCCAGATCACTGGTATGATATTAATTTCACACAAAGTATATATAGTTTAATTTGTAATTAAATATGCATGCTATGCTTTCAAAGTTTTAATTAATGAAAATTATAAAAGGATGCCGGGATCAAGCGTGCAGGCCCAGACATCTTTCACGAATAAGTGGATGACGTCCCACGTGGAGGACGCCGGGGGGGTGCTGAGGAAGCCATTGATGCTAATGGAGTTCGGCAAGTCGTCGAGGGCCTCCGGCTACAACGTGGCTGAGAGAGACGCCTTCTTCTCGCTGGTTTACGATGCCATCTACTCGTCGGCAAGAGGCCAGGGGGCCTTCGCCGGCGGACTCTTCTGGCAGCTGCTCGTCGACGGCATGGAGAACCTCTGGGATGGATACGAGGTCATCTTCTCCCAGAGTCCCTCCACCGCCTCCCTCATCTGGCTTCAGTCTCGTAGGATATCAGCACTCAACCGATCGAGCCCTGGGCTCCCCGGCCAGTAGCGCTTTAACTCATCATTGAAATATTTTTCATGCTTTATATGTAACTACAGGAGTGGCGCATGAGCGCTGTAAAATAAACGCATGCATGCTCACAATGATAAATGCTGATTCTATGAATTAAAATTATGAGATCTCATTTTCTTCACACATACATACAGAAATACATAGAAATTAGATCTTAATTACAAGGTATTAGTTATATGTTTTGAGAAAAAATTATTGCTTTAATATATGATTGTAATCGTATGCATTTTTGTTATTGTGACACCATGGGTTCATGCCAGGATGAGCTAGAGGGGTTAATCAGCATGGGTTGAGTTAGACAAAAGGCCTGAGCTGATGAGCCCATTCGCTATTTGAAAAAGGTTGGGCCATGTTAAACCTAGAAATGGGCCAAATTGTTATCGGCCCAATTAAGCCTTCTTTTCTGACCGGGCTGCTCATTTCCGGTTTGAAAAGGAGGAACGCAGTGGGACTAAAATGGAAGTAATCGCAAGGCTCAGGAGGAGGTTTCCTCGTTCTGCACTTGACTAACGCCCAACTTCGCCTCCCGCAACTGCATGCTCTCGCTCCCGACTTCTTCGTTAGTCGTCATCCTCCCCCCCCCCCCCCCCCCCCTTCTGTCGTCAACCCCGAGCTTTCTGATTTCTTCTGGTCCTCGATATCGGCAGAGTTTTTTATTCATCCATCTCCTCCAGGAAACGTGGGATTTACGCCTCTCCTGGTATATCCCGAGACACTAGCGATCTTCGCAGCTTTTTGGTCTTGTGGCTGTTAGATTTCTTTGCTGTTGCAGTAATCTTTTGATCCTGAGAACTCTTTTTCTAGCGATTTCTTCACCGTAAAGTCATATTTGTCATGCGTTAAGGATATATGAAACAGTAGTCTTTCTTTCTGTTAATTATGAATCAGTGATCTTTCCTCCTTTTCTCGCGATGCCTTGAAGAAAACCCTCATCTCTGTTTGAAATTTTGGTGGGTCATCTCTGAGAAAAAGAAAAACAAAGGAGCTCTGCTTTAGAGCGGGTGCAGACATTGAGTAAGAAGCTCTGACCTTATTTGCATGATGTTGTTTATGCACATTTGACTAGGCTTGATGGGCCATGATTACTTCGACAACAAGAACTGAGATGATATTGGAACCGTCTAAAGAGCAACATCTTTGTTGACTTTATAGTTGTTTTTGAGTTAATGTATTACTCTGCAAAAATAAAATATTATATTTGGATAAATACGCATGTCTAAGATTCAAAGAGTGCAGCTAATAAACAAAAGCAGCGTAAGTTACCATCTGGCTACTGTATTGGCGTTTGTGTTCTCTGCAACCAGAGGGAATTAGGAGCACGTTTCTCTAGTACTTTATGCTTTGTGATGCAACCCTAGCCTTTATTCGTAGGGTCATACCACACAGACTGAAGCTTGGATGGAAGGCTTGTATGTAAAGAGTAATCCCAATAGTTATTAGTTTTTGGTGATTTTATGCATTGTAGGAGGATTGTCCAAAAATTTATGGATTTATAACAGCTTATTCTACAATTTTCCCATACATATGATGTGAAAAGGGAAGAAATTGGTAGGCAAAATGATATAGAAAATTGTTAAAAAGGAGCTGAAAATAATGTTTTTGGACTTCAAAGCGAGTTTTTAATCTTTTATTGATTGTAGTCGAAAATAGGAGGACCTACCTCTAATTTCCCATATAGTTTTGTTTTGGCACGGGAAGCTATAGTAGATTTGCGGGTAATATACAATAAGGTTTAGGGGAAATTTGGTCTTTAAATTTCGACAAGGAGGATGCCCTACCTCATTCATATGGCGAGGATGGTCATGACCATTGGATGTGGGTTGATTAACGGTCCTGAAGCTCGCCACTTGGCGCCAGCTTGATTCAAGTTGATACAGACCATCTATTAGACATACTATTGATGTGACATCCCATAATGAACCAAAACTCAACTTAGCTGATTTTTCGAGTATTTAAAGGCAAAATTGGATGATTTTTCATAGACATTTTCAGCAAAGATTTTGCTAGCCTTTGGAGGAGATCTAACCTATCACACAATGATGAAGTGGGGATCTGATTTGTCGTTTCTTCGAGTTTAAGTTCATTGTCTTCTACATGTTTTCTCATTCTTCTTCATTTACTTCCGTAGTTTTCCCATAATTGAGCCTCCTTCGTGTAATTCCTTCTCTATTTCATCTCTGTTTTGAGATTGGACATCTATTGATAATATAGAACTTATTATTTCGTATTTCGTTAAATTTTTATGTGTTGTTGAGATTAGATATTTTGTGTAGAAATGTTTCTATTTCGATGTTAAACTCATTACATGCACTAGTTGATTTAATTTGTGTGTAACCATTCTAATTTTTAATTATTATTAAAATTTTTATTTTCTTGCATCAGTATTTTATTAATGTTCTCCGTTGTAATAGATCTCTTCTTATGTGTACGAATAGTCATGTGTTAATACGTGAATATTAAATCTTATCGTTTCGAAGACTTCATGTATATTTTCCGTAGAGATTCTTATTGCATCTATTGGATATTACATATATAGGGTTTGTATCCATGCCTATATGACAATGCTACACCTTTGAACTACTCAGTATCTCTCCAAAAAGTTGGTGGGTTTAAGTCTCTCCATCCATTTTTTGTTAAGGTGATGTGCGTTTCATGATATCATGATATGGTGATGTGGTAAACCATATATCATGATATCATCGTTTTAATTTTGAAAGATATCATCGTTTTAATTTTTCTGCGCTTGGTTGTTCGCTTTTCTACTTTTTTATCAAATTTCTTCAAATAGCCTTCAACAATATATCCTACATCAAGCCCCCCTACTTGAAAAGAACTCCCTTATGAGCTATATGAATGGAGTGGATCTTTATCATGATGATATTCAAATAAATTAGCTATACTGAAAGTTGGGAAATTTCAAGGCTTGCTAGGAGATCTATGACATAAGCATTGTTATTGTTTTTCTTCATGATCAATTAAGGGTCGACCATTTTGGGTTTCAACTTATTATAAGTGCCAGCTGGAAAACTTTATTTTCGTAGGAAAATCATAACCATGTCTCTGACTTCAAATGTCTTCTCTTTGTGATACTTGTCGATAGCTTCTTTATACTTGGCATTTTACTTGTGTAACTTCTGTTGAACAGATGCTTGGGTTTTGATTTTCTTGGCAAAGTGTTTAGCAACATTACTATATCTGGGAATTTTGGGCTGTGGTACTAGGTCGAGAGTGTACCTATGGGTTCTCTGGGACACAATCTTGAATGGGGTCTTCTTGGTTGATCAATTGATCATGTTGTTATTGACAAACTCTGCTGGTTTTAAGAATTAATCCCACGGCTTCGGCTTGTTGCTGCAAGGCAGCGAAGTATATTACCTAGTGTTCTATTGACTATTTTAATTTGGTCATCTATTTTTGTATGGAATGACTTTTAGTACAAGTCAATGCAAAATAGTACGCCAAAAGTGGTTGAGAAATTTAAAGTCTTGATCAAAGATAATTGACTTTCATACTGCATAAGATGAAGTGCGTCATCTTTGAAAACCTATCAACAACAAAAATGGAGTTGAAGGAGCATTAAGTATGGGGTAAACCAAGGATGAATCCAATAGAGTTATTCTCCCAAGGTGTCATTGGGAGAGATAAGAGTACGTGGAGGCTAGTGTTTTGTGATTGTCATTTGTTTGTTTGGTAGATTGTACACTTTTGAACAGACCAATTCACATCCCTCGCCAATAATAGTGTTCTTCCACCAATGCGATTACCTTGTCTCTGCCCACATGTCATCCATGCAGCTTTGAAATTAACTTCTGCTGTAAGGACCCCCCAAGGATGCATAATTGATCTTTGAAGAAGAGAAAACCATCTTGTATTAGGTAGGAACCTTTTGACGACCCATTCATGAGGTTCTCCCACTCCTCCCTGAGTTTCCATCATTGTATAGTTCTCTTAGGTAGTCGAATCCTGCCACCTCAGTCAGCATTGTCACTATACAAGCTTGCCCGTCAGCTAAAAGCATTTGCAGTATTGTTTAATTAACAAAACTAATGCTTAATTATAAAAGTAATTATTGTAAGTGATCCACCTACATGCATGTGATTTAGATCTTGCTAGTTATTTGTATTTCAAATCTCGATGGTCGATGTGAAGCAAGGGGTCCTTATGAATAAGGTACTGGTCCTAGTGTTTGATGGCCTGAATTATTGTATAAAGCTCCAACTCATGCGTGGTCCACTTCTATCTTGCCTCGTTGAGTTTCTCATTGTGAAAGGGAACAAGCCTGCTACCTTGAGAAAGAATATCTCCAATGCCAACAACATAAGCATCTGTTTTGCACCTCGAACACCTTCTCAAAATCTAGTAGTATTAAGATTATTGTTGTGGTCAGTTTCTCTTTGATCAGGAAAAAGCTCTACTCCACTTCTTCACTCCACTAGAACTTTCCTTTGCTTGACTTCATGTCCTCGGCCGATGGGTGCCATAATAGCACTGGAATCATAGATAAAGCACCGATAGAAAGAAGCCATCTCATGAAAGCTATGAACATCACTAGTGTCTTTGAGTTGGGGCCATTTACGAATGGACTTGACCTTCTCCTCATCAACCTAAATCTTTGCAACATTGACAATGAAATTCAAAAGGAGAAGTTTATCTATTAGAAAACTACATTTCTTAAGATTTATGTGTAGCTTGTTCTCCTGCAGCACTCGTAGCACTTCCTGTAGATGTTTCATGTGCACCTCCTTTGTCTCGTTTTAAACTAAGATATCATCAAAGCATATGACTACAAACTTCCAATGAAAGATTTGATAGCCTGCTTCATCGATCACATGAATTTGTTGGGGGGATTTGATAGGTTAAAGGGCATTACCATCCATTTGTACCAACTCTCTTTGGTCTTTAATGTTATTTTTCACTTGTCTTTTGGGTGGGTTCGAACTTGAAAGTATCCACTCCGAAGATCAATTTTGGAGAAGATGTGTGCACTTCTGAATATATCCAGCATGTCATCTAGACTCGAGATTTGGAAGCTATATTTCACTGTTTTTTTGTTGATTGCACGACTATCAACATACATTTGCCAGCTTTTATCCTTCTTTGGGATTAATAGAGCTGGGACAATGCATGGGCTCATACTTTCCTGGAGGCTTATTGGAGCTCATGTGGTAGTGGGATAAATTTGGTGGGCTAGCTCTTGGGATCAAATCAATGTGATGTTGATTGTCACACTTAGGAGGCAAACTGGCCAGCAACCCATCGGGAATCAGATCGTTGAACTCCTCCAACAAAGTTTGCAACCTATTCGGTATAATTGTAATGCTTCTAAACCCTTGATGATGAGAAACACGACTATTCTTGCCATCTTCATGTCTGCCTCAAATACCTATTTAAAATAATAATGAAAGTGTTTCCCAACTTTATTGTGGTAGGAATCTGTGTATTCTCACAATAAGGGATTAATGTAATGAATGTTTACATCAAATTACTATGGCCTCCCTAATAGTTGATGACACGTATCCATATCAACGGCATCATAGATAATTTTATCTTTGTATTTACCAATTGAGAATGGGAGATGACATTCCTTTATTACCTTCACCTCACTGATAGATTTGATCCAGCCAAGTTTGTAGGGGGATGGATGCTGTGAGGGGGATCTGTAGTTACTTCACAATATCCTGAGAAATAAATTATCGTTAATGCTACGGTCGATGAGAATATTATACAGCTGTTGATTTATCTAATCTTCGCTCTAATCAGATTATGACGTTGTGAATATTCCTTGATGGCTGGAGTCATCAGCACCATTCGTCCGATGATATAATTGCAGCGTTCACGTACTTCTTCTAATATATCCTCTGTATTGATGGCCAGCCCCTCATCTACTCTGACATTCTTATTGTTGTAGTCATCACGAGTAGTATTTGAGCCATTACAAGTAGTATTTGAGCCATTGCAACCATAGTAAAGTCCCTTATTGGTTACCGTCTCCAATTGAGCTTTGACCTTCATGGCGAGCTTTGACGTGGAAAGCCCTGTCAATTGTTCAGGCTGTGTGCAAAGTCACTTGGTCTTGGATGGAAACTCAAAGGTCATTAATGAAATAGGCAACTTGCTGCGCTGGTCTCCACAACTACTGACAATTTTTGATACTTTTGGTACAATATTTGCTCGTAATCGGGTGGAAGAAACCTTGCATACATCAACTTGTGCATCTTATGCCTTGACTAAATAGGGTGTTTCCCTTTCTCCTATGTTTTGTTTGTAGATGATCCCTCTTGGCCGAAGCATTGCCTTCAGCTTGTAGGCGATGTAATTCACTTGCTTGTCTTTTAGAACACTCATCAACTTGCAAAATTTGTCATCTTTCGTGATCCAATCTAGAAACTCTATGATCTCAAGGTTTCCCAAAAAATTCGGTATATTTGCACAAACAAACTTTTGAGTAGGACGCTTGATCACGATCTCAAAGCATTGGGTCTATGTTTGCTACGAATTGTTTGTCGGACCAAGATCCATCATTGGGGAAAACTCAATTTGAAAATGATGTTTGGTTGTTAGTTACTATTGTTATGCTTCCATTTTCCAGCTAATTTTGGGCCACATAAGAGAGAATCTCTGATGGTAGAATCTCTTATATATTACAATTTACAGTGCAATTGATTGGCAGCTCCTTCAATTAATGGTTTTTCTTATCTTCCATCAAGCTGCAATAGTTATTCTTCTTCCTTCAAAATTTCTTTGGTTCACACGTTATAATACTGGACTTCTAAATCAAATCTGAAGTTCATTTAAAATTTTCATTTATCATGTTATTTGTAGATTTACATGATGATGGCAAGTTCAACTGATGACCTGGAAAAGACAAGTGATAACTGCACACAACATGCAGCAGAGGATGAGTATGAAAGACTTGTTACTCCAAGCCAGACAAGCACACCTGATATGAATGCTTTACCATTCCGTGAATCAGCTGAAAGCCCCAGATCAGCTATTTGGTGGATGAAGGCTCTATTTTGCTGCCTGCTGCTTATAATGTTATCTATAGCATTTGTGAAATGGGGCATACCGTTTGCCTTTGAGAAGGTATTATTTTACATTCTGATATCTTTTGTAGTTTTCTCTTTTTCTATTCCTTCTTTTTGTTTTTTTCCTTTTTCTTTTTGTTTTTTTCCTTTATATTTTTTTTATTAAGGTGGTGTTCTCCTAGCCTAGTAGAAAAAGAGCTTGCTTAGATACTAGAGGGTCTTAGATTTGAACTATGCTATTAAAATTTCTAAGTGAGGTGAGGGAAATTGTGGTGTCCGAAAAAAAAAAAATTGACTAGGAGCCCTTGTGGGTTGAATGTCAAGTTCTTCTATTAAATATCTTTCTCAAGTTAAGCTTTCAGCACCTAAAATGTAGTATTTCATTTATGCTAACTTTGATCTAGCATTTGTCTAGTATGGACATTTAAATGATGTTTTCTTGCTGTTAAAACCAATGATTCAGTGAAAATTGTATTTTATCCCTTTCTGTTGTAACTGCTATAATGTACTTTGTGTTCAATTTTACCTCTATTTGATGATTTAATAAGATTATGAAATCATGTTTCAGGTACTAGTTCCAATGATGCAGTGGGAAGCAACTGCATTTGGAAGGCCAGTTCTTGCTCTTGTCCTGGTGGCCTCCCTGGCACTGTTCCCAATTGTCCTACTTCCTTCAGGACCTTCCATGTGGCTTGCAGGAATGATCTTCGGTTATGGGCTTGGCTTTCTCATAATCATGGTTGGATCTACCATTGGCATGGCATTGACCTTTTTTTTTGGTTCTTTATTTCGTGAGCATCTTCATGTAAGGCCTAGTGATCCATGCTGCTTTTGTTACAATACACGAGTATCAATCACGAAAGTTAACTGTTTACTTTTTTTTGTGGAATATACAGGCATGGCTGAAGAGATGGCCTGAGAAGGCATCTGTAGTAAAACTGGCAGGACAGGGGAGCTGGTTCCAACAATTTCGAGTTGTTGCACTTTTTAGAATTTCCCCTTTTCCATACACAATCTTCAATTACGGTGTGGTTATTACAGACATGACATTTGGACCTTACATTTGTGGTTCTATTGCTGGGATGATACCCGAATCTTTCATCTATATTTACAGGTCAGCTGTTTCCATTTTTCAACTCTAGCTATTGCATATCAGTCGTATGTTTTGCATCACATCCATAACATCTGAGAGAAGTCTGAATTGATGACACAAAGTATGGGCTAATTCAGAAGTTGAGTTAAAAGAATATGTTTTCCTCTATGGGCTTTTTTCATATTTCTTTAATTAGTATTCAAAAGCCAATGCTTTCTTATATAAAAACTTCTGTTTAAAACATGGGATCAGGAGAACTTACATATGTCTAAACAAAGCTATTCATTGTCGTAAGCCTCTATTTGGTAATTGATTGGTGCTCAAATTGGTCATGATTATTTTTTTAAAAAAATAAAATAGCATATACAATTCTCAATACATCAACCAATTTTATTTAATATTCTCACAATTAATTAACTTTAATTAGTGTTCAAAACCCAATGCTTTCTTATATAAAAACTTCTGTTTAAAACATGGGATCGGGAGAACTTACATATGTCTAAACAAAGCTATTCATTGTCGTAGGCCTCTGTTTGGTAATTGGTTGGTCATGATTATTTTTTTAAAAAAATAAGATAGCATATACAATTCTCGATGCATCAACTAATTTTATTTAATATTCTCACAATTAACTAACTTTATTTTTCATCATATATATATATATATATATATATCAAAAAATGCTCTATATTTTGTTTATAAAAAGTTGAAAAAATAGTTATGACCAACTTAGCTACCAACCAAACAAAGTTGAGTTAGAATTTTTTTCCCATTTTTTTTGCTAAATAGATAGAGATTGGTACTTATTTGTTTCCCATCTTTAAAGTAATAATGATATAAAATGAAGAAACTTTTTGAACACTAGCATCATCAATTCAATATACTCTGCAAAATTGCATCATTATGTACCAAAAAGAAGTACATTGTATGTTTATTGAGGAATGTTATGTAGCCAAAAAAAAGACTAAAAAGATTGAATTCCAAGTAAGACAAAAGAGGTTACTTTTTTTTTTTTTTTTTTCTGATGCTAAAAGTGATTACTTTTGCTTATATGGCAATGGTGTCATATCGGAAATTCTGGTTATCTTTAATCATTTTTTAGAGCTATCTAGCATGTTCCATACTGAATGAGTTATGTATACAGTGGACGGCTGATACGAACTCTGGCTGATATGAAGTACGGAAACTATCACATGACTCCCGTGGAAATGGCTTACAATGCAGTATCGTTTGTAATTGCTGTTGTCTTAGTTGTTCTCTTCACTGTTTATGCACGAAGAGCTTTGAATGATCTAAAAATGGCTGAAAAAGATTTTCAGGATACCACCCATGGCCAAGGTGATATTGAAGTCGGAAGCCTGTTCCAGCAAAAACATAGGATACCAGCTTCTTCAGACAGTTTACAATGAATTCATTTAGTTTTGCCTGTTTGATTTGATGATACCGTGAATACTTTTTTTTTTTTTTTTTTCTGCAGGTGAAGTACATAACGATAAAGATTAATATGAAGGGGATGATGTGAGATCAGCAATATTATTTCTCTTCTCTTCTTTAGCATGATGAAATAGTACTGAAATTTACATAATATTTGGAACCCTCTTTTTTCTTTTTCATAGCATTATTCATATTCTTTTCTTTAGTATGATGAAAATAGTCCTGAAATTTACATAATATTTGGAACTCTTTTACACCTTGTTCAAATAATTGGTGCTTATTTTTAATGGGAGTCTGATCTAAGAGGCCTTTTTGTAATTATATATATATTATAATATATATATATATATTAATATATATATATATATATATAATTCATGTTCATGATTGATTCGACAAGTTTTACGCTGACTGTCGACTGCCTAACGTAATCCTCCGTGAGAGGACTTGGGACCCGACAACGGCGCGTTGTAATTATGAAAAAATGTTCTGGGGCAACACATGGTGAAACCATAGACTTGAAAGAGTTCCAGGGAGGTCTTTAACTCAATATTCATACTCGCCCCACCCTAATTTCCTTGTCTTCCCTGTCACCCCGGCGTGACGCCCAGTGTAGCAGCGTTGTGGGGCGTCAGTAGCGCAAAGTGGCAGCATCGAGGCGTGGATTGGCGACAGTGAGCTGGGAAGCGGCACAATGAGGTTTTTTTGCAAACTCCATTGCAGCGGCGAGGCACGAACTGGCAGCAGCTAGCTGGAGCAATGTAGTGAGGGATTTTGTAAACTCCGTGACAGCGGTGAGGCGCTAACTGGCAACAGCGAGTGGGAGTGATGCAGCGTGGGATTTTGCGAACTCCGCTACACCGGCGAGGCGTTGACTAGCAGCGCCGTAGCGAAGGTCTCTGCAAACTCCACGATAGCTGCGAACGGCGCGAAGCGTACGGCTTCTGTGAACTCCACAGCAGCCCTAATTGCTCCGACTGTGTTTTTTCGCGTCCCGACTAGCTCTAGGGAGAAATTTTTCTTGCACCAGAGTGCACGGTTCACAAGCTAATTAGCGCGCGATACATCAGCATGTATGATCACTTTCATCCACGTGTTGCACGCTAATTAGACTTGTGCACGAGGACCAAGGAGCTGGCCCTTCCCGGTCTCCACTTGCACATGATTTTTTTAATGAGGTGGATATGTTTGAGTTGTTCTCAAACCTTCCTCAATTTTATAATGAGTTGGGATAAGTTGTGAGTTAAGAATATAACTCGAAAACTCATATTCATTCCATTAGAGGTGAATTGTGGCAGGTTAATCAAATACGGGTAGAAATTTTTACTTGTATCCACCTCTAGTATATATATATATATATATTATTATTATTTTGACATGAAGATCGATATAAATCAAAAGAATCGACTTACAGTATTGAGCAGGAAGCAACACAATATACCAAGCTATATCCACCTCTAGTATATTAAGTGTCCATAAAATTAAACAAATACTTTTTAATGAAAGTGTGTGTATTATAATTTATTAAATATGAATAATTAATATGTCAAATTTATTATAGGATTGAGGTAATTACTTTATTATTAAATAATTTTTTTATTTTACAACTTAAATTTTTAAAATACAATAAATTTATTGAAACTTTTTTTTTGGCTGTGATTGCTTAAATTTATTATCTAGAATTTGTCGGCACAAAAGTTTTTAAATACATTTATAAATACATGTCTAATACTAATTTTTATTTTCAAAAAATTAGAGGAATTAAATTATAAAATAAAAAATAAGAGAGTATAAAATTTAATATATAATTTAAAAAGTAAGTAAATGCTAGGATAGAAATGCTCGTATGGCTATAAATAATAAATTTAACTAAAATTCATATTTAATAATAGTATTTTGACAAAAATAATAATTTATTTATCTATTAATAAATTATATAAAAAATTTTAATTGAATTTAATATTTGGGATGTGCAGCGTTGTGCTACAGATTATCAAACAAAAGGAAATAATAATAATAATAATAATAATAAAAATAATAATAATAATAATAATAATAATAATAATAATAATAATATGCTACTGATTATTCCTATCAAAAAAGAAAAAAGAAAAAAATTATGATTTAAAAAAAAAATGCTACTGATTTACTCCTTCGGCTTCGTCTCTGCATACGGCAAAGCTGCAGTTGTTGTGCTCCATCGGGTCATGGCGAAGGCACTTGGGCGATTCTCTGTCTACTTCTCCAGACGTAACCCCCTCTGCCCTCGCCAGCTCTCGTATTCTTCTCAGTCCTCCTTCTCACCCTTCTCCCACTTACCCGACGTCCTTAGACTCCGTTACCCTAACATCTCACTCTTCTACGCCGCTCGCCGCCCCCTCTCCATAGCGCCTCCTCTCCTCCACCTCCTCTCCAACTTCCACCGCGGCTTCTCCTCCAGCTCCAACACTAACAACCCCTCTTCCTTCGATTGGTCCGAAGACGACGAAGACGACGGCCTTGGCAAGACCAAGACGAAAGAACTGGCGGATAGAAGCAAAAACCTGCCGCCTCCTTACGACCCCTTCAGCAAGAAACCTGTAGTGGAGGAGCCCGATGACCCCTCCAATCTTCAAGAGATCTTCCACAAGATGCGGACAGAGGGCCTCACCAACAACGCCGTCAAGATGTTCGACGCTTTGTCCAAGGATGGGTTGACACACGAGGCTCTCGAGCTCTTCTCCGTCATCAAGGACAAGGGCGCCATGCCCGATGTTGTCGCCCACACCGCCGTCATCGAGGCGTATGCCAACGCCGGCGGCCACTCCAAGGAGGCCATTCGCACTTTCGACCGTATGCTCGCCTCCGGAGTCCTCCCCAATTCCTATACCTACGCCGTCCTAATCAAGGGCCTGGCCAAGGACTCCAAGCTCCTCGAGGCACGAAAATTCCTGATGCAGATTATGGAAAAGGGGATGCAGCCGAACCCATCCACCTACCTCGCCGTCTTCGAAGCCTACCTACGAATGCAGCAGCTTGATGATGCCCGAATCCTGCTGGAAGAGATGAAGGTAAATGGCTTCCGCCCGGACGAGAAGGCTGTCAGGGAGCATCTGAGTAAGCGAGGGCACGTGTTCAGAGGCATCATGAGCCTGCTCTTCAGCAAGTAGAATGGGGGATCCTTAATTCCTTATCTCATTCAGCAAGTGTTCTACGAAATGCCAAGACGAACATGAAGAAAAGACGAAGCCTAATGTGTATGTGCAGTACTCTTCCCGGTCTCCTTTCCTTTGCTTTGTAGTGTTCTACGAAGTACTTAATCTGATTATTGGTCCCAATCAGTGCTAATGTTAAAAAATTGTTGGGTTTGTTTTCCACCATTCTAATTTACACTACAACCAATTGTGTGGTCAGGTCTTTGGAGGTAAAGCCGATTTCTATAAATAATATCACAAAATCGAAGAAGTTAATTAGTATTTTCATGTTCATCTTTGAGTTACAGCATGACCATTATGAACTTTCAAATTTTATGTTGTTGTGCTTAAATTGCATTGGGAAAGAACTTCAACAAGCTAGAGTTTTCATTTGCTCTCTTTATTATTTTGTAAGGAGGGTCTGCTGATGAAAAAGTGGGTCTCACCTGCTAATGTGGTGCGCATTGATTGAGCTTGTGCACCGGTGCATACAAAACTTTTTCGAGTTTATTGGAAAACAGACCCAAAAAGTTTTTTTTTTTTTTTATGGAGAAACATAAGAAACAAAAGTTAACCTGAGATTGTATATGATCTCAACTTCACAGTTCATAATAAATAAACTAGTTGTTCGGACCTGGACTTTGGAGTTAAAACACAAAAGCTCTAAATTGTAGTTACAATTAAGATAATTCTTTGGTGTCTATTTGAGCCAATCTAATTGGCTAAACAATTGTTGTTTCCCTCTGAAATGAGATAATAAAAAAGAATATTCTAACAAAAAGTGAGGTTTTTCATAAAACTGCTGCACTCTAAGTAGATTGCATAAAAAGATGATTAGATAAAAAGAATAGGTCGCCTCATGGCTCATGCATTCGGTCATCTATGACCACTAATTTTATGGAGTACGTAATAACGACATTGTAGCACGAGAAGAGGGGATTTGGTTCTCAACTCTTCACCTCTATCAATGTTATTTTCATAGCCATGGTCGATCGATCCCTATTAAAATTTTGTTGATTTTGATGATAATAATTATATTTGATATTTATTTGAGCTAATCTTCTTGTATAGAATATGTCATTATCTTTAAGATCAATGCTATCTCAAAAACATCTTTTTCTATCAAAAATAAAAAATAAAAAATTTGTCTTTACAGAGAAGCCAAAATCATATGAAACAGTTAGAATGATTTGCGGCTTTTAATTCAATATTTTTAGATATTTATATTATTTAAATATTAATATTATGTAAAACTTTATGATATTTTAAATTTATCATTTATTTAATTAAATATTATTATATTATTATAAAAAAATTAAATATAATTATGCGAAATAAAAATATTTTATTAGAAAAAATTGTGTTGAATGTGAGAAATTTTATTTATTGAAGTATATGCTAGATGTAGAATAAAATTATTCTTTAAAATTAAAATTTGTGTAAAATGTTGTATTAAGATGGTTTTTTGATATTTAATTATATGTATGATATGAAATAAATATAAAATATTGATAAAATATTTAAAAAAAAAAACAATTTGAAAGATTTTTGGTCTCCAATCAAACAGCCAAAATATGTGTCTCGCTCATCTTTCTTTACCAAAATACATAAAGTGATGCGGGACAGATGAATGACAATGCAGTTTAGAGATCAGTAATTTTATAAAGCAGATTATTTACAAACTAATGCTTGAATATCAGAAAATAATTTTGTGATGATTGAGAAATTAATTAAGCCCGCAAAACCAATTACTTTTAAAATTTTAAATAAATTAAATCAAAGGTAATTGAGAAATTATTAATTCAGATTAGGGCGCAATCCGGTTTTCAACAAATCAGAAACGAGGAACAGGATTGAGGGTCTCACAATACTTAACCAACAGCAATTCAAATTTACTCAATAATGAAAGGTCGTACAGGCTGAACAAGTTCGAGCAAATCACAAGCGAGCAGAATGATCCAGAGTACTCGATTTACCCAGGTTAAAGGTTGCTGAAATTCGTACCTGAGTCGAAAAATTTTAGGGATCACATTGTAATTTTTCAAAAAAAATAGGGCTCGATCAGCTGGGGCGCACGTGAGCTCGAGTGCGGGCGAAGGCGGGCGCGGACGCACGGCGCGTGGGAGCTGGCGCACAGGCGGGCGCGCAGGCGGGCTGGGAGCTGGCAGGCGCGCAGGTGGGTGCGCTGGCAGGCGGCGCAGGGAGCGCTCGGGCAGGCGCGCTAGGGCAGGCGCTCGGACGCGCATTGGCAGGTGCAGCGGGAGCTCTCGGGCTGTCGCGCGGTGGCGCGCTAAGGCAGGCGCGTGGTCAGGTGCACAGGCCAAGCGCAGACGCGCGCTAGCACCCTAACAGAGTGGTGCGCGTGGGCGGAGAGCGTCAGGCGGAGCCGTTGAGGCACGCCGGCGTAACAGGCGATAGGCGGGATCGCGTCGTCGGGGTGAAAGATGGGAGAGTGTAGTTTAGGGATTCTCACCCAAGGCCCAAGCCCTTCTCTATCCAAGATATCGATTTATTCAGTATTAAAAAAATAAGAGTAACAGAGGCGTTTATATAGGCCTCCATACAGATTGACTCAATAAAGAAAATACATAATATAATAAATTCCTCACACAAACGAGAAAAATACTAGATAAACATGCTTAAAATAATGATTACCGGAAATAGAAACAACTAATATACAAAATAAATGCGAGAAATAAAATCATCCCAAAATGAAATCTCCAATCAATCAGAATGAATAGGAGATTTTCAATTCATCGAGTCAATGATCCACAACATCCATCTTTCCAAATCTGTCCTAATAATTAATCAATTAAAATAGAAGCAGCAAGACTAGATCTCGGCCATCGACGGTAAACTCTACCAGGAATGAATCGACGGTCGATCGTGGTATCCCCACCATAAAGTGTTAAATAAAACGAAAATGGAATGAAATATAAAAATATAGCAAAAAGTAAGGTAGATGCTTTTATAAAAAAAAAGAGTAAGTAGATGCTAGATAAGGACCATCATTCGTATGTTAATACTATAACAATTTATTAATCAAATATTTAATAATAAGATAATTCTTTATATATATCCTCATCAATTTTATTCACATTTAATATGGCATTTTAATATATATATATATATATATATATTTGATAAAAAATAGTCTTCTAATCAAATGATGGTTTAAATTCAGCTAAAGTTCACTAAACAAAATCATCATTCATCAACGACATGCATTCTCTATGTACTGATATTGGGGATTTAACTTATTATGTGTTTCTATCAAAAAAAATAAAAAAACTTATTATGTATCAAATGCATGCAATCATTTCTTTTTAGGGATATTTACCTATATGTCATACTATTTAATTTTATTTATGCATTATTCATTCATTCTTTATTAATTACACTATGCACACTCAAACTATTACAAAATCTTACACACACAATTTAACTTGTTTTTATTATAATGAGTAATCATAATTTTTTAATAATCAAATTATAGTTAAGTTACAATAAATTTGAGCCATTTATTATATTATTTTAAAGATATTTAAATATATTTTGAGTGAAAATCCTAAAATCTTGATATTTAGGTGATGGCAAGAGAAGGAGATATCCGCTACGTGAATTGATTTTAGGACAGATTAGCGTTTTAATGTGACATTGAGGAAAAAAAATACTATTAAAGATAAAAATGTAATTTTAATGATTTACTAGTGAAATATTTTTTTTTAAATAGATTTTGACTAAGTTTTAACTCAAGTGTGTATGTAAGTTTTATAATATTTTGAGTGTGCATAGCATAATTAAATGAATGAGTAATGCATAAATAAAACTAAATAACATGACATAGGGGGAATTTTTTTTAATTATTAATATATGACAAAAATTTTACTTAATAAACTGTCAATATATTATATACGTACTTAAGTAACGCAAATTATAGATTTATTCATATTACTTTGTCATAATTAATTGATTATATAACTAAAATAAAGTATTAATTTGTTATTAATGTTGGCTAATAATTAATTCTTTAGTGGTGTTTTGCTGGTTGCGTAAATACTATAAATTATGTTATTACAATTTTTAAATCAGATTGAGAAAATTATGATGTCAAAAAATAAATAAATAAATTATTTATGATCTCAGCAGGGAGAATGTCTTTTTAGGTAATTAACTTTAAATGCATAGTCAATTTATTTATTATTAACAATAATTAAAGGCGTAATTATATTGTTTAATAAGGAAAGTTTTGTGTTTTCTAACAAATAAATGTTTCAGTTGTGCGGAGAATTACTCAAATTAATGATTTGAGATTCTTAGCAAAGAGGTTAATTCCGATTTGTTATGTTTTTAAAAATCTATAAATACTGCAATCCGGCCAATCCCTCACATTTGTTATAAATATAATTATATAATAAGAACGAACGGTGGAGATTAAATCACAGTTTCGCCGGTCCGCCATGTCATCGTTTTTTACAATTGCTGCGGGTGATGACGTGGCGTGGTACGGCTGACGTGGACCGCTTGGAGCTCAGGCTGAGGAAGGTCTGGCGCGGTCTACCAGCGCGTCTGCCACATGCCAAAGTGTGGCAACCGGCGGGCTGACAACGTGAGTGATCCCCCCTCTGCCTCTGAACACCAAACACAAAATTAAACCGCTCAATATACGCCAATCGGGACGGGTTCGGCTATCTTTTGGATTTTTGGGCGCTAACTGAATTCCGGATCCCGCAGACGTGGACACGTTCGAATTCGTCATAAGAACGGGGGTTAGGAGGTGATGCTTCGCGTGCGGTAATCGCCTTCGGCTTTCGCAAAGCCAACGACCGTGGAAAACTCGATCAATAAGAAGAGAGAAGATCGCCGAGGAGGCGGAGGGCAATCGCCGGCTGATCTTCCCTCTCCTCTCTCTCTCTCGATCTCCTCCCAATCTCCCCAAAGGATCAGCGACCTATCGAGGGATTTCTTCTCAGTTATCTCATCGATTTCGCTTGCATCTCAATGGCGGTGTCCTCCTGGGCTATGGAGCTCAACGGAATCGGCAATAGAGCTTTCCTTGGTCGAGAACTACCACGGGGCACTCCCCCACGTTTTAAATCGTTATCCGTAAGGCCACCGCAGCGGCGGATGGCGCCGGCCTCGGTGGCCTCCGGGTATCTCCATCCTGCGCCGCCGCCGGCGTCGAGCTACTCACCATCGTACCTCGATTCTTTGGCTTATTCCTCGAACTGCACAAGCCGCGAAAAAGGAGGAAGGGAACGGCGAGATCCGATCTCGCCGCAGAAGTTGGACGAGTGGATGCGGGAGTCTGTGGGGGAGGTAATTAATTACATTGCACATTAATCTGATTCTCTGCTTGTCATTTGATTTTATATGAATTCTAAGCCATCCAAGGCTGTATTTGCGGTGAATTAATTAGATTGTGAGGAACATTGGCGAAGCCCCGTTTCTGGTGAACATTTTCTCGGGCATAGGAGGTTCGATCGACGGCGAAGGTCCTACGCCGGTTTCTCCAGCGCATTCATCGAGGTTGATCTTGGAGAGAGAGGCAGCTATTCCGGGTAGCTGGCCGTGGATCAAGAAGCGGTGGGAGGAGGATGATCAGGTGCCGGACGGGATCATCCTGGTTGAAGATCTCGGCCTGGATGAAGAGGCGGAGGAGAGCGTCAAAGTGGTCGCCTCTGCTTGCAATGAGGAACGCGATGGCGGCGGCAGCGGCGGTCGGAGGTGTGTGAGGACATGGGGATTGGTGATCCAGGGCAGGGGAATGGATTGTTCGGCGTGCTACATTCTGAACACATGCCGGGTTCGTTCATCCGTGGGGTACTGCACCCACTTCTGCCTGGTCAGAGCCAAGTGCTTCGGGGAGCCCGTTGCGGTGCAGTTCAAGCAGGCTTGGCTGCAGCAGTAGCGGAGAGGCAGTTGTCATTGATTCCATTGCTTCATCAGAAATTAAATTGCTGTGAATATATAGTTCGCTATCACATATTATTTTATAATTCTCTGTTGCAAATTTGTAATTTGTCTTGATCTTGGATCGGGATGTTAATTGTGGAGTTATTCCTGCAATTGTAAAAACTCCTCCCTTTTAATTTCCATCGTCATCATCATCATCATCTATCAGGTTTTAAAAGCATGGAGATTATTGTTCTACAATATTACTTTTTTTTTTTTGGTAGTCGTTGAAGTGAAATGCTGTAATCTATCACCTGATTGAATGATAATTGCAAACAATTTGTTTGGTTTGTTCTTGATTTGTTACTTATGGAAAATATAATAATTCATATATATTACCTCAACTCAAGAACAGTATTAGTTTTTGTCTTCAAAGTCAAACGCCTGTTGCTATCAAACAAAAGAAAAAGAAAACGTCTGCTGAAAATATAAATGCTCAAGGAGTTTGACGAGCATTTAAAATATCTATCTAATGTTGTAATGTTCATTCAGACACAAAATTTAGGGGGGCGTTTAGTTCATTGTTATCTTAGTATTTTGTTATGTAATCTAGATGTTATGATATCTATATGTCATCTTTTGATTAATAATTTTATAATTTAGGGATCGTTTGGTTCAATGTTATCTTGATGTTATGTTATGTTATCTAAATAAAGTAATTGTTTGATTTAATGACATCTATAAATAATTTTTTATTAGATTATAAAATTATTAGTCAAAAAATGACATCTATATGTCATGACATTTAGATTTTATAACATAACACTACGATAACAATGAACCAAACACTCTCTTAATAGAAAATTATTTCTAGATATTATTAAATAAAATAATTACTTTCTCTAAATAACATAACATAACATCAAGATAATATTAAATCAAACGCCCCCTTAATATAAAAACGAAACTTTATTTGATATCTTCCTTAAATCTTAGGATAAAACAATTAACATTATTTTATAATATGCACATTTTTTAAAAGATAGTTTAGTGCAAATTTGTACAAATTAAATATAATTTAGGCAGCAAATTATCTCGCATCGTTTTATTTATCGCTAGTGCTACTTTTGAACTTCTAACTTTGAAATTTTTGATAATATATGGGAATTTTAATTTCTTTTAATTGGAATTAAGTTATGTTGTTTCTTGTTCTAATATAGTATGCAGTATATAAGTAAATTATAAAGTTTGAGTTGAAGAACTTACTAAATGTGCGTGCGTTCATTTTGGGAGACTGAGAATTAAAAGATTTAATAGAAATTTTAGACTATTTGTCAAGTTTTCAAACTTCATTTTGGTAAATTTGAACTATTAGTTTTGAAAGCTTTGATTATGATAATTTTGGTATAATGTATGTGTTAATATTATCTTGAATTTAATATTATTTGTGGTATTTAATTTGAAATTCAAGATTGAGATATTTTTGAAGAAAAAGAAGGAGAGTTTGTTGAAATTATTGTTACTTGTATTTTAGATATATATTAAATTATATGTTTGATTTAATATATATTATATAAAATAAATAAATAAAATCCTTATAAAGGGGTGGTGACCTTAGATATGGTAGCACCTAAGACTTTTTTAGAGAAAAAAAAAAAGAGAAAAAAAAAAGAGAAGAAAATTTAAAAGGAACAAAGACAAATAACAAGAATTCAATTTATGTGAAGGAAGCCCAGCTTAACAATTATTTAGTGGTCTTCGGTTGGCATCTCATACTTGTTACTTTTTTATTAAATTTTTTTTTTTCGTTGAGATCTATCTTATTTCTCCTTTAGAATTATAAAAGGATTTTGATTCTCATTTATTTGCCCTTATTTACATTTAATCTTTATAGTAGATATTTGATTTCTTCACTCCTTTATAGAAGTAGGCTATTTTATAGCCTAATCACATAAATTGACAGCATAAAGCTAGGAAATCATAATTAATGAGAACTAGAGACAGCATTTATGGGAAAAATCAACTCAAAGCATTGTGCAGCCAGGAAACCATTTGAAGCATTTGGAGAAATGAGACATCCAATGCAACATCAGGAACATAAAACCATAAATTTAAACCGAGTTTGAAAGATAATAAAATCCTACATAGAGTTCAGTAGTTTGGGTTGAACAAAAAAATATCAACCATAAAGTAGACAGCTGAAATTAGATTTTATCAACAAACTACTAGTAGAATCAAGTGAAACAAGAGAATCTCAGAGCAGAAATGTGAAGTAAAGAAATGAAGGAAGCCCAAGCAACCATAAATGGACGACAAGCCAACAACTCATAACCCGTAGCTCCTTTGTAACCTCAACGTCAAATCAAGCCATTTGCCTGGAATCTACTTGAAAGAGTCCATTCATAGCCCCCTGCTGCTCCAGTGATGATTCGACATTGTATGCGTCGAGATCAATCAAGGAAGAACAACGTTTTTTTCTTTTAAATTCAACTAGAAAATCTTATCAATCATCATTATTCTCATTAACTCCAGCTTCTGAGAGTATTACAAAGGAAGAAGAGTACAGCTAAGTGGAACCCCCTGTATTTGGTCGTGCCCAGCTTCTCCATGGATGCTGGTGATGTGGCTTGCGTCAACGAGATGAACTACGAAGGAGGCGCCATCATGGGCGAAGTCGTGCGTGGTTTAACAAGTGGTGAGTGCTATCCCCCAACAAGTCTAGGGCTGGCCAACAATGAATAAGATAGCTAGCAGATTTTAATGGTAGAATTGCAATTTAGTCCTCCTATTTTAACTTCTTCACATCCAATCCACAGCTGCTTAGGTCCAATTCTGTGACCCCCATGGCCAAAGAGGGTGGGCAATGATTATCGGGTGATATCCAAATAAAAGATATTAGAATAAAGTGTAGCTCCTATTAGACTTCTAGATCAATAAATAATAGGGGCATTTACATACATACCCCTTAATTTATCTTGAATTACATATTAAACTCCTTGTTTTTTAATTTTACAACTTCACCCCCTAAATCATCCAAAAATAATATTTTGTATATACATAATATTTTGTATATGTTCATAATATTTTGTATATACCTATTATTAGTAATAAGTATCTAAATAATTATAATCAACAAAAAGAATCTTTTAAAAATCATGAGAAATAACTAGATATATTATTTTTGGATGATTTAGGGGGTGAAGTTGTAAAATTAAAAAATAAGGGGTTTAATATGTAATTCAAGATAAATTAAGGGGTATGTATGTAAATCTCTCTAAATAATAATAAGAGGGGAATAGAAATGAATCGTCCTTCATAAAAAAAATAAGAGATTCTAAGCAGTATAAGTATACAATGTGATCCCAAATAGTAGAGAGATCTTTGGGAAAAAACTGTGAGGCTAATGATGAAAAATTTCGCAGTTAAGCGTGCTTGAGCTAAAGTAATATTGAGATGGTTGACCCCATGAAAAGTACTTAAGTCACACAATTTTCTAAAGCTAAGGTGGACAATTCCTTTACATTTGGATTACTGGATATTATAATATGATATCAAAATTAACCTCTTGTAGTACAATGTGGTTCAAGGACGATTAGGCAGAATCTAATGAGATTGTGGTACTCGTGACCAAAGAGAGCAAAGAGTAATTACTGGATAATATTCTAAGGGAAAAGAATCACTGGAACAAAGTGTTACTCTAGGTAAACTTCTAGGTTAATAAATGACACAGAAATAAATCATCTTACATCAAAAAAAAATGAGAGATACTAGGTAGTCTAAGAATATAATGTGATCCTAAATAGGAAAGATATCTTTTGGGATAAATTTATGAGACTAGTGAGGGAAAATTATGTAGTAAAGTATACTTAAACTAAAATAATACTAGAATATATGACTTCTTAGGAAGTACTCAAGTCACTCAATTTCTTAAAGCCAAAGCTAACAATATATTTAAATTTGAATCATAGGATATTATAATATGGTGTCAGAGCAAATCTCCCACTGTATGGTGTAGTTCGAGAATGAATCAGGTGAAAGCTAATGGGCCTATGATGCCCTATAATTTTAAGAGGGTAAAAAGTAATTATCGGGTGATGTCCAAAGAGAAGAGAATTAGTAGAGTAAAGTATAATATATTGTGACCCAAATATAGAAGTATTATCCGCTTTGATTTTAGAAAACTACGTAACTTAAACTTTTTCCAAGAGGTCACCTATCCCAGTATTATTCTTGCCCAACTAAACTTAACTATAGAGTTTCTTAACATTAGCATTTTTCGTTTGCTTCAATAAATACCTCTATTATTTGAGATCACGCTATCTATCTATACAACTCAGAATCTCCCACCTTCAATGTGAGATGATTCATTTCTGTTTTCCTCTAATGCAGAATATCCTCAATATTATCTGTGCTAATAAATGCACAAGTATTAATCAGGATTCCTGCATTGAATGCTAATTATATATTTTCATGTATTATGTAACATTTTCTTATTTTATATATTAAGAAAAGAGAAAAATAAAAAAAGACATTAAAACAAAGAGGAGAAAAAATGGGGAAAATGATAAAAAAAATTAAAAAAAAGAAAAAAAAAAAAGAGAAAAGGGGTGGCGTGGGCCGGTTGACCCGCATTGACCCGCACGACCTCGTGACTGCTTATTTTGTCAGCCAACCTTGTTTTACTCTAGGTTTTCCACCGATTGACCGACAGGTTTGACTGCCGGCGACCTCCCTTCTTCCTTCTATAAATAAAAATTTCGGAGGCTATTTTGGAAAATCAAAAGTCCAATTTTAGTGATTTTTTGAGCATTGAATTCTTGTCACTTTGAAGAACATTTCTAACAATATTCTTGTAACATCCCATGATCCAAATATAGAGGTGCCTTTTGGGGTAAAATCGTGAGACTAATGTAAGGATATTGTAATATCCTGTGATTTCAATGTAGAGATATTATCTGTTTTGAATTTAGAAAAACTGCATGACTTGAGTGGTTCACTGGAGGTCACCCATTCTAATATTATTCCAGCCCAAGTACGCTTAACTATACAGTTTTTCCTCACCAGCCTCACGGTTTTGCCCTAAAAAGTGCCTCTATCATTTGAGATCATGTTTTCTACTTATACATCTCAGGATCTCCCTTCTTTTTCGATATAGGACGATTTATTCATGTACCTCTCTCACTACTTATTATTCGGCCTAGAAGCATGCCAGGAGCTGCACTTTGCCTCAGTGATTCTTTTCTCTTATGACATCACCTTGCGATCACTCCCCGCCCTCTTCGACCACGGGCGTCACAGGCCCACCAGCTTCCGCCTAGTTCGTCCTCGAAGCACATCATACTGCGGGAAGTCAGCTCTGATATCATATTGTAACATCCTGTGATCTCAATATTAATGGAAAAACTATGAGGCTAGTAATGAAAAATTTTATAATTAAGCGTGCTTGGGTTGGAGTAGCACTAGGATGGGTGACCTCTTGGGAAGCACTAAAGTCACGCAATTTTTTTAAAGCCAAAGTGAACAATACCTCTATATTGAGATCACAGGATGTTACAATCCTGAACCCAAGGAAGGACTCGAGACATTCTGGTTTCGGGAAACTGTCAAAGGACTGACAGCTAACTCGTCACCGCCCTTTATCTCTGTAACATTTTTTATACTTTATCTCATTTTATTTATAACTTCTCATCTGTTTTTATTATGATTTTTGTGTTAAGTTTGTTAATCCTATGTTATATTTTTTATCATCTGTTTAATTATGATTGTATGAATAAACTACATATCCTCATTTCACTTATTAAATATTTGTATTGTATTCTCTATATTGTTTAGAATATTATGCTTAAATTTCTTATTAAATTGACTACATTAACTTGGTAGATCATATTGTACATATTTTTCTACATTCGTCAAACACTTGTGGAATTCTATTTTCATGAATGTAATATTCTTGTGTACGTAACCTATTATAATTTTATCGCTATAAAACTTATCAAATTAATTTTAAAATTAACATACTTGATTTTGTTAAACTCGAGTTAATTTTCTCTGAATTCTACAAAAAAATTAAATTGCTTATATACACAAGACGAGCACTTTATGTATATTATATAACCGCTCACACGTCATACCTGCATCACCCTCTCACCACTATTTATCGGTCTAGAAACTTGTCAAGAGCCGCACTTTACCTCAATGATTTCTTTCTTTTAGAATATTATTTGGTAATCACAACTAGCTTTCTTCGTTCACGAACGTTACATAAAGTGTGACTCGTTGCAGACTTCTAGGCGAATAAATAGTAATTGAGTACAAAAATGAATAGTCCTACATCCGAAAGGATGGAGAGATTTTGAGTAGTATAAATATATAATGTAATCACAAATAGTAAAAATATTTTTTTGTGAAAAACCATAAGGCTAATAATGAAAAAATTTGTAGTTAAATGTACTTGGGCTAGAGTAATATTAGGATGGATTTTATCATAAATTTTATGGTCTTATTTTAACATATATATATATATATGATATAAAATAAAGTTAGTTATTTTAAATATTATGTAAAATATGAAATAAAGTTAATTTATATATTAAAAATGATATAAAATGTGAAATAAAATAATTTTTTATATTAAAAATTATGTATAATGTCATGAGAATTAATTTAATGTTATATTTTAAATTTTATAATGAATGTGCTATTTTGGTGCCTTATTTGGTTGTAGTATATTTTTGAAATATTTTAAATTTTTTTATAAAAAAAATAATATTATAATATAAAATAAAGATATTTTATAATTAAGAATTACATTAAATGTGAAATAAGATTTATTTATTTTATTGAAATGTGTATAAGCTGTGAAATAATTTTAATTTTAAAAATTAAAATTTATATAAGAGTTGACGGAGAGAGGTGAAGTTCTGAGAATTAGCGGCATGCAATGTTTCTAATTCAGAAATTCAGTGTCAGAGAGATAATAATCATCTAGAAAAATAATATTTTACTGGCCAATAAAAGGCTGCCAAATCAAAGGCTCAAAGCGGGCATGATGCTCCATCGTTCCCCAGCCGAACGAGGCTGAAGATAATAAATTTTTCAATCAAACTTTGCTCTTCAGGCTGTGACATCATCGATTTCAATCTTCCTTGAAATTTGAGAGAGCGCACCGTCTGGAACCCAATTAGAGGGCACCACGTGTACCAAATAGTTCGGTCCGAACACACGTGGTGCTCTCTAATTGAGCATTCAAATAATATACCGTCTGCATTCAATAATTTTTCGAAGCTTGAATCTTGCAACGTCCCTCCCGTGAAAAATCGCCGTCCGATATCAGAAAAAAAATAAAAAAATAAAAATCTGCCGCCCAAAAAATCCATCGACCTGCACCATAATCCTCCAATAACAAGAAGACAAGTGGCTAAGATTTCCCGCATTGCTCTCTGGTCAGTTGAAAAATGTGTGTGCTGTGCGTGGCGCAAAACTAAGACAGTACAAGAGGCAGAGACGCTCCCGTGTGCATAATGTCCAGCTAATTTTAAGTCCTCATGCGTCCTTCACGCATGCGACAAGTATAATCTAACCGTTCAAGATGATATAACGGTCGGATTGGATGTCCTCGCATGCGACTCCGATGGCGGGAGACAATTGCCGGCCGAACCGAGGTCTAATCGAGAAGGGAACGAATGGCTTCCGTGCGACGTATTGGCATTGGAATTGGATTACTTCACCCAAGATCTCTCTCTCTCTCTCTCTCTCTCTCTCTCTCTCTCTCTCTGCAAGTGCTTTTTCATCTTTTGCCCTCCAAAGAAGATTCTTGACTGCTGTCGCCGGGGAGATGGAGGGGAAGAAGGCGTCGCAAATGTGGGAAAACCCTTGTCGTACGTGATGAGTCTTTGCTTTTTTGTTTTATCTGATTTATGCTTGATACCCGGCAAAGTCTGCTGATTTGTAGTCGGAGGTCGTGGAATTTGTCTGCAGCTGTAGAGGTTCTTGTTAATTTCATACAGTGATTGAAATAAATTAAACCCGCTTTCTTGCTTGGGATGTGATTCGTGTTTGTGGATGATTTGAGAAAAGGGGGGCTCTTTGCCTCGGGATCTGTAGTTGTTTGCCTCTGTTGATTTGGGATGATGATTTCCTAGGGATCCAAGAATCGTCCTTCAGGTTTTCGAATTGGGGTTTATTAAGAACTTCGAGGCTTTTAAAATCAAAAGAAAAAAAAAAGCTTTGAGGCTTTTGAATCAGTTTTTGCATTAGATATGGGTAGGCCGACAACCAAGAAGAAGAAATCATCCAGTGGTAAATCAATTGATGGCAACTCCCGAAGCAGCAAGTCTGGCGAGCATAGCCCGAGGGTTTACGACGAGGACACAACGATCTTTATGGACATGGCAAATGACATGAAGGAAGAAGGAAATAGGATGTTCCAAAGGAGGGACTATGATGGAGCCTTAGTGAAGTATGAGAAGGCCATAAAGCTTCTACCTAAGAACCATATAGATATTGCTTATCTTCACAGCAATATTGCTGCTTGTTATATGCAGATCGGACCAGAGGAGTATCACCGAGCAATCCATGAATGCAACTTAGCCCTTGAGGTTGCCCCCAAGTACACAAAGGCCTTGTTGAAGAGATCTAGATGCTTCGAAGCCATGAACAGGTTGGAACTTGCTTGCAAGGACGTGGATGCTGTTTTGAGTCTGGAGCCAAATAACCTCACAGCATTGGAGATATCAGAAAGAGTCAAGAAAGCACTTGAAGCGAAAGGGATTAGAATGGATGACAAGGAAATTGTTTTACCTCCTGATATTCTTCCAGTCAAAGAAAAACCCAAGAAGAAGAAGAGCAGCAAGTCTGTGGATAAGGTCATTGTGGCTGAGAATCCCGCACCAGAGAAGCCTGTCTTGCTGAAGGCTGTCTCAGAGGAAGTGAACCAAGTGAAGGCTGTTTCAGAGAAGCCTGTTCCTAAGCAGCTTGCGGAGGCTAATAAGGGGGAACAGATGAAAATTGTGAAGCTAGTATTTGGTGATGATATAAGATTTGCTCAGATCCCTGGAAATTGCAGTATATCACAGTTGAGAGAGACAGTTGGAAACAGATTTCCAAGCTTGAAGGCAGTCCTCATCAAATATAAGGACAAGGAAGGTGATTTGGTGACAATTACTACAACTGAAGAACTGAGGTGGGCTGAAGAATCTCGAGAACCCCAGGGTTCTGTGAGGCTTTACATTAGTGAGGTTAAGCCTGAACATGAGCCCATGTTTGAGGAGATTAAGAAAGGTTCAGAAGAACAAGGAAACAAAAGAAAAGATAACATCAATCTCAGTAATGGGAATGTCCAAAGTATTGGAGAAAAGAGTGACTCCTGTTGCATCAGTGAATGGATTTTAGAATTTGCTCGGTTGTTTAAAAACCATGTGGGTTTTGACTCGGATGAATATTTGAATCTGCATGAGCTTGGAATGAAGTTGTACTCAGAGGCTATGGAGGACACAGTCACTAGTGAAGATGCCATGGAAGTCTTTGACCTTGCTGCTGTAAAGTTCCAGGAGATGGCAGCTCTTGCCTTGTTTAATTGGGGCAACGTCCACATGTCTCGAGCTAGGAAGAGGCTATTTTTGTCAGAAAATGTTTCCAGAGAATCGTTACTGGCAGAGATCAAATCTGCATATGAATGGGCTAAAGGCGAATATGAGAAAGCAGGCTCAAGATATGAAGAAACATTGAAGATCAAACCAAACTTTTATGAGGGTCTTCTAGCACTTGCACATCAGCAGTTTGAGCAGGCAAAACTTTCTTGGTATTATGCCATTGAAAGCAAGTTAGATCTGGACATTCAGCCATCACATGAAATTTTGGAACTCTTTAACAATGCTGAAGATAATATGGAGAGGGGATCGGAGGCATGGGAAGAGATTGAAGAGAAACGCTTGAAGGAACGCTTAAAACTCAATAAGAAGAAAATACTTCTGGAGAAAGTAGGTCTTGGTGAACTTTTCACACAATCTTCTACAGATGAAGTTGCAGAGAAGTCTTCAAATATGAGGTTTCAAATGCATATACTCTGGGGTAAAATTCTCTATGAGCGTTCCATTGTGGAATATAAACTAAACCTTCCAACATGGGAAGAGTGTCTGATGGCAGCTGTAGAAAAATTCAAACTCTCAGGAGCCTCTCCCACTGATGTTGCTGTTATGATAAAAAACCATTGTGCTAATGAGACAACTCAAGAAGGTAAGTCATTGTAACTTTAAGTAAATTTATAAAATTTTGTACATATAAGTGAAAGCCTTGGGCAGGAGATATTTGTTTCCAATGTTGTAGGTGTGGGAATATTTCCTCTGAACTCCATTATGGTTAAGCTAATTCCTATGTGTGTGTGGCTAATATGATCTCTTGTGCCATCCCTGTGAAGCTTGCTTATATTTACTGGGCATTATTATTGAACTTCATAATACAAGTAGAATGATCTGTTTTTTGTCCACGTAGTTAAACTATGGATCCATGTGAGTTCCAGATCCATGTTTACCCTTGTGTTAGTATAGTTGGATTAGTTTGTGTCGTTAAAATATTAAGTCAATATCTCATACCTGCGCAATTCAGCTGTATTGTAGGTTTTAACAGGGTTATGTGATAGTGTCGAAGCAATTGCTAGAATATTTGAACACTTTTTATTGCTTTACCTTTTATGCTATATTGTTCATTGAGCCTTTATCTATAGCTCTAGAATGAATATTTATTTCTTTTTATTAGACAGATTTGACATTATGTACTCTTTCTGTACAACCAATACAAGTATCTTTGTTTTCTTTTATTGTAATGCTTGTATTGATCTTTCGGTAAATATGATATCATTTTATCTAATCCTGACATTGGCAGCTGAGGGTCATGGTTCTGAAGGTACTCTGACTAATAGCAATTAAAAATAGAATGTAATCATAGCTCGTAATAAGTAATATTGTGATCAGTCAGACTGACAAGTATAGATGCTTATAAGACGTCTTTGTTGCTTTGTGTTTGAGGCAGTTGAACTGGACTCTGGAGCAGCTGTTGGCATTGATCAAAATTTTTTCTTTGATTTGATGTAGGTTTGGGCTTCAAAATTGATGAGATAATTCAGGCTTGGAATGAAATGTATGATGTTAAAAGATGGATGAGTGGTGTTCCATCTTTTCGTTTAGAGCCATTGTTTCGAAGAAGAGCTCCAAAATTGCATTACTTATTAGAGCATGTATGAAACAGAGTTCTTGCTTGTAGTGAGGGAAGGTTTGTGGAGCTTTATTTTACTTCATCATGCGATAGGTAATTCTTCTATCTAAAGCTGTTCTGTTGATAGTTAATTTTTTCGTAATATAATCAAGCTTTAGAAATTCAGTACTAGGATTCTTCAGTCAGCTCAGCTGCATAATTAGCTTTTAATTTACTATGATGGACCCATGTCTTCAGTTAATTTGAATATTTCATCCATTTGGGACAGTGATTGAGTTATTGCTGTCCTTAATCTGCATGATTACTGTCGTCATATTCTCATACAAATCTCAATTATTATTGAATGTAACTTGGCTTTAACATTTGTTAATCAAATGAAACCTGATGAGTTCGAATTAGAGAAGTGTTTTCTTAGTAGTTGGGTAAGAAATTTGTGCAATGCTCTACATAGAAAATATCCCATTTGCTGTGAATGTGTAAACCCTTCATATATGCACCCTCTCTATGTTTCTCAATCATGAGAACCTCATTGTGGTTGGTACTTCTCATTGAGTTTTATTCACACCTTTAGATCCTTGTTGCTATGAAAATGTTCAATTTAAGCTGGTGCTTTCCCTCCTCAGCTTTAAGAAAATTGTTCCTTTCTGTGCCATGAAAGTCTGTAGCTTCTTTGTTATCTTATGAAGCAAACCTTGACGCTAGCAGATAGTTTATCCTTGATGTCTGGTTTACTGATCTATCTCCTTTTATAATTTATTGACATGGATAGGTACAAGGTTCAGTTAATTTATCTGAATAATGTAAAGCATATGTGCTTTACAGTGGTTATGTTTCACTGCAGTGGTTGCCATCTGGCTGGTAGTTCAGAAATACCATATCATTTTACACTTGCACTTGACATATTGTCATGGAACTATTCTATAGCAATCAGATGTTTAATTTAAATCAATAAATATTTGTCTGTTTTTTGAATGTACAAAGGAAACATTATTGTGTAGGTGCAATGAGATCCTTGGCCTTCATCATCTGATTTTTGGAAAAAATTAGTGGATAGAACCTTTCTTTCCAGTGTAGGTGTGTTGAAAAAAAACCTCAATCCAGATCTCCTCTTATAAATTATGTATATTGCAATGAAGTATGAACATAGGTTACAAATACTTTTGAAAGTCTTGCATGTAATTTCATTTTTTTAAGAAAAAGCTACTGGGAAGTGAAGAATAACCTAATAAAGGTTTTTTAAAACCTACTTAAATAGAAGAACCCATGTTTACTAAGGATTTTGACCTATTTATTGCTAACTTTGACGGACAAGATTATAGGAAGAATGATTTGGGAAGAGTAGTAGTCTGCTGGTCTTTTTTTTTTTTTTAATTTAATGCAACTTGAAAGGTTGGTCACTTTGGGGAATATCTTTGCTAAGCTTTTTAAAGGAATGAATGGTATCAATATTACGATGATATTTGAATTTGTGTGCTGGTCTCTGTCTATTTTGTTTGTTAAAATAATGTAGCTCAAGTTTCATGGTACTTTTTTCCACTAGAAAAGCACATTCCTTTTAGCTTGCCTGTTCCAAATCTTGTCATTCTAGAATTCCATTATTCACACTTCATCAAGTAGCTGCTCTCTCTGTGGTGCATAAGCCACCATTAAGGCACGCTTATGATTTCTCCAGGCTGCAATTTGCAGTCCTATCATCCATACATGTTATTTATGTTTGATGCTCCTGATTTCCTCTCTTTCACAGGCATATTATGATAATTTTTTCTAAATTAGTGATGTCTAATTTTCATTTTTCATCTTCTGTTCAAGAAATTTCCAAATTCATTTGGTTTATAATCTGCAGAACTTTGATTGCCTGGTCCTCGCATTGAATTCTCTCTATGCTCAGCCTCAGGATGCGGTCTATCATACTTCCATATAGTTGTGTTAGCATCAGTAGGATCCATTCGTCCGACGAAGTTGGAAAACTCAATGGAAACGTGATTATATTTGTTATTTGTATTTTTAGAGAAGCAATTCTTCTCGTTGGATTCTTCCACGGCCAGTTCTGCTTCTTTGAGATGGCTTTCAGAAGATTGGGGATATCTTCTACTACCTGTGTGCTACTAGTTCATGTTACAACGCTGCTGGAGGATATTTGCCATGTTATTGTTTTCATATGTGAACATATCCAACTGGTTTCTACAGGAGACCAGTAAATTTTTTTTTTCTTGATAGGCTTGGGGGTTGTGGAGACCTTGTAAGTCTGTTGATACATAGAGCTGGATGAAGCGTGCCTTTTGGCTCTTTGGGTTTGTTTGAATTGTATTAAACAATTGGAAGAACATCAGAATATGTGAATGCACACAAAAATTAGCTAGTTCATCAAGTGATTTCTAGTGCTGAAGTAGCGATTTCTATATTATTATTAGCTTAGGCCTTTGATATCTTCACCATCTATAAATGCTGTACTATTCATTTTGCAAAAATTGTGAATTCAATAGGTTGGGTTGGTGAATTGATTCGATCTAAATTGGAACAGGGTCTGGTTTGAGCAGATTACATTAGTAATTTTGATCAGTTTGGATTAGGTCCTAAATTTTGAAGCATTTATTAAACAGATTGGGCTGAAATTGAGCTAATCAGGTCATGTTAAATTTAAGTTTGACCTAATTAGTATTCAGTTTATTAAACAGAGCGTATTTTCTTCACTTTCTTGTGAGCAAAATATTTGAGTTTCAAGTTAAATCTGTCAACTTCTATGCTATAGAAGCTCAATGAAAAAGAATTATAAAATTTTTCAAAATTAGTTGTAGCAAAAGAGGCTTGGTTTTATGTTATTTATGGTTTAAAATTTAGGATTTTTAGAGTTTAAGATTTAATATAAATTTTTTTTGTTATTAATTAACTTAAAAAATAGTTTTATATTTTAACACGTATCTTTTTCTTTCCATCACTTTGAGATCTCTAGTCTTCGTGCACGTTATAATTTTCCCACTTCAACTTCCGTTCAAATAATCAATCGATGGGGAGCCAGTGAATATTTTGTGGGTGTGTGTTTGTTAATTTTGAATTTAATTGAATTAGCTTTAATCTGTTAAGTCTGTATTATATGATGGTAAGATTGTATTTTTTTTAATGATTAGCAAAGTTCACTTCTTACAATCTATTTGGCATGTAGAAAAATACTTCTTTGCTTATAAATTTCTTTGTTAGTTATAAAAAATAAAATTAGTTAATTAGAATGACATCGATGAGAAATATCCGCTCGGGAGCGGATTCATCGCAATTCTAATGCAAATTTATAATGAGAATTTTGCAGGAGTTCTTGACTTGAGTACTTTCCAAGAGATCACTCATCTCAGTGCTACTCCAATCTTAATTACAGAGTTTCCCATCATTAGTCTCACGATTTTACCCCAAAATGTGCCTCTACTATTTGAGATTACGTTATTTACTTATATAGCTCATGATCTTCCTCCATTTTCGATGTGAAATGATTCATTTTTGTGCTCCTCTCACCTCTCATTATTCGGCCTAGAAGCCTTGTCAGGAACTGCACTCTGTCTTAGCGATTTTTTTTTCTTAGGATATCACTCGACGATTACTCTCCATCATTATTCTTACGATTTTGCCCCCAAAAGACGCCTCTACTATTTGAGATTACGTTATTTACTTATACAGCTCAGGATCTTCCTCCATTTTTAATGTGAAATAATTCATTTTTGTGCTCCCCTCTCATTATTCGGTCTATAAGCCTTGCCAGGAACTGCACTCTGTTTTAGTTATTTCTTTTTCTTAGGATATCACTCGACCATTACTCCCCACCCTCTTTGACCATGGGCGTCACACATAGAATTGTCACAATTGCACAACATGAATAATGTTTTCACTAGATATTTCTATAGCACATGCATAAAATTTTAATCTTGAAAATGGCCTAAATCTCTAAACTATAAATTAGGGATTTAGATGGTCGCATAACAGTAATTATGTGGCAATTCACATATATTAGGGCTGACAATTTGTATTCGTACTCGATTAAATTGCCTAACATGTCCCTAATAAAATATGTATAAGTACTCAAATTTTACCTGTGACTTGCGACCTACCTCGCCCTATTATGAAATGAGGCGGGTTCGGGTATGAGTCAGTCATACTCGCCCTGCGCCGTACTCTACTCGATATAACTAAAAACTTTTAAAAATCTAATGCCTAGATAATGCATTTCATAAAAATTGATCTATCTTAGTTTTTATTGTAATCCTAGTTTACTTTTTTTAGGTATATATGTTTAGAGTTATAATAGTTATATTTTAGCTTTATAATTATTTAAAAAAATACTTATTCTTTTAAGTATGAGAATAATTACTTGTTGATGTTCAAAATTAAAAAATGGCTAGATTTGTATATAAATTTTGAATTTATTATGCAATTAAGATTTTATTTTAATTTAGTTATTCAGAAAATTAATATGTAAAATTTTGTAGTATTTTAATTTACTTACATGTTGTTATTTTTTTATATTAAATAACCTTTGTTATCTTGTATGAACAAACTCATAGTTAAATCATAAAATATGGGCGAGACAGGTCGAGTTGAGTGGGGGGTGGGTTCGAGTGGGTCATGGGTCAGGTTGGGGTGGAACCCTCCCCACGAAGAAAAATGGAGTTTATGAAAACTAGAATAAGGACGAGAAAAGGCGGAAATAGATATAGAATATGTATGAGTAATAAATAATATATAGCGAAGCAGGTATGAGTATTTATAAACTTGACTTCAAATCTATTTCGTTGCAAGTCTATGTGACGCTTGTAGCTGAAGAGGGCAGAGAGTGATCGCCAGGTGATGTCCAAAGAGAAAAGAATCACTAAAGCAAAGTGCGGCTCCTAGTTAGGCTTCTAGGCCGAGTAATGAATGGTGAGAGAGGCACAAGAATGAATCATCTACATCAGAAAGAGAGGGAGATCCTGAGCTATATAAGTAGATAACGTGATCTCAAATGGTAGAGACACCTTTTGGGGCAAAATCGTGAGGCTAATGATAAAAAATTTCGTAGTTAAGCACGCTTGAGCTGGAGTAGTACTAGGATGGGTGATCTTCTGGGAAATACTCAAGTTATGCGATTTTTTAAAGCTAAAGTAGACAATACCTCTGCAATGGAATCACTGGATGTTACAATACTATTTAGCCTCGCCCTCTTTTCTATTCTATTTTCTTTATTATATGCATCGAGTTATGTACCTGTCATATTATAACAGGAGTTCATTAAAGCAGACTCAGTAGATAAAATAATATCATAAATAATAAATAAATAAAATTAAGAATGCATATAAATGGTACAAATCAAATATACTCAGTATCTAAAAATAATGGAATTAATGTAATGTAATTTTAATATGATAAACATAAATAAATAAAATATACTTTTTATGATGTACACTAAAATTAAAATCATAATTAATTTTTTAAAATTTTAATAATTTAATTTATTTTACTGTAAGCTCTAGGTTTCTCAACCATTAACGTAGTTCCCAAATTTTTCTTAAAAGAGATCTAAATTTTTTATACTTCAGTACAAATTTATTTATTTTCATTCCAAATTAATTTTTATTAATTTTATATTTTATTTTGAGTTGCTATAAATTATAAAAATATTTAATAAAAATTAATTTTTATATTTAAAGTAATTTTTAATAAAAACATTAAACTAAAAATTGAATTGTAAAATATAAATGCACAAAAGTGTTTGGATAGAATTCGAACTCGTTTTCCATAATTAAAAAAAAAAAAAATCGGACTCGTTACTGTGAGGGAGAAAAGGCGAGAAAGTGATGGAGGTCTGAATATTCTGCTTATGCGGTTAGGTAATTTACTTCAATGTGGTCAATTGTTAATCATGAAATTTCGACTTTTTTTTAATTGTTTGATTCGTAATCTAATGGTAGACTTTTGATCGGGCATTTATTTGTTCTATAATTATCAAAAAATTATTAGGTGTAGCCTTTTAGTGCCCATCAAAATAAATCGTACTAGTTCACGGAGTTCGTCAATCTAGCCATGTGTATAATGGTGAGAAAAAATTATTTTCCGTCGTTTTCTCACTATTCTGTTGTATTTTTTATATGGCCATCAGCTTGATTTGTATATATATAAATATAAAGCGAAAAAAATTCATTTAAGTTAAAAAATATTAATGTAAAGTACAAATATTAATAAAAAATTAAAAATTATCCATAAAAAGTATATAATTAAACTTGTTTTGTATGAATATTTTATTATTTTATATTAATAATTTTTTATTTTATACAAATAAAGTAGCTATAAAAAATTAAATTTTATAAAATAATAAAATATGGTACAAATAAAAAAAAATGATGAGAAATAATAGAGTAATGTTACATATTATTAATAAATGATTTTAAATTTTAAATTTAATTAAAATTTTTATGTAATATCACGGTAGTAATATTATTTTATTTATATAACATGATTATTATGTAAAAAAATTTAATTAAATTTAAAATTTAGAATCACAAATAAGACTATAAATCTTTCTCAAAATAATATTTTCATGCAGTTAAGTGCGGCTGAATCAAGTTGGCGGGCGCACGCCATTGGAGAATGGGAGTCCAACACATATGCATTTGGGTGGGATCAGCGCATGCGTGACGGGCTGCCATTGGACGTCCAATGTGGGGAAAGAAAATTCCAGATGGCGGTCGTCGCCCCAATTGCACCGCTTTTTCCGGTTGCCGTTTTGTGGCTGTCGGTTTCTTCACGGGATCCCTATCCGTTGTTGCCATGACCGGCGAGATGAGGGCATTTGATTGTTTGGGTTTTTTCCTTGAAGCTTCTAGAGAGGTGAGGCTGTTCCGATTTGGTCTTCGTGCTTCGCTAAAAGGCGGCTGCCGCATTATATTTTTATTATCTCACAGATTTGCCTTTCTGAAGATTGTTTGGTTTTTTTTTTTTTTTTACGGCTGATTATCTGAAGAGCTTTCTGATCTCTGTTATTCTTCTCTTACCTTTGCGGGTTGTTCCGGATTGATGGGAGGTGGTGGTTCTAAAGAGGAACAGAGGCCGAGTTTTAGGTCTTCTAATACTTTTCGTGACCGTAGCCACGCCGACGAGCAATATTCGACGCCTAGGTATACGAGCGAAGTTCCCCCTTATCATAATTATCCAGCTTCATCTCCGAGGTATGATCCTCCTCAAGCGAGTGGATACTCGCACCCATACCCAGCGCCGGTTCCTCAGCCTCACGCCGCCCGGCAACACAGGAAGTTGGACCGGAGGTATTCGCAGATAAGAGACAATTACAATTCATTGCAGCAGGTATGCTTTGATTTTGGATGGTCTTGTCTTTGCTAGAATGCTCTTAACTCCTATTTGAGGCCAATTCGTGATTGTTTTCTTATATTCTCTTTTGCCTTTGTTGATTATAATGTTCATGGAAAAGAAATTGTTCTCTTTAGCATTCTGTTATGGCCGTTTATCCACTCTTTTTTTAGATGTCGATAACTTTCATTGCAATGTACTTGCGTTATGTTGAACATGTATATATTTCTAAGATTTTGTTCTTACATTTATCCAACATTGCAATCACATCCTCGGATGTGGGTAGGAAGATGCATCCTATTGTTATGTCATGTAACTTTTTGTTCTGAAAATACTGTTTCTTGCACTTGTATTGATCCCTTTCTGGTTGCTAACAAATGCCAAAAGCTGAAAATTTCAAGCAATAGCATTTTCCTACTATACAGTCTATAAAGAGAATCTTTGTCCTCCCTCTCAGACAACTAGGTGTGAAAAAAGCATTATGTTTATGGAATATTGTTTGTGTGGAAAAAATATTATGAGAATAGACAAGCTTAGCAGCAAACAAATTGGCACATACTTTCATGATTAACCAATTTTGATATCATACATTTAACATTATGTTCTAATAGAAAATTATATTTTTTAGGCACCAAAAGCTATTACTATTTTTCCTTTTTATCTACTAATATGATTCTGACTTGGATAATAGTAAGTTGCTAACCATGTACTGCCACTTGTTTGAGCAAGCTAATCATTACGAACAATCATGAATTTTTTGTACAGGTCACTGAGGCTCTTGCACAGGCTGGTCTCGAGTCTTCAAACCTCATTGTTGGCATTGATTTCACAAAGAGCAATGAGTGGACAGGTAATGCTCCATCAGTTCAAATTTTTTTCCACTTGGCTACTTTGAAAATTAATATATCTTGAGTACAGGTAAATTGTCATTCAGTAATCACAGCCTTCATCACATTGGTGATATGCCCAACCCCTACGAACAAGCGATTTCTATTATCGGACAAACTTTGTCAGCTTTTGATGAGGATAATTTGATTCCTTGCTTTGGGTTTGGGGATGGTAAGTACCATGGTTTGAAAAATTCAGAAAGCATGTTTGTAAATGCCATTACCTTCTTATTGCTGGAGAATGGATAATTTGTTTTTTGGCAGCATCTACACACGATCAGGATGTGTTTAGTTTCTTTCCGGATGAGAGGACATGTAACGGGTTTCCAGAGGCTTTGTCACGATACAGAGAAATTGTCCCACAGCTGCGATTGGCAGGTATATACTTAATTACTGTTGTTCTTTTTGCAATAAGTAATTGTCAGGTTTTATTGTTAGTATATTTAGTTTTAGATGCTTTTCTTTACAGGACCAACATCCTTTGCTCCAATAATTGAAATGGCCATGACTATTGTGGCACAAAGTGGTGGACAATACCATGTTTTATTGATCATTGCAGATGGGCAGGTATTGTTTACTTTGATTGAAATCACTCCAAAAGTTTTTGCTTTTTTATTAATTCGTTGAATCTAATGACAATCTGAAAGATTTTGTTATCAAAACCTTGTTTTGAAGCTTTTTTATTTAATTTTTAAATTTTTTTTGAAGCTTGTATCAGAACATTGTTGATTCCTAGTTTCCATTGGAAAGGAATGAGAACGTTAAAGGTCAAATTTAAACATTATTGTGTTTGTTTAGATAGTTTAAATTAATCTTGTTTGTTTTCACCTAGCACGTCATATCATACATAGATTTTAATATTAAAGTTTAACCATATACACATCTTTAAAAAAAAAAAAAAATTCACATCCTACACAAAAACTAAAATGATAAATAACTTATATTACATCCCTCACACATCACAATATAATAACAATAACAATAACTAAGCCTTATCCCACTAGGCGGAGTTAACTACATAAATCCTTTGTTTCCATTGTACTCTATCAAATTACAAATTCCTTATTCTCTTTTTATATGGGCAAAATCTAATAATTCAACTTTTCTTATTAGAGCTTTTATCGACCTACAATTTATATGTCCAAACTATCTATGTTGATTCTTTTTGAACTTATCCTCAATTCATACGGATATACTCATTTCTCATTTTATTCTTGTGTATGCCCAATCATTCACCTTAGCATTCTTATTTTTGCGACACTTTTAAATATAATAATTAATTTTATTTCGCATCATACACAACTCTCAATAAAAGAAATATTCTTATCCAAGTTTAACTTTAACTTTTTTAAATTTAATCTTTGTAAGCAAACACACCTATAAGATTTAATTTGGTTTTGTTTAGCTTTTGTGAGTGTTTAATGATATCATTTTCTTTTTCCTCGCATGATTCATATGTAGAATTTGTAGATTTTGTGATTTCATTGAGCCTACTTAATTGTTAATGCTTAGGAGAGCCCTTCTGATGGGGGCATCTGGATCATTAAGGTAAGGTGTGAACACTTATGGAGTCTATTATAGCTGGGTTTATCAGGGACGTGCCAGAACCGCTTCTTGATGCGGGACGGAAAAATGAATTGCAAATGATAATTTTATATTTTATTTAGCAAACTGATTGACAAATTATTTTAATTAAGAGAAAATATTTTCTAGATAAATTATATACAGAGAAATGTCCCACAGCTGCGATTGGCAGGTATATACTTAATTACTGTTGTTCTTTTTGCAATAAGTAATTGTCAGTTTTATTGTTAGTATACTTAGTTTAGATGCTTTTTCTTTACAGGACCAACATCCTTTGCTCCAATAATTGAAATGGCCATGACTATTGTGGCACAAAGTGGTGGACAATACCATGTTTTATTGATCATTGCAGATGGGCAGGTATTGTTTACTTTGATTGAAATCACTCCAAAAGTTTTTGCTTTTTTTTTAATTCGTTGAATCTAATGACAATCTGAAAGATTTTGTTATCAAAACCTTGTTTTGAAGCTTTTATATTTAATTTTTTAAATTTTTTTTTGAAGCTTGTATCAGAACATTGTTGATTCCTAGTTTCCATTGGAAGGAATGAGGAACATTAAAGGTCAAATTTAAACATTATTGTGTTTGTTTAGATATGTTAAAATTAATCTTGTTTGTTTTCACCTAGCACGTCATATCATACATAAATTTTAATATTAAAGTTTAACTATATACACATCTTTTAAAATAAAAAATTATTATTTTTTCACATCCTACACAAAAACTAAAATGATAAATAACTTATATTACATCCCTCACACTTCACAATATAATAACAATAACAACAACTAAGTCTTATCCCACTAGGCGTAGTTAGCTACATAAATCCTTTGTTTTCATTGTACTCTGTTAAATTACAAATCCTCATTTAGCTCTAAGTAATGTAAGATTGTTCTTTATTATTTCTTGTTTATTTTTTTTGGTCTTCCACATTCTCTTTTTATATGGGCAAAATCTAATAATCCAACTTTCCTTATTAGAGCTTTTATCGACTACCATTTATATGTCCAAATTATCTATATTGATTCTTTTTGAACTTATCCTCAATTAAGCTACTTAAACTTCATACGGATATACTCATTTCTCATTTTATTCTTGTGTATGCCCACTCATTCACCTTAGCATTATTATTTTGCGACACTTTTAAATATAATAATTAATTTTATTTCGCATCATACACAACTCTCAATAAAAGAAATATTCTTATCCAAGTTTAACTTTACTTTTTAATTTAATCTTTGTAAGCAAAACACACCTATAAGATTTAATTTGGTTTTGTTTAGCTTTTGTGAGTGTTAATGATATCGTTTTCTTTTTTCCTCGCATGATTCATATGTAGAATTTGTAGATTTTGTGATTTCATTGAGCCTACTTAATGGTTAATGCTTAGGAGTAAGCCCTTGATGGGGGCATCTGGATCGTTAAGGTAAGGTGTGAGAGTCTATTATAGCTGGGTTTATCAGGGACATGCCAGAACCGCTTCTATACTCTCTGTTTGATTTGTTTGATTTGTTTGAGTCGTATTTAGTTAGTTAAGTCAGTCATTAGTTCAGTAGGATTGAGCTATGACTAGTCAAGCTTGTCTAAGTTAGTTACGAATTTAGATTACTTACCTATAAGATAGTTTTGGCTTAAATTTAGGGATTTTTTTGAATTTGATTTTATTTAGTTTTAAAATTACTTTTTGTTTAGTGACACTTTGCCAAATTAAGGTTGTGGCATTAAGGATTTTCCTATTTATAAGTATGGAGTTTGTACATATTTTATGCCCTACAAATAAAATTAATTTGTTCTTTATGTTTCATAAAATTTGAATATGGATTCATGAAATTAGATCGATTTTAAATTCTAGAAGAAAATGACTAGGCCCTACAATGAAAATCCCTATACCTTTAATTTTATTCTTCCTCTTTTTTTCACTTTCTAAACCCTAGTTGTCATCATCCCGCATCAATTTTGATTTCAGAGCCCGGTTTCACCTCTGTATTTGAATCGATAGCGAGCCTCTAATATGCCATCGTGCCTCTGTGTGCTCTTTTTCCTATCCTTGTCACCCGCAACATTGTGCCTCAACGCTTCGCTATATCTCTGTATCATGCATGAGAATCTACTCTGGTACAACTAATCTACTCTTGCGCAAACAAGGTTGCATTCGTGTGAGCAAGGCCGCATCCACGCATGTTAGCTGGAGCCTGTGCTACTATGTTGTGCTTGCTCGAGCAGGCCGTGCTTGATGGAGTAGCCCTTCCCTGCTAGTGCAGCCTGTGCGAGCTGTATACTACACCACCAGCAACGCACCCATCCAACATCCACTCTTACAGACCTTGTCGACTCTATTCCTAGATTGCTTCATTCCATGTTGTATCTTAATTTGGTCCCTGATCTGTGCACCCAGCCATCTAGAGGGACTTGTAAGGCCCAACCCTAGAAGGGCCGGTCTGATAAATTTTTTGGGTTTTGACTCGAACCTAGGAACCACAAGCTATTTCAATCCAAGGCACCAACGTAAGACTTCACATAGCTCTTGAGGTACAGATAGATCAAATCCCATAAAGCTGCACACTAGCAAAGCTCACCTATACTTGATGGGGTCG
This sequence comes from Apostasia shenzhenica, assembly GCA_002786265.1. Taxonomy (NCBI): domain Eukaryota; kingdom Viridiplantae; phylum Streptophyta; class Magnoliopsida; order Asparagales; family Orchidaceae; genus Apostasia; species Apostasia shenzhenica. Next base: position 7,254,284 of record KZ451982.1, read on the forward strand.
AGTTCTCCCCTCCCAGAGACAATTGTCGGGAGCATCTGGATGATCGAGGCTTGGTGTGAACATCTCTGGAGCCTGTTACTTAGTTGAGTCGGTTATTAGTTCATAGGGTTGAGTCATGACTAGTTAAGTTTATTTGACTAAGTCAATTAGTTTGAATTTAAAGTACTAATCTATTAGATAAATTTAGTTAGAATTTGAAAATTTTATTTTTGAATAAACATTTTATCTTATTTTAAAATTATTTTTTATTTAGTCTTACTTTATCAAATTAGAGTTGTGGCATTGGGATTGTCCTATTTATATATTTGTAGTTTCTATATTTTTTTGATATTGTATGAGTAAAATTAATTTACCATTTTGTGGTTCATGAAATTTAAATATGGATTCATAGAATTGGATCGATTCTAAATTCT
>KZ451982.1:7254706-7266616 GCA_002786265.1 Apostasia shenzhenica
GAGGATTCTCACCAAAGGCTAACCCTACCCTTTCCTTCACCGGAATATCGACCCCTTAACCCGGATCTAGGCTCTGAGAAAACTCAAACACAATTTCATTCATCACAATACTCTTCTTTTACAATGCAAGGCGACCTCTTTATATAGAGAGATCCCATGTAAAATTTGGAAATACAATACTAAATGCAGAAAATAAAATACCAAATAAACAAAAGCAAATATGGAACTAATTCTATTACAATAAAATAAAATCAGCTCTAAATGTGGTGAGTCTCCAAATCTTCCAGATATGCTCTGAATCAAATCAAATCAAATCAAATAAAGCTAATATGGAAATCTCTAATAGCTTTAATTAATTTGAATTTGAATTTTGATTCAGCACATGATGTCATCCTAGCCATCCAATTTGATGTTGATCTGTCCCCACCACTTCTATACTCTCTGTTTGATTTGTTTGAGTCGTATTTAGTTAGTTAAGTCAGTCATTAGTTCAGTAGGATTGAGCTATGACTAGTCAAGCTTGTCTAAGTTAGTTACGAATTTAGATTACTTACCTATAAGATAGTTTTGGCTTAAATTTAGGGATTTTTTTGAATTTGATTTTATTTAGTTTTAAAATTACTTTTTGTTTAGTGACACTTTGCCAAATTAAGGTTGTGGCATTAAGGATTTTCCTATTTATAAGTATGGAGTTTGTACATATTTTATGCCCTACAAATAAAATTAATTTGTTCTTTATGTTTCATAAAATTTGAATATGGATTCATGAAATTAGATCGATTTTAAATTCTAGAAGAAAATGACTAGGCCCTACAATGAAAATCCCTATACCTTTAATTTTATTCTTCCTCTTTTTTTCACTTTCTAAACCCTAGTTGTCATCATCCCGCATCAATTTTGATTTCAGAGCCCGGTTTCACCTCTGTATTTGAATCGATAGCGAGCCTCTAATATGCCATCGTGCCTCTGTGTGCTCTTTTTCCTATCCTTGTCACCCGCAACATTGTGCCTCAACGCTTCGCTATATCTCTGTATCATGCATGAGAATCTACTCTGGTACAACTAATCTACTCTTGCGCAAACAAGGTTGCATTCGTGTGAGCAAGGCCGCATCCACGCATGTTAGCTGGAGCCTGTGCTACTATGTTGTGCTTGCTCGAGCAGGCCGTGCTTGATGGAGTAGCCCTTCCCTGCTAGTGCAGCCTGTGCGAGCTGTATACTACACCACCAGCAACGCACCCATCCAACATCCACTCTTACAGACCTTGTCGACTCTATTCCTAGATTGCTTCATTCCATGTTGTATCTTAATTTGGTCCCTGATCTGTGCACCCAGCCATCTAGAGGGACTTGTAAGGCCCAACCCTAGAAGGGCCGGTCTGATAAATTTTTTGGGTTTTGACTCGAACCTAGGAACCACAAGCTATTTCAATCCAAGGCACCAACGTAAGACTTCACATAGCTCTTGAGGTACAGATAGATCAAATCCCATAAAGCTGCACACTAGCAAAGCTCACCTATACTTGATGGGGTCGAGTTCTCCCCTCCCAGAGACAATTGTCGGGAGCATCTGGATGATCGAGGCTTGGTGTGAACATCTCTGGAGCCTGTTACTTAGTTGAGTCGGTTATTAGTTCATAGGGTTGAGTCATGACTAGTTAAGTTTATTTGACTAAGTCAATTAGTTTGAATTTAAAGTACTAATCTATTAGATAAATTTAGTTAGAATTTGAAAATTTTATTTTTGAATAAACATTTTATCTTATTTTAAAATTATTTTTTATTTAGTCTTACTTTATCAAATTAGAGTTGTGGCATTGGGATTGTCCTATTTATATATTTGTAGTTTCTATATTTTTTTGATATTGTATGAGTAAAATTAATTTACCATTTTGTGGTTCATGAAATTTAAATATGGATTCATAGAATTGGATCGATTCTAAATTCTTGAAAGAAAGGAATAGCGCTTAGTGTGAAAATTCCTAGAACTTTAATTTTATTTATCTTGTTTCTTTTAACTTTCAAATAGCCGCCGCCGTTCCACATCAATTTTGGTATTAAATCCCGGTTCCACCTCCACTTTTGCATTAATGCCAAGCCTCTAAGCTGCGATCATGCCTGTCGGTGCTTGTCTCCCTGTCTTTATCTCCCATAGCATTGTGCCTCTATGCTTCGCTATAACATGCATCATGCACGAGAAAGCTAATTTGCATCTTTGCGAGCAAGGCCGCATCCATGCGAGGCTTTTTTAGTCGTGCTATTAGGTTGTGCCCGCACAAGCAAGGCATTCCCAGGAGAGTATCCCACGCCCATGAGTGCAACGTGAGCATGCAATGCCACCTGTGCGAGCCATCTGCTTCGTACAAGTCCTCGTCCCAAGTAACATCATTCTGCGACGCACAAGCCCTATTCTTGTTACCCAGTGCTTGCTCGCTTGAACCTTGTTGGCTCTAGCCCTACATCGCTTACTTCGCGTCATCACCTACTGCAGCCCCTGATCCATGCTCCCAGCCATCCAAACATTAGGCACCTCGTGCTCTAGGGTCCTGCAAGGCCTTGCCCAAGAAAGATCTAATGAATGTTTTGGGTTTTGCTCGAACCTAAGAGCCACAAACAATTTCAAGCTAAGGCACCAATTTAAGACTTCACAGAGCTCCGGAGATGCAGATCGGTTCCCATGGAGCTACACACACTAGTAAAATTCTCTCATACTTGATGGGGTCGAGTTTCTCTCACTTAAGGAGAATTAGTGGAGGCATCTAGATGATTGAGGTTTTGTGTGAATACTAATAGAGTCTGTTATGATTGGATTTATCATAAATGCGTTATAGCAGCTTCTGTACTTTCTATTTAGTTGAACTTGATTATATTTAGTTAGTTGATTTAGTCATTAGTCCAGTAAGGTTGAGTCATGACAAGTCAACCTGTTTAACTAATTCAATTAGTTTAAATTTGGAGTGCGTATCTATTAGATAGATTTGACTTGAATTTAGGGATTTTATTTTTGAATTAAATAAATTTAATTTTTAAGTTGGTTTTTGGTTTGGTCCTATTTTGCTAAATTAGAGTTGTGGTATTAGAATTGTTTTTGATGGAAGGCATTAGAAAATTTTGTATTTATAGATTTGGAGTTTGTACATCTATTTGTGTCTTTTGAATAAAATTAATTTGCTCTTTTTTCTTTATGGAATTTGAATATGGATTTATGGAATTTGATCATTTTTAAATTCTGGATGGAAATTGTTAGGACTTAGGGTGAAAATCTTATACCCCTAATTTTATTTTTTTCTCTTTCTTCTGCCTTCCGAGCCCTAGCTGTTGTCATCTTGTATCACCTTCAGCATTGATCATATTTTATTATTATCTTAAAATTTTAGAAAAGCTGTTAGAAATTAGAATTTTTTTTTCATGGACTTCTCATAAAATTTGAACAATACAGTGAAGTTAGAACCTTAGAATTGCATTCTCAGAAGGAGTTGTCTTTGAACAGGTGACTCGGAGTGTAGATACTGAATATGGCCAATTGAGCTCACAGGAGCAGAAAACTATTGATGCCATTGTAAAAGCCAGGTATGTGAGGAAAATTCTGAAATTTATATGCATCTAACTCTTGAATGCATCTAAATAAACATTATTCTGTTTGGCAAAGAGACCAATTTGGTTTTGCCATAAAAATTGTGGGCTTATCTTAAAATATGTGTATGATAAAAAATAAAGTTAGTTATATTAAAAATTGTATACAATGTGAAATAAAATTGATTTATGTAATGACAATGATATATGATATGAAACAAAGAAAAATTTTTATGTTGAAAATTATACAAAATGTGATAAAATTTAATTTAATATTATTTTTAAATTTTTTTATAATGAAAGAACTATTTTGATAAGGCTTGGTTGTTGTTGTTGTTGTTGTTGAAAGAACTATTTTGATCTTATGCATGATTAAAATAGTGTGGGCACCAAACAAGCAAGGTATTTATTTTTTCTGTAGTTTCTCTCTTATGAGGAACCTTTTATAATTGGATGGTTCAGTTTTGCTTTACTATTTCTGAACTAATCGTTTATGTTTTCACATATAGTTTATATTACCAAATATTTTAGTGCTGAGAGAACACTAAGATGGATTGAACTAACAAAACAGATTCAGAATGGAAAGAATAATACATATGATAAATTTTTTAGTTCCAACTAAATACTTAGGCGGATTGAAGTGAACTGGACAAAGCAGATTCAGGACGGAAAGAATAATACATACAGCGTCCTCATGAATTTTGAAATTAAGTTTATGATAAAACTCATTAGGGCAACTTTGTTTAGTATTTTATGTTTCAACATTCCAAATGAATTGGATTTACAGGCTTGCTGTCTGTATTGTAATAGAAAAACTTCCACCTTTTTTTTGGTTAGTGTTTAAAGTGTTATTGCTGCAAGGAGGCATTCACAGTTTAAAACACACCTTAGTGGATGCTATAAATGGTATCTATATAAACGACAGAATATTTCTGGTACTCAAAGTGGATGAACTTTTGGTTGAAGTTGAGTTCAAAATTTTGTTTGCTTAACTTTGTAGTAGGCTAATTTTCTTAATCTTCATTTAACCTGTGGCGCTTGAATTTTTCGATAAAAAAATAAATCTCATTGTGCTGTCCAGTGTTACCAGCTTCCCACTGCAGCTTTATTGATTGTCTTTCTGTTTTTATGGCAATAGGAGTACTAACTAAACCCTCTGTTCTCTTTTCTCCCACCTCCTTTCTATCATTTTCCTTATCTAAACTCTCTGTTTTTAGATTGCCTGGTAATCCTATCTGACCTATCCTATGTCTCATACTCTTAAATACTAGTAGTTTTTCATTTAGAGGAAAGCTTTTATATTTTTTTTTTCAAGGAGGTAGTAAATTCAACCCCTAAGTTATTTATGTTCAGATTATAATTCATTCCAACTTCAAAGGATCAATTGAGCAATGAAATAAAATTCATGTTGGCATTATATATTTTACTTCTGTAGTGCCTGTAAGCATACATAAATTGTTCATGTTACCCATGAGCTAAGCAGATTGTTGAAAAATGTCTTCTTTCTCTTTAGTTGTCTTTCAGTTTAACTTCTACTTTTCTCGCTCACTTTACAAATCAGAAGGTAGTGATATTTTGCTAATTTTTAGCTCACAGATATCTTCAATATTGATCATTTAATAGTATTCCCATGGTGATTCTTCCTGTTCTTGCAGTGAATTCCCTTTGTCCATTGTTTTAGTTGGAGTTGGCGATGGTCCATGGGATATGATGAAGGAATTTGATGATAACATTCCAGCACGTTCCTTTGACAATTTCCAGGTAACATTCAGCTCCTTATAAGAGGAACTTCCATGTGCCAACTTCTGAGAATCTCCGATAAGTTGACATTTGTTTTCTTCAGTTTGTGAACTTTACAGAGATCATGTCAAAAAGAACACCTCATGCTAAGAAGGAAGCTGAATTCGCTCTTGCAGCATTGATGGAAATTCCTTCTCAGTATAAGGCCACGATTGAACTTGGAATATTGGGGTATTGATATTTATTTATTGATTTGCAGTATACAGTAGTAACAATTTACCACTTAATGCACACATTCTCAGTATCTTCTTTTGTTAGACACCGAGGAAGATCTCCCCAAAGAATCGCTTTGCCGCCGCCTGTGAGATACCATGGTACAGCAGCATCCTACGGTAGCTCAAAACCATTTCAATCTAGCAGTTTCAAGAAGAGCGCTCCACCATGTCCTGCGTATGACACGCCACCACACAGTTCACCTCCACCTGCTCCAAGTTCTTCATGGGATAATAACGTACATAAATAATGCATTCACTTTTATTCGGCCATTTTTTAGTATTACACACTTTTGAATGTACCATTCCAAAGTTCTTGCGTTTTGCTTTTGTGCTTGAAATCTGAATGTTCATCTTTTCCTTTTATCAGGTTTGCCCCATATGCCTTACTAACCCCAAGGACCTTGCCTTTGGGTGTGGCCATCAGGTGTGTTTTGTCCTTCTTTACTTGTATGTTATCATCTAATTTGCAACCTGTTCTAACGTTAATTTCTGCATAAGCTTAAATCTAATTTCTTTTTCTCTTAACGTGTGAGATTTTTCTCTGAAGAGTATTATATGTTTATTTAAGTTATCAAATTCCGCATGCACAGTTGTTTCTGAGGCTTTTATTTATTTCCTACTTAAAACAGTTCAAAGACTAATTATTTGTCTTCTTTATTTCTTGTATGTGCAGACCTGCTATGACTGTGGGCAGTCTCTTACAACCTGCCCGATTTGCCGCAGTGAGATTGTCACCAGAATAAAGCTTTATTGAGGCCGAAAAGGAAGCCAGCAACTGGATCAATTGCTACTAATCAGTCCTTGAAATCGTAACCAATTTCATTGATTCTTGTTAGCTTGGGCATAAATGTTCGTGGTAGTAGTTTTGTGTCAAGGTATTTGTTTGTTTCAATTAATTTGGCACAGGAGAAGTGCAGTCTGTATGTGGATGGTTGCTGGAGTTTGCTGCATCCTCATGTACATATACTTCATTGTTTGAAATTTTCTAGCATTCTTCCATTTGTGTTATGATATTAGTGATGCCAATGCTTAAACATAATTTGTTTCTATTACCAAACTTCAATCCAATTCTTTTTTTTTTTTTTTGATTTCTTGTAATAACAATGTATTTCGAAATTAACTTGAATATTATCTACTTTATAAAAACTTTTTAATGTAGTTAAATTGTCATCTTTGGTATTATTCTGTCAATTTTTAAACATTTTCCTATTTATTGTTTTTCTATTTCTTTTTCTTCCTCTTTGGAATTCTAACTTGGTTGAGTCTCCAACTTTGGAATTTGGAGTAGTTAAAAAAAAAGTTGATAGAAAAAAAATTTATATCAAAAAAGAAATTAAAAAAAAAAAACTAATGATGAAAAAAGTAGTAGGAAAACTTCTACAAGTAACAAAAAATAAATGGTTTTTTTTTTTTAAAAAAAAGAATAGTCTTTTATTGTTGCACGTTCTGTTTTGCAATTTAATATAAACTAAATGAATGATAAGTTTGAAAATGTAAATTTATAACAGAAAATTAAAAATTCAGCTGTAGGCTTTATTTTTTTTTTGTTTTGAAAGATGTATGCTTTGTTTTGTAATTTTTATATTAAATGTTGTGCTATTTAATTTGTTATTTAAGCAGATATTTAATTTATTATTATGTCATTGTCACGTCATATAGTTTAAAATATCCTGTTATTCAAATATTATTTTTATTAATAATTTTATAAAAATTATTTATAAATATTATTAAATTAAATAATTATTTTTAAAATAATATAATGTAATATTAAGAGTATTAAATTAAAAAACTTACTTAAGTATCTATATAAAAAAAAAATATATATATATATATATATATATATATATAAGTAAAGAGCATGGTTGGAAATGCAAATTTATTAGATTAAAAATAAATTTTCAAGAAGAGGATAAATAAATAAACAAATAAATAAATAAATAAATTTTCAAAAATTAAGAGGCTTAAATACCATCTGCTATGGATGTAGAAGTGGCGGGGAATGAAGGTAACCACCGCACTGTTTTCTGTTCCATGCTTTCTAGGGTAGGGTTTTGGCGATATTTGACGTCTAAAACTCGTCCTTTCCGATTCTTCCTTGCCGCTCGCTCGTTCTCGCTCGAATCTTTTGATAATCGCACAGCTAATCTCGAAACCCTTGTTCTCCGACAGTACCGCCATGGTAAATTCTACGACCTCCTTCGCTCCGCAATCGCCGACCCATCATTTCTCCTTGCTGCTTGTCGCAATCTCTCACCCGACCAACTTCTCCCGTCTCCTGACTGCATCGCTCGGCGCATCTCGGTCGAAGACCTTTCCCTCGAGCTTCGTTCTGGGCGCTTGGACGTCGAGTCTTGCTGCATCAAGCTCTTTCCCTCACGAAAGAAGGGAGTGCCTCTCGTTCTCCCAAATCTTAAGCTAAAAGTCGTGATAGAGGCCATTCGCATGGCCTTGGAAATCGTCTACGAGAAGCGCTTTGCTACTTTTGCCTATGGCGGCCGCACGGGGATAGGCCGCCACACCGCCGTGCGCTACCTGAAGGCCGCCGTCCAAAACCCAACTTGGTGGTTCCGCGTCATCCTTCGCCGTCAACTGCTGCACCTGCCCCAGTTGACGGCTGCTCTGATGGAGAAGATTGATGACGACACGTTGTTTGTTATCATCGAGCGACTATTCGCATCGGAGGCCGTGGTTATTGAGCTCGGAGGGCTAGAGCTTGGCCGCGGTTTTCCTCAAGAGAGCAATTTAAACTCAATCCTCATAAACATCTACTTCGATGGACTTGATCGGGAGCTACAGGAGATTCGGGCACAGGTACATCGCAAAAATCCGAGGCTTCTTGGCTTTGAGACAAAGGAGGATTCTCGAGTTTTTCATAAACCAGTTAGGGTTTATGCCCTGAGGTACTTGGATGAATTGTTGATCGTCACGTCCGGCTCCAAGCTTTTAACTATGGACATAAAAGATAGAATTTTGAAGCGTGTTGAGGATGTTATGGAGCTGAGGGTGGACAAACTGATGACCTCTATTCATAGTGCTGTATCCGAAAAGATCGAATTCATGGGGATGGAGCTCCAAGCCGTCCCTCCTTCGGTCCTCAACCCCCAACCTTCGGAGAAAGCCATGAGAGCAAGGAAGAAGTACCTCAAACAAAAGGTAGCCAAAGCTCAAGAACTTAAAAATGCTCGTGAGACAAGAAGGAAGAATCTTGGAATGAAAATACTGAATCATGTCTTCAAGAAGCTGAAGCGTGGCGGTCAATTCAAAGTTGAATTCCATATTGAAAGTGAGCTTAGAGAGGTCTTTAGGACTTGGGCAGAGGAGGTGGTGATGGGGTACTTCAGATCAAGGGATGATTGCAGGGAGTGGCATAGAATGCTGACTTCTGGTGATTTCTTGTCTCTGAAAAGGGTGAGGGACCAGCTGCCAGAACCATTGCTTGATGCTTATGATAAGTTTCAGGAGAAAGTTGATAACTATTTCATGCCAGTTAGAGCTGTGAAGCTAGTTGAGGAAGAGAATGAACATGAAGAACAACGTGCAGAGAAGAGATATGCCAAGAGGACAGTGGAGGACTTAACAGAATTGTGTATCAGAGTAAATGCACCAATAGAACTTGTCAGAAAAGCTGTAAAATTGGCTGGGTTCACAAACTCCATGGGAAGACCCAGGCCAATCAAGTTGCTTCTCTGCTTGGATGATAAAGATATAATCAAATGGTATGCCGGAGTAGGTAAGAGATGGTTAGACTTTTTCTGTTGCTGCCACAACTTCAGGATGGTGAAGGTAGTTGTAAGTTATCACTTGAGATTCTCCTGTATCCTGACACTTGCCGAAAAGCATGAGTCCAGGAAGATCCAGGTAATTCGGCATTTCACCAAGGACTTGAAGGTAGTTGATAGTGACAGATCAGAGAAACCGTTATTCCCTAGTGAGAAGGAAATCAAGATGATGGGTGACAGGAATCTCTCTGATCCAAATCCCGTAGATGGTGTCATCTCGATGATCTTAGCTAGATTAGCATTCAGTGATCATTCATTCTTCTGTTTGGCTCATTTCTGTGACAGAATTGATGAAGTTGTTCTCTATCGAGTGCGGTTACTGCAGAATCGATTGAATGTTGATCCCCTGAATAAAGAGAAATGGGTGCCAGGAATGGGTGCCATTCATGAGGCACTGAACAATAAGTGCTTGCCTCTTTGTTCAAAACATGCGACAGATTTGTTCTTGGGGAGGATCAGTCTTCAACATATTGATTGTTCATCTTGTCCTGAGGTAGACTGAATCATGCTTTAAAGCAAAGTAAGCTGATGATATCCATTATTTGAAACTTCATAGAAGGTACGTCCATCTCAGTTTGTGTTGACCATTGGCAAATTTATAGGTAGAATTTTTCTCTATTTAGTTATTGTTTTATTTTCTAGTATCTCGATATAGATTAACCATGATGGCGAAGAGCTTTCAATGTAGGACCCCACCCTCCCCCACTTTTCTGTATGATGCTTGTTAAGTCTTAACTGTAGAAATATCCTAACAAATTAATGATCTATTTGTACTATGTTATTCACTATCCAAAAATATATATATTTTTTACGCTACCCTCCTCCAATATATCCTCTCCCTTATCTCTTTCTCTGTTTTCCTCTTGTTTTTAGATTGCCTGGTAATCCCATCTGATCTATCCTATGTCACATAAGCTTAAATACTAGTAGTTTTTCTTTCAAAGGCAAGCTTTTATATTGTTGTTTCAACGATGTAATAAATTCAACCCCTACTATAGTTATTTATGTTCAGACTATAGTACATTCAACTTCAAATGATCAATTGAGCAGTGAAATAAAATTCAAGTTGCATTTGACTTTCTGTAGTGCCTGTAAGCATACATAAACTGTTCCCAGGAGCTATGCAGATTGTTGAAGAATCTTTTCTTTCCTTTAGTTGCCTTTCAGTTTAATAATTACTTTTCTTGCTCACTTTACAAATCAGAAGGTAATGATATTTTGCTATTTGTTAACGTGCAAATGTCTTCAATATTAGTCATTTAGTAGTGTTCCCACAGTGACTTCCTGATCTTGTAATGAATTCCCTTTGTCCATTGTTTTAGTTGGAATCGGGGATGGTCTAGTGGTAGGGGTGAGACTTTAATTCGGAGATCGAAAATCGCTCGATTTTTAGCTCGAATCAAAATTTTCAAGTCGAGCCACGAACCAATTATCTGGATCGAGGATTTTTTTCAAGCCAAGTTCATGTCGACACTAGATCGGATTGAGCCGGCTCTGATCAAATTGATTTAAACAAAAAAAAATATTATGTAAATGTTATATATATAAAATAATTCTCATACAAGTAAGATGAATCGCTTGATCTAATGGAAGAGTGGCTTGGGTTTCTTTAAGAGGATGAGGAAATCTCCCTTGCTTCATTACTTAGAAATGACATATATAATTTAGAAAACTGACTACGAGGAAGACCTCTTTGGCCATGTTCTTGATTCTATTCACGTGGGAGTAGTTAAGTGTGCTCTAGCACAGCCTAAAGAGAGTAAGGACTGACAAAGGACTTCAACCTTTCATACGCATATTAAAATTAATGAAAACATCTGCAAAGTTCTCGTCGATAGTCGAAGTTGTATTAATGTAATTTCTACTAACATCGTCCTATGTTGCGTTGACTATTGTTGATCACCCGTGCCCTTATCGAGTCGCATGGGTCGACGCTTCCTCCATTAGCATAGTGGTGGGGACACAACGACATCGGACCGTCGATTTATTTCAGGCAGAGTATACACTCGACGGCCAAGATCTCAGCACATGGCGTCGATCTGGATGGAGGATTGATCTGCAGATTTGGCAGCAGGCGCGAGTGGTGGCTGATCGTGGATTGGAAATTACCATTTAAATCAATTTATTGATTTGAATAGGAATATTCCAAATTTTGGGAGGATCTCGTTTATTTCCTTCTATTTTTAGTTATTCGCATTTGGCATGTTGTAATCAGTTTTTATTTTCGCATTTATTTCTGCAATTTGAAATTCTATTGGAGTCGTCTATATAAGGGCAAGAACTTGTACTGTTTTTCTTAATCCTGGAATGAAATCAATTTGAGTTTGAATTATTGAGTGTTATATTCCGGTGAAGGGAAAGGTTGGGGCTTTGGGTGAAAATCCCTAAATACCTTAAAGTAATTTAAGGTATTTCCCCAACTTTTCTCAAATTCTAAAATAATTTAAGCTCAAAGAACTCCAGGCCCCTGATTGCAATTTCCACCCAAAGTTTCCCCTTTCTTCCCCCTCGGTCATATCGGCCCGAGTCCACGCGCCGACAGA
>KZ451982.1:7266641-7448662 GCA_002786265.1 Apostasia shenzhenica
ATGGTACTAGTAGGGAATGGTAAGGGAGTCATTTGGGAAACCAGGTAAATGAAAAGTAAGAGGTAATTCATCATATAAAGTAATAATGTGGAGATAAGAGCACTATACGTGGTTCAGTGCCCCTCTTTTCCAGCTGCAATTATAAACATTGATCATTTTGGCATATAGAACTCGAACTTCAATCTATAAACTTAATAATTATAAACGCAACGGAGATTTAAATCCCAGATATAAATAGAATGACAATAGCACTTACATAATATAGTCTTTCCACATATACTATAAGAACAGAGATATAATTGCACACGAAGACATCTCACGTCACATCCCATATCTGTGCTCATCAATTTTTATAATAATCCGTCAAAACTCAAATGAAAAAGCATTCATAAAAACTCAATTCGATGGCGAAAGATGGGAGCATTAGAGTGTAAATTGTTAAATACTGTATACGGCAGAACAGTAATTTAAAATCCATACCCCAATATTCCAAAAGTTCAATCATGGCCATAATGCTGAGAAGAAATTCCATTAATGCCCGTGAGAGCGAGTTTCAGCTTCCTTCATCGTTGAGGATTTTTTTTTGATAAAATCTCTGTAAAAACTCACAAGCTGAAGGAAACTTGTCCAATCTTATTGCAGTTTCTCAGAAGTTGGCATCGTGAAATTCCTCTTATAAGGAGCTGAATGTTAACCTGGGAAATTGTCCAAAGGACATGCCGGAATGTTTATCAACAAATTCCATTATCAGTAATCCCGAAGGACATAATGCAGGACAACATGCAGATTGCAATCCTACTCTGAGATCTGATGCACATGAAATAGCAGCTGACATAATGATGCTCACAAAATAATATGCTCACGTAATAATTGATAATCAAGATAACTCAATATTGCGAACAAACCAAATTTATGAAATATATACGAAACAAGTAAGAATAGTACATCGATAATTCACCCAAAGAGATTTAAGGCGTGCCAATTTCAATAAAGGCAGAGCTAAGGTATGTGCAGCAATAATAGGTACTCTCACAATAAACATAAACGCTACAGGCAAAATAAAGCACTCTAAAATAAACATAACCTAATAGCAATTGATTCGCACAATGATTTTTAGAGTCAGACAAGCAAACAAATAAGGTAATTCTGAAGTCAAAGTCTCAACTTTCAAAGAAAAAATCAGAAATAAATATTAGTTTGAGATTTACTGATTTGAATTTAGGAATGCATAGCGATGAGCATAAATTAAGCAATGGTAGCGTAGTAACACGAACAGCAAATAGTGAGATATGGTGGCTGTCGGATGGCAATATTGCCAAAGTCTCAATGATGTAGCATATCGAATGCGGCAGTTGACATGGCCGAGGGTAGCGATTGTGAGTTGCGCATGACTAGTGAGGTCGTCGAGGGGAGACCGGATGCGACGACTATGCCAGCGCGCAATGGTCGCGCGCTTGATGGCCAGGCTTGAATAAACATGGTAGGGGGTGCAAGTGGAGAACCGACAGATGGGGCTGAATCACCGCCGATCGAAGAGCTCGCCTGGATTGTGGTGAGCGGCGGGAGAGGTGCCAGTGCCGTGGCCCTAGCACAAAAAAAGAGGCAAGCGTCCCGTCCAAGCTCGAGAGAAAGGAGACTTAGGTTTTGGGACGATTACAATAAGGGGCCTGTGTTTATGTGAACCTGAAAGCTGAGCTGATTTAATTAGATATGGTTAGCGAAGGAGTTAAGGAAAATACTTTAAATTCCTTTAAGATATTATTTAAGAATTTCACCCAAGCTCTCAACCCTTCCCTCACCGAGATATAATACATAATATCAACTCAAATTAATTTCAATCCAGGATTAAAGAAATACCAACATATGATGCCCCGTATATAGACCCTTATACAAAATAACAATTCACATAGAAAATAAAATGAAATAAACACAAATTGCAATATATCAAATTAGAAACTAGTGAAAAAAGCAATCTATCAACTAGACAAAATGATTAATTTAATTAAAAAATTTTGCTCAAATAAAGTTAGGAGGAAAATTCTAACATTAAATTAAGCTTCTCCAATCATGCCAACTGTTCAAATCTACCTAGATCCATCCATAAATCTAAATCGATGACACGTGGCAAGATCTCGGGCATCGAACATAAACTCGGCTTGGGATGAATCGAACATAACCAAATCATAAAATATCTCATTGAGATATGGGGTAAACATAATTATTAATTGTGAAAAAGGTATCCATCTTGAATAAGAATATTTCAATGATCACTAGTTAGTCCAAAACTCAGTCACATAAATGACCCAAAAATCAAAAGGAAGTCAAACATACGTCTTCTTGAGCTTGTCAAATCTGATAACCTCAATGCTTATCGTAGTCAAATAAGGAACTTGTTCGATTTAAGGCGTCCACTACCTTATTCTTAACTCCCTGTTTATGCTGGCGTATAAAAAATGTACTGAACAAATTCAAATCCACTTAGCATGTCTCAGGTTGAGTTTCTTCTGCAAATTCAAACATCTCGATGCTTCATAATAAGAATAAAGAATAAACTATTGGAGTAGAAGATAATGCCGCCAATGTCTGAGAACCTGAAAACCCTTTGTCATAGGTGGAGTATTTTTGTCTGATGTCATTTGATTTCTCATTGAAAATGACTACAGGATGACTTTCTTGACTCAGGACTCTACCTATATTAACTCCTGAAGCGTCATAGAATACCTCATACTTTGGAGAAGTTCTGAGAGTTAAAAAAAATCGGAGCTGCAGATATGCAAGCATTAATTTCGATAAAGGCTTTTGGCTGTTGCTTTGTTCACTCGAAAGGCTCCCTTCGATACTTTGTATAGGAGCAGTGATGACGCTAAAATCTCGTATAAAATGTCGAGAAAATAGATAAGCCATGGAAGCTAGGGATGTTAAAGATGTTTTAAGATTCTTGGTCATTTCGATATGGGTGTAACTTTCTTAGGAACAGCTGAGATACCAATTAGAGGAGACTAGAACCTAAGAAGACTACACGATCAATGAGAAAGGCAAACTTTTTAGGATTCACAAATAAACTCTCCGCTCTCAAGACTCAGCAAATCTGACGAGAGTGGTCTAAGTGGTCCTCCTCAGTACCATTGTCTATTAAAATGTCAAAGTATGCAACAGTGCAAATGCCAATAAATAGTCATAATACTTTATTTAAAATGCATGAAAGTACTAAGGGGATTGAAAAGCCTAAAGAGCATGATCATCCACTGATATAATCCATCCTTCGTCTTGAGGCCGTCTTCCATTCGTCCTCAGGCCTAATTCGTGCCTGATAGCAAACACTCTTTAAATCGATCTTAGAGAATATAGTGGCTCTGGTTATAATGTCTAACATATCATCTAGGCAAAAAATGGAGAAGCATTACTTCACAGTAATCTTGATGATAGCGTGACTATCCACGCACATCCGCCATGAGCTGTCCTTCTTGAGAGTACGAAGGGCCAGGACAGCATACGGGCTCAGACTTTCTCTGACGAATCCTTTTCGCAACAATTCATCGACCCTCCTCTTTAATTTCACATGGGATTAAAGCAGTAATGAGGCAAGTTAGGAAAGGTGGATCCCAGGACAAAGTCTATAACTTGCCAAATGTCATGCATAGGGAGTAAAATATCCGACAAATCGTCAAAGAATGTCAACAAACTCACTTAACAGTGGAATCACCTCAAGTGGGTGCTCGATTATGAGGGCCTCTTGAAGTTTGTTGAATAGTGTCGGTCCAAACACACCCTCCTACTAGTGATCTCCTCTCAAGTGCTAGCTTATGTAGAGGTTACTCTTTAGGCTTCTTAGGTGTCGTTCGCTATAGCCACTCGTGTGGCGATGGGCCAATCACACAATATGATCACCTTTATATCTTAAAAAGTACAAAAAGTTCGAACAACTGAACAAGATAACATTTAAATCTTATAACCAGTGCCGACCTAAAATCACACAGCCAACCTTCATGGGTAGTACGTAGCACCAAATTCTTTTGATGAGAATTAAAACAGATGGAAATCCGACACCTATGTGATGCGGGACAATATGCGTGATGCCAATCTTAATTAGAGATCAGTAAGCATTTAAACAGATGACATAAAATTTATCCTAGGAAATTTTGCTGACGATAGTTATGCAATAATCAAGAAATCATATAGGTCGAGAAGTAAATCGATTTCAAAATATTTAGAAGCATGCTCAAATGATATTTAACAAATTTACCAACTAATTTTAGGCAACCTTATTCAAACACGTTAGAGCTAGGGATACGCAGTAGTAATAGGGTGTGCTCGCAAATAATACCACACCCACAGCAATTTAATCGCAAATAATGTTCAGATCACACGGGTGAGCAAATCAAACAACCCTGATGACAGACGCCACTACAAGATCTCGAAATATCCAGAATATTCAGTTGGTGTTCAGATTTACCTCAAGTCGAGATCCCAACACCATAGAGACGAGTCAGAAGCGACCCAAAGCGGATGATGTCGAGGCAGACGAGCAGAAGGCAAAGCGGGGGTGCAGGAGAACAGAGCGGCGAGCTGAAAATGCAGGGAGCTCGCCGGCCAGTGTGCGACGCAGCCGAGCTAGGCTCGGCGGGGCTCGGCGGGGCTCGGCGGGGCTCGGCGAGGCTCGGCAGGGGGTCGACGAGGCGAGGCGGGGCTCGCCCAGGCTCGGCGGGGCTCAGCGCGGTCGGGCGGGGTGCCTGCGCGACAAGGCCTGGGCGGGGCGGCGCGGCCTGGCGTGGCGAGGGAAGCGGCGGGACTGATTTGACCGGCGGCGAAGTCGCCGGCGCTCGCCGATGGTCGGCGGGCGGCGCGACGGCGGAGGCGGGCGGCGCGAAGGCGGAGGCGCTCGTCTGTCGGCGCATGTACGTGTTGAGATAAGGTTGCCTAAAATTAGTTGGTAAATTTGTTAAATATCATTTGAGCATGCTTCTAAATATTTGAAATCGATTTACTTCTCGACCTTATGATTTCTTGATTATTGCATAACTATCGTCAGCAAAATTCCTAGGATAAATTTTATGTCATCTGTTAAATTGCTTACTGATCTCTAATTAAGATTGCATCACGCATATTGTCCCGCATCACATAGGTGTCGAGTTTCCATCTGTTTTAATTCTCATCAAGAAGAATTTGGTGCTACGTACTACCCATGAAGGTTGGCTGTGTGATTTTAGGTCGGCACTGGTTATAAGATTTAAATGTTATCTTGTTCAGTTGTTCGAACTTTTGTACTTTTTAAGTATAAAGGTGATCATATTGTGATTGGCCCATCGCCACCACGAGTGGCTTCTAAGCAAACGACCGATGCACCTAAGAATGTCATTTGTATAAGGGGTCTATATACGGGGTATCAGATGTTGGTATTTCTTTAATCCTGGATTGAAATTATTTGAGTTTATATTATGTATTATATCTCGGTGAGGGAAGGGTTAAGAGCTTGGGTGAAAATCCTTAAATAATATCTTAAAGGAATTTAGAGTATTTTCCTTAACTCCTTCGCTAACCATATCTAATTAAATCAGCTCAGCTTTCAGGTTCACATAAAGCACAGGCCCCTCATTGTAATCGTCCCAAAAACCTAAGTCTCCTTTCTCTCGAGCTTGGATGGGACGCTTGCTCTTTTTTGTGCTAGGGCCATGCACTGGCACCTCTCCCGCCGCTCACCACAATCCGGCGAGCTCTTCGATTGGCGGTGATTCAGCCCCATCAGTCGGTTCTCCACTTGCACCCTCTATCATGTTTATCAAGCCTAGCCATCAGCCGCGCGACTCGCGCGGCATAGTCGTCGCATCCGGTCGCCCCTCGACGACCTCACTAGTCATGCCCAACTCACCACTCTGCCCCCTTTCTGACGATTGTCTTGTCGTCCTCTACTTAGCCATCTCTTGCCCAATCGCTACCCTCGGCCATGTCAACTGCATTCGATATGCTACACCATTGAGACTTGGCAATATTGCCATCCGACAGCCACCATATCTCACTATTGCTGTCGTGTTACTACGCTACCATTGCTTAATTTATGCTCATCACTATGCATTCCTAAATTCAAATCAGTAAATCTCAAACCTAATATTTATTTCTGATTTTTCTTGAAAGTGGAAACTTTGACTTCAGAATTACCTTATTTGTTTGCTTGTCTGACTCTAAAATCATTGTGCGAATCAATTGCTATTAGGTTATGTTTATTTTTAGAGTGCTTATTTGCTGTAGGTTATGTTTATTGTGAGAGTACCTATTTGCTGCATACCTTAGCTCTGCTTTATTGAAATTGGCACGCCTTAAATCTTTTGGTGAATTATCAATGTACTATTCTTACTTGTTTCGTATATATTTCATAAATTGGTTTGTTCGCAATATTGAGTTATCTTGATTATCACATTATTATCGTGAGCATATATTTTTGTGAGATCATTATGTTCAGCTGCTATTTCATGTGCATCAGATCTCAGAGTTGGATTGCATCTGCATGATGTCCTGCATTATGTCCTTCGGATACGACGATGGAATTTGTTGATAACATTCCGGCATGTTCCTTTGACAATTTCCAGGTTAACATTCAGCTCCTTATAAGAGGAATTTCCACGTGCCAACTTCTGAGAAACTGCAATAAGTTGACAAGTTTCCTTCAGCTTGTGAGTTTTACAGAGATTATATCAAAAAAAATCCTCAAGCTATGAAGGAAGCTGAACTCGCTCTCACGGGATTAATGGAAATTTCTTCTCAGCATATGGCCATGATTGAACTTGGAATATTGGGGTATGGATTTTAATTTACTGTTCTGCCGTATACAGTTTTAACAATTTACACCTTAATGCTCCCATTCTGAATAATTTATTAGGATATAATGTGCCAGAGATGAGTTTGTGCAATTTATCTATAGTATATGGAGATAAGTTATCTTTGATATTTTGTATAAATAATTTATAGATGAAGTTCGATCTTTGCAAAATTATTTTAAATGCAGCTGGAAAGAGGCTGACTTTCACCACTATGTCCTATTCCATGCCTTCTGGGCTAGAGTTTGAGCTATGATACTTCACCTGTAAGATATTCGCCCTTTCCTCTTCCTTCGTCGCTCTCTCCTCCCTCAAATCGAGTGAATGCTGTGATCCCCTGAATGAAGAGAAATGGGTGCCAGAATTGTTCATGAGGTTCTGAACAATAAGTTGTTGCCTCTTTGTTCAAAACATGCGGCTGATTTGTTGGCCGACAAATGGACATCGTAGGTTTGCATTCGTAACGGATACCTAATCTCGCTAAAGTGCAGGTCCAATTATAATATAACACACCGAGTCAAATGCGAATCATTAAGCAAGACTTACTAATGTAGAAGAGCCTATGTTGTGTGTTGGATTGAAAATATTTTTCGACAACTAAACCTACCGTGAAGATCCGACGAGGATGAACCTCCATCAATTCTAGTTGAATTTTTAGATCTGTATTTTGTTGGTAAATTGCATCTTAGTCCTTGAGGTCATAAGAATATGACAAATTGATCTCAACTAGAATTTTTCCATTCCTTGGTGGAATTTTTTCAATTCTATTAGATGTTTTTCTGACTTTCATGAGAGGGTTTCATATCCTAGAGGTCGTTGAAGCTGGGCCATTCAAAATTATTTTCGTAAGAGTTTAGAGTAATCAAAATGAGTGACTAAATTTTTATATGAACAAGCTTTGTTAGTGATATTGTGCTCAAGTAATTAAGCTTTAGATTCTTCATTTAATTTCTTACACTCATTGGTTGATTTCAGGTGATATAATAGCTTTGAAATTTAAATTCTTTTCTAACTCTCTTAAGAAATGGTGTGCTTTTGATGATCGCATCACTGATAAGCCAGTCTAAAATTGGACTTATTTAATCAGGTTAATTTTTTATATGCTTAAACTTAAATATAAGATCATATTTTTGTCTTGAAATTAATTATGTGTGATTTGCAATAAAGTTATAGATAAATTACATCTGAGTATATATATATATATATATATATATAATATTGTTTAATTTGAGTTTATTAATGAGACCCACATGTGAGAGTTTTTAATTGAAACATTTTAGTTTTAATTATAGTTCAAAAAATATTTTCATAAAATACATTATTAATTGTATGGGTATTTTATGACTCGGGTAAAGTTTTAAGCGTAATTATTCCATTCGCCTAGAAAGCTCTTTGTAATTGGTCAACTCATTGCTTGAAAATAAACTAATATCTGTTCTATAAAATACGAATGTGTAAATTACACTTGGGTTCTTATATATCCTTGAGTTTCATTTCATAATTGGTCCTTCATTTTGTATTGCATTTCAATCAAGTCCTCCCTTCATGTTTCAACCTAACCTTCTTTATCAACAGAAGGTATTAAACTATGAGTTGCAGCCTACTACAAAGTAATATAAAAGAGCAACATGGGGATAGAAAGAAGATACGGACAGAAGTGTTCTTCAATAATTATACTATTTCATATCTAATATATGGAAATACTGTCTATTTTAATTTTAAAAAACTGTGACTAGAATACTTTGAAAGAAAACAATATTACAATTAATAAAATAAAATAAATGATAGAGACCTATCAATAACGTTTCCATTTCAATTTGACTTAAAGCATTGAATTATATGAGGCCCAATGTACATTATTGATATAAATTCTTATAATTATTTTTGCACTACATAAAAAAAATAATATACTCTGAAGATTCATGAAAAGTTTCAGCCAAAAAATACAAAAAAATTTTAATATGAAAACCCTAAAATTTCATAGTAATTATATTTCAATTCATGTAGAACTAAAAAAAATATTGAATATCACTCATTGAATTCTATTGTGAAAAGTAGAAAAAGAAATGACGTAAATAATTAATAAAAAGGAGAGACGGGAGTAATGCGAAGGATATAGAATAGTTTTAATTCAAAATATTACATAAAATTGAATTTAAGATAATTGATTTATATGAAATGAATTAAAAATTTCAAAGTTTTAGTTGTATTTAATCTGTATGATATAGATTTATATAATTTCCTTTCATTTACAGAATAATATACCATTCATAAGTTCATTATAATTTTAAAGAAAATAAAAATTATTAATGATCACGACTGTAAATTTTTCATATATAATTTCAATTCAAAAGACAAACTATTTCAAGAATATCTTCTTTGATTTCAAACACAACAAAAATTAAGCAAAAAAGATCTAAAACAACAAAAATCAAGATGCATGAATGAAAGTGACACACAAGTGTTATCAATGAATACCAAAACTATCCCAGAAATACGCACGTTCAAGCCCACGGCCATAGAAACCGACAGCGACGCAAATTAATAATTATTATATTGTATGTTAACCTACTTAATGAGACGAACATATAGTTATATGATCCATACAATTACATGAATAACTATTCAAGAAATTTAATAATTATATATTATATATAAACTACATGATACATTTATAATTCCATTAATCGAACTCTTATATGAGAATTGTATATTTGATCCAACAAAACATAAATACTTCTATACGATATACTCTTATGTACGTGAGACAATATGCACATTTTGTACTCATGATGTATGATGAATTTAAAATGCTTGACATTCGTATAAATTCCGAATGAATGTTGATATGATTGTCAGCTCCATCATTTATTAAATATACTCATTTTTATATGGTTCTATTATATATATCAAAAATAATAATAATAATAATAATAATAATAATATTATGATGATAGAAGAACATTTATAGTGTAAATATTAGACTATCCTTCCTGTAAATAAGATGATGATAGAAGGGCGTTGGACAAATATCTTCTTTGTTTCTTCTTCTTCTCTTTATATGATCAGAAAAATGCATTTGTTGGATTAAAAATGGTTCGAATCATGGGCTGTGTGGGTCAGTTACTGATATCCAGCTGCTGTATGTTTTAAGCCTTAAACGTGCGCCGGCATACTGCTTCAGAGTAAAAGTCCACTCCCCTCTCTCGCTCTCTCTCTCTCTCCTTCTCCATTGCTCGCAAATTCCGACGCCGGTAAACTGCTTTCCTAATCTCTTTAGCCCGGTGGTTTCTCTTAGCTTAGTGATTGATTTTTTCGGCAACGATCCCTCCCGGCCTCATTCTGCCTCTTTCTCTCTCTCTGCGTCTCTTTCTCAAAACCCTACATCAGAAAAAGGGTAGAAAAGAGCTGGCTAGACAGTGAGGTCGAAGGTTCTACTACCTTCCTTTCTGGCCGGCGGGGACGGAGCGATTGGAGAAGAACTCAACTCCGGTTATCGTCTATAGTAAAGTTAGGAGAGGGGTCGATCGAGATGGAAGGAGGGTTTGGAATCGGTACAAATTCTTTAGATCCAGGAGCAGTTGAGTTTTACCCGGCGACCCAGTTTGCCCCGGTGCCGCCACAGATATGCTACCATTACCCACCGCCTCCCCCGCCGCCGGCAGCGGTGTACCCGCCGCCGCAGCTACACCTGCAGTACGGTACTATGGGAGACGATTGCGAGCCGACGCGGGCAGTGGTCCTCGGCCTGGTGCCGCCCCACGTCGACGAGGCGACCATCACGTCGTCTATGGCGGCCTTCGGCGCGGTGAGAGCGGTGGAGATGGCAGCTCTGGCCTCCGAAGGTGCCGCTACTGTTCACTTTTACGATCTCCGCAGCGCTGTGGCGGCCGTGTTCGAGATCCGAGAGCAGCACGTGCGACAGCAGAGCCGGCTTGGGCAGCAGTTCGGTGTAGTGCCCGCCAATTGGGGGATGTTGGATTTCCCGGCGGTTGCCAACGCCTCCGCCCTCGGTGGGCGCGGTCTTATCGCCGGCCATGCCGTTTGGGCCCAGTTCAGCGCAAGGGGCGTCGATGGTCCCAATCAGGGCTCCCTCTTCGTCTACAATTGCGATCCGACTGTCCCTTCCGCCTTCCTCGCAGAACTTTTCGGTTCTTTTGGTATTACTTCATGTTTCATCATCTTCGCTTTTCTCTATTTGTTTTCTTGTAATTAATTTATGATCGATCCTTTTTTATCTGATTTCATCAAGAACAACCAAAAAAATAAAGAGAGAAAAGATATGTTTCTTTCGATCTGCTGCTATTGTCATTGTCTTTCCGGCTACTTTTTTCCGGCATCGCTTTTTATGGGAAGTTTAGTAGTTTTGTTTCTTTCTCGTTACAAACGAAATGGCTGGCATAATTCCTTTTGTTATACTTGATACGGTAATTGGTAGGGGATGTGAAGGAGGTGAGGGAGACGCCATGGAAGCCGAACCAGCGCTTCGTGGAGTTCTACGACATTAGAGATGCGGCTCGTGCCCTTGCCGATCTCAACGGCAAGGAGATCAACGGCCGGCGCCTTGCCGTTGAGTTCACCCGCTCTGCCGTCCATGGGAAGAGGTACTGCAAAAATACATAATCTTCATTTTCCCATCAGCATCAGATCATCTGATATATCAATTGCAACATCTGCTATATATTCAAGCAGGAGCGGCGTCGGGCAACAGCGCGGCTTCGCACACCCCCCTCGACTTCTGCGTTCGGGTCCGCCGGAGCGGCCGGGGGGCCGCTGGGTGGAGG
Source organism: Apostasia shenzhenica (assembly GCA_002786265.1). Lineage (NCBI taxonomy): Eukaryota > Viridiplantae > Streptophyta > Magnoliopsida > Asparagales > Orchidaceae > Apostasia > Apostasia shenzhenica. The sequence goes on from KZ451982.1 coordinate 7,278,235, forward strand.
TTTCTTTGCCCTCATCATCTTCCGGTGGTCGCGCCGGTCAAAGAGAGGGATCGGTGGCGCTGATCAATAAGAGTTCTAGTGCTGCTGATGGCTCTGGCCGGAAATTTGCCAATAACAGCAATCCCAGCAGGATGGCAAAGGGAACCCAGCAAGAGGCAGCGCCGTCATCAACGGCGGCTTTATCTTCATCATCGTCGTCATCATTCGGCGGTTCAGGATCAGCAAAGCAGCATCACATGAGCAGAAGGGGATGGAAGAATCATTCCAGAAATAATGGCGGGGAAACACGGTTTCAATTCAAGGAGGTAGAGACGGAGGAGGGATCATCTTCCACTTCCTGTAGAGATGCCAGAACGACCGTAATGATTAAGAACATCCCAAACAAGTACAGGTATATATATGTATATATATATACCTTCAATTAATGTATTCATGTTAATTTGAATATTTCTATGGATATTTTATGTTGATACTTGATCGGCCATGGTTGCAGTCAGAAGCTGCTGCTCGGCATGCTGGACAACCACTGCATTCGCTGCAACGAGGAGATTGGAGAAGATGACGATGAGCCAATGTCTGCCTACGACTTTGTCTACCTCCCCATCGATTTCAAGTAAGGTTTCGTTTTTCTTTCTCGCTCCTTTTCAGCTGTTGCAAGCAAATTAAAGTTACAAGGGGAAGCGGGAGGGCATTTCAAGTAAAAATAATTACGGCATTAAGGCAATCAGCGAAAGGGAAAGGACGCAGATGTAGAGCTGGAAAAAGAAAGGAGAAGGGGGAGGGGGTTTGGAAGAGAAAGCGCTGGCGTGTATCTGGCCGGCCCGTACGCTGCGCCGCCCGGCTGCATCACCTAAATGGCAACGAAGGTGCTGGCGTACGTGTAAAGTCACCCCACCTTTTTTTCCCTGCTCGCTCTTTACTGCGTCTCCGGTGCACCATGGCAATGACCTGGAGAAGTTTTTTTTATATATATACTTTAAGACCTGGAGAAGGTTGCCGGAGAAGGAAACTTGGATAAAGGCAATGCACGGAGAGAGAGAGAGAGAGAGAGAGAGAGACCAACGATGAAATAATTATATAATGAGAACAAAGCACAGCAATGAGCCAGACATGGAATGATAGAGAAGGGTAATGTTCTAGTGCGTGGTTGATCAGGTCGAAGATATTCGAGTGAGTTGGAAAAGATCCATCCAGGAGCTCAAATTATGACAGAAGATTAATCTTTTTTTTTTAATAACTTTGGATTGATTATCAAACATAATAAGAATAAATAAGCTAATCAAAGTTTTTTTGTATTAGTCATGATGTTTTGATGATGTATGTATTTCTTCATTTGCACATGACATTAATGTTGCTGTGGCGTAGCAACAAGTGCAATGTGGGATATGGATTCGTAAACCTAACGTCGCCGGCGGCCGCCGTACGGCTCTACAGAGCTTTCCACATGCAGCCATGGGAGGTCTTCAACTCCCGGAAAATCTGTCAAGTGACATACGCTCGCTTGCAGGTGACCATCATGAAATTTCATTTAACTTCGGAGCAACTATTACAAATTAATTAATTAAAATGAATTTGATCATAATTAATTCATGATCTCCGTCGATCATTTGATTTAGGGTTTAGATGCGTTGAAGGAGCACTTCAAGAACTCAAAGTTTGCCTGCGACACGGACGAGTACATGCCCGTGATCTTTTGCCCGCCGCGAGACGGCAAGCAACTGACGGAGCCGGAAACGCTCGGCGGCCGCGGGATGACATCTAGGCGTGGGCTGCACTTAGACCTGGCCCCAACCGCCGGCGTTCCGGATCCGGGGCCGGGGGACCCGGGAGGCGCCTCGTCCACAACCACATCAACTCACGCGCCTTCTGATCACGCCGACGGCGGAGATGACGACCGCGACGATGACGATGACGATGACGATGACGACGTAGGCGGCGGCGGCGGCGGCTGCAGCGGCAGCGACGAGACCTCTCGCCTTTCCCAAGCCCTCATCCAGCTATCCTACTCTACTCTTTCATGATGATACCCCCCCTTCTCTCTCTCTCTCTCTCTCCATGTCGAGAATTTAAGCTCGTGATCGTGAGTGATGATACAAGACTTTGATGACTGATGAGATTGATTTTTCTTTTTTTCTTTCCTTTTTTTTAATTTTTTTTTTAAATGGGCAGGCTAACGTGCGCTAGGATGGTTTGACTGCTACTGTTGAGGGCGTGTGCGGTCAACGAAGCGTAACGGTGGCCGAAGCAATTAATGTATTAATTAATATTATTTATAATTAAAGCTGGATTTAAAACTTTGTTTGAGAAGGGTGCGTGGCTAATTTTAGAGTAATTAAATTAAATTTCGTGCGTGTGGCAGCGGGGTTCGAGCCAGAAGTGTCGGTTGGGGACAAATGTTGGTCGCTTCGAGTTCAGTCGCGCGGCTCCCGATTCGGTTGGGCTCGTGTTTATGCGAAACACAACGTAATCGTGCGTCGATTTGGCTCTCCATGTTTTTGGGGTTGCGTCGATTCGTAAAAAAACTTAATTTTATTACATGGGTGGTCTTCAACCTTACTCGCCGGTGCAATATTCCTCGCAATAATTTTCTATAATATTTGATATTATGTTTTTATTGGTGATTTTATGTTTTTTGTTTTTTTTACTAATGAATATTTCTGCCTTTTGCTTTATTATAATTGTCCTTTGAATTGTTTTGAATGTATAAGTTCGAACATTGACCCTGTATATCAATTTATATAATTTTTTAATTTTCATTGTATAATTATATTTTAAAAATTATAATAATTTATATAATTTTTAATATATCAATCAATTTTATTTAATATTTTTAAAATTAATTAATTTTATTTTTCATTGTATATATATATCTTAAAATTTTATTTTTTTATAAAAATAATTAAAAAAATGTTCTTTGAAATTAACTAAACAAACCATGAGAATTTGAACACTAATTAAGCATAAGTTCTGTGTTTGGCACGGATACCAAAATTAGAAATAAAATAGTATTAATTTAAAAAATAATAATAATAAATTTTAATATAATTTTTTTTTTAAATATTAATTTTATGTCACTTTTCACACTCAAAATATTAAGATATTAGTATTTGGTTTAGGAAGTGAAAGAAAGTTGATGTTTTTATTAAAAATTAATGAATATATATAATAAAATAATTTTTTTATATTAAAATTTGTATAAAATAATTAAAAATTTTTTTATTTATTATTATTATTATTTTAAATTAATACTATTTTATTTTTTATTTTGATCTTCGTGCTAAATAGGCCTGTAATTATCTAATTTGGGTGTTAGATAGTTTAAAATTGTATCTATTAAAGACTTATAATAATTATGTCTCGGATGAGATGATTAGGACTAATATTTTTGGGTCTCAAATCTTCATCTGACTCAATTTTTGTAATAATGTTGGTGCTCTTTGGCTACCTCTTGTAAGATCAATTAGGACTATATATGCATTTGATCATATTTTATGTACGGCTATTTTTATTTGATGTGGTATTGGTTTTGATTTTTTTTGAGATTTTTTTTATATGTTATTTATTATTTTGCTATATTGATAGTGTTATATATTTGAATAACAAATTCTGCTATTAAAATAAAATTTTAAACTGTATATATTATTGAATTTATATAAAGAATTATAAATTAAGTCCTGAAAAATCTAAAATACCGACTTTATGAAAAATTTTAAAAGTCCTAAAATTATCCACTTCAATTTGTCGAATCACATTTTATTGAACCAAAATTTCATTCAATTGTTATTCTAAAAACTAAGCATTATAACAAAATCATTAATGATCAACTCAGAGGCCAAATATATTTATTAATTTGGATAATTAATAATACAAATAGTGAATCATAAAGTACACGAAATTAATTTGTTTGACACACTTAATGATTAATTTAAGACACCATAACTATCGGAAAAAAATTCAACAAGTACCAATAAAATTTATTAATATTAATTTTTTCTAAAGCCTTCTAAAAGCAATGTCTACATGTTCAAATTTTATTAGGCATTGTGCATGCCTCGAAGGTGATTATTAATTTTTTTAACTACTTCAAATTATATATATATATATATATATAAAATTTAAATATTCAAATTTGAGTGAAACTTAGTCTGTCAACTTATAAATCGATTATCATTTAGTTCCACACTATGACTTTTGTTATAAAAGAACAGCTCTCAAGCACTCCCAGTCACTTTGACTATTTAACTTGAATATATCTGTGATACTCTATAGAAACATTTGTGTTTTTTTTCTTCTCATCAAAATTATGTAGCTTGTAACTCTTTTTTCTTATATTATTTTTTTTTTAAGAACAAGTTTGTAGCATGACAAGAATTTTAATCATAAAAAATATTTTCTTTATATATATATATATATATTTCAATCAGTCTCTTATTGCATTTTTTTTGGCAAATAAAGTTAGGTTTCTGCACCAAATAGTTTTTATTGTACAAATACTGTATTTAATTTAACGAACAAACGATCGAGCTCTCTGTTCCCTGTAGAATATATAATACTATTTCTTTTTGTTATCGTATATATATATATATATATAAAATACTATCATGAGTGAAGAAAAGGGATGGAGATGAAATATTTAGGTGGCAGCAAAATATCCGGTTACAAGGATGTTTTGCATGCAAAGAGGTGAAACTCTTGGGAAGCGTCATCTACACCCAATAAAGTAATGCTGGATATGAGAGAGAAAGAGAGAAGCTGGCCTGATCGGTCGCCAGGCCTGGGCTCGGATAACGAGGTGAGAGATAGTGGGTGTCAGCCTCCCGGGGGGATCCTCTTGGTGCCGAACAGGTAAGCAGCTGCCACGTCGGACTCTGCGTTTATGACGTGGCGTCGGCTGGTGGCCTCCTACTGCCGCGTTTTATGCGGTTTCTGGTCGTCGCCTTTGACCGCTGCCGTACGGCACGCCATCCATCATCCTTTGGGCCTTCGCGCCGTCGGTCGCGCTCGCGCCTCCTCTCTACCGCAACTACCCCCCCCCCGCAGCCGATCCCTCGGCTCGGCCCGGTCCGGTCCGGTCCGGTCCGGCCAGACTCACACCAATCGCTCTGCCTCTGGCCCTCTGCTATCTCTTCCGGGTTAGGGTCCTCATTACTTTTATTCAAGCGATTCCATTAATTTGATTTAAAATGCTATTTATTATTTAAAATACTAGAAAATAATTGCAAAATTCATAAGAAAAAAATATATATTTGAGCTTTACGAGACCAGGATTCAGGCGATGGAGCGTTAGATTAGGCTAGTAGAAATAATAGAGATAAAAACAAATTGATTCTACAAGTATTGGAAGCAATTTTGATGCAGCTTTGAACGAAAGAAAAAGTTTGCATGAATTTGTGGGTTGAGATCAGAGACTACACAGGTACAGTAATCACTTGTGTAGATGTTGAAACAGAAAGTTATTTCAATCATGCTATCGCAAAATGCTTAGCAGTCAAGCAGTATTCTTAGCCACAAAGTTGAATAAGAAAGATATATAAGTAGAAGGGGACTCTTCTGAGGCTGTTAGATTGATTCAAGACTCTTATATATGAGGGATTCTCAATTATTGAACACAAGTTTGAGGCATTAAAGAAATGCCTAAAAACTTTTGATAAATGCATGTATAGTTTCTCATGTTCTGCAAGGAGGCGATAGAGTCAAATAAAAACTAGCTCGCTCTGCTATTCTTACCAACGAAAAGAAAATTTAGCTTAATGCTCCTTCGAGTTTCACATATAAAGTAGTCTGAGAGGATGCTATAATGTATAATCTTGATATGTAATATATTCTCTGTTTTCTTTATTATTATTATTATTATTATTATAAAAAAAATCTCAATTAATCTTCAACAAAAAATGAATTATAATCTCATTAAATATTAATTTTATTGTAAAATACGAGGACTTGCCTCAATTTTAAAGCTAATGGCTTTTCTTCCCTAATTTTTAAACCCCAATTTGATTCATCCATCTCAGGATTAATTAGTATTTAGGAATTGTTATAAAAATAATTACATTTTATCTTCAATAACCTATCATGTATAATTCATTTCCATTTATTTAGTTTTATTATAATGCTCAATTTTTCATTTAACTTTTTATCTCATTACCTTCTAATTTAAGATATCTTCTATAGCCCGTAATAGAAGAAAAGAAATATAAGATAAAATTGCTTATTTTATTAATAGTACATATTATTATATAGTTTGCAATCATAGTGGGCTTAATGAATATTTAATGGTCTTTGATGGGCACTTGGGGCATCTTGAGCTTGACTTAGTACGCCAGAATTTTATATTGCTAATTAAAATAATATTTTTGACAAGATGGTATTCTTATTAACTGCACTTAGAATCTATTACATATTGGATCCTAATCTGCAGTCAATTCCAGAACCACAAGAAGATGATTCTGAAAGTTTGAAAATTACAAGAAATAAGCGAAAAAAAGATGAACTAGTTTGCAGGGGATATATTCTTAATTTTCTCACTGATCGTTTGTATGATCTCTACAGAAATCTAACTTCACCAAAGAAAATTTGGACTGTCTTGGAGACAAAATATAATAAAAAAAGGGATACTGATAAATTCTTAGCACTTAAGTACTTTGAGTTTAAAATGGCTGATAATATGCCAATCATGGATCAAGTTCATGAATTGCAAATTTTTGTGTTAAAGTTGATTGAATTGGAAATCAAAGTTCCTGATTCACTTTAAGTGAGAGCTATTCTTTCAAAATTAACTTTATCTTGGAATGAATACAGGAAGAAAATTCTATATTCTACAGATAACATGACAATTGAAAGATTTCAAACACATTTACAAATAGAGGCAGAAAAATGCACGAGAGATGTATTTCTTCAAGATTCCAAGATTAACTTTGTCAGCAAAAATAGTTTCGAAAAATTTCGGAATAATTTTAAAATTCAAAAGGGCAAAGGCAAAATCAATGGTAACACTTTTAAGAAATCTTCTGTGAAGAAAGATCAAAAGTATTTTCATTGTGGAAAGAAAGGATACTATATTAAAGAGTGCAGATTCAAAAAAGGAATCAAAAGAAATAGTGCTGATTCTGATAAAGTGAACCTAATTGAAAATGAAGTCAAGGAACTTGTAGCAATGGTGTCACATTTATAAATTGACATGGTGTGACATGGTCACTGAATTACACATGGCTTCAACTACAAAATTAACTGATTGGTGGTTAGATTTGGGCGCAACCATTCATGTGAGCAATAACAAATCTATGTTCAAGACATATGAAGAAGTAAAGGAACCCGAGGAAGCTCTTATGGGGAATCATGTTGCTGCAAAAGTACTTGGAAAAGGAATTGTCGAATTGAAGTTCACTTCTGGATAGAAACTTACTTTATTAAATATTTTTCATGTGCCAGAACTTAGAAAAAATCTTGTGTCTGCCAATTTGTTGTGTAAGAATAGATTCAAAATTGTCCTTGAGTCGAACAAGATTGTAATCTCTAAGATTCAAAATTGTCCTTGAGTCGAACAAGATTGTAATCTCTAAGAATGACATATTTGTTGGGAAAGAATACTCTTTTGACGGGATGTTTAAACTTAGTATTAATGAAATGAATGTGATTTATTCTTATATTTTTGAGTGTTCTACTTCTTTATGGCATGCTAGATTAAGTCATTTGAATTATAGATCAGTAAAATACATGTCTAAGCATAATTATATTACATTAAATAATGATACATATGATAAATGTGAAATATGTGTTCAAACTAAAATGATCAAAAGTCATTTTCCAAAGTTCAACGAAGCACTAGTTTACTTGAATTGTTTCACACTGATATCCGTGAATTAAATGGTAAACTAACGAGAGGAGAGAAAAAATATTTTATAATATTTATTAATGATTGTTTAAAATATGTTTTTATTTATTTACTAAGAACAAAAGATGAAGCATTTGATAAATTTAAAGAATACAAAACTATGGTTATAAATCAAAAGGAAAAGAAAATTAAAATTCTGCGAAGTGATCGAGGAGGAGAATATTTTTCTGATTCTTTCAATGAATTTTGTGAAGAGCATGGCATAATTCATCAAATATCTGCTCCATATACTCCGCAACAAAATGGTGTAGCAGAAGGAAAAAATCAGACCTTAGTAGAAATGATAAATATAATGTTAATGAATGCTAAATTTTCTTTTAATCTTTGGGAAAAAGCTCTTTATACAGTTGTCACATTAATAATAGAACTTCATCTATGAAAACTCATGTGTCTCCATATGAAGTTTGGAATGAGAGGAAACTCAATATAGGTTATTTTAAAGTGTGAGGGTGTATTGCTTTCTACAAAATTCTTGATCATTAAAAGTTAAAATTAGGACCAAGAGGAATTAAAAGTGTATTTGTCGGATATGCAAAGAACTCTAAAGGTTATAAGTTGTTAGATCTACAGTCTAATGTTATTGTAGAATTTGTGTATGTTGAGTTCTTTGAGGACAAATTTATTTCTGAATTAATAGAACAAGTTCCTATAATTAGTGATAAAGATGGGATAACATCTTCTATTAATTCTAACAAAAGAAAAGAAGATGTTGAAGAACTTATTGAAATTAGAAAGAATCAAAGATTCAGAAAACAAACATCTTTTGGTACTGATTTTATATCTTCAGAATCTATTATTTTTCTTATAGAAGGAAATAGAACTAAGAAGATTCTAATTATATTTATTGTGGATGAAGATCCTAAAACATTCACTGAAGCAATGACTTCAAGGGATGCAGCCTTTTGAAAATAAGTTATACATGATGAAATAGACTCTATTATGTCTAATAATACATGGGTCTTAGTAAATTTACCACATGGATCAAAATCTATTAAATGTAAATAGGTATTTAGAAAGAAAAATAATACAGATGATTCTGTTCAAATATTTAAGGCAAGATTAGTAGCAAAGGGCTTTACTCAAAAAGAAGGTATAAATTATTTTGATACTTATGCTCCAGTAGCAAGAATTACATCAATTACAATGCTTATAGCTTTAGCTTCACTATATAACCTACATGTTCATCAAATGGATGTTAAAACAGCCTTTTTAAATGAAGACTTAAATAAGAAAGTATACATGGAACAACCAAAAGGTTTATACTTCCACGAAATGAAAATAAAATCTGTAAATTAATAAAGTCACTATATGGCTTGAAGCAAGCACCTAAGCAATGGCACGAGAAATTTGACTCAGTTATATTAGTGACTGGGTTTTGTCATAATAATGCTGATAAGTGTGTTTATTCAAAGTTTACTGATAATTACAAAGTAATTATATGTTTGTTTATAGATGATATGTTAATCATTAGTACAAATATGTTAGGAATAAAAGAAACAAAATTGTATCTAACTTTTAATTTTAAAATGAAAAATTTATGTGAAGTAAATACTATTTTGGGTATAAAAATCAGTAAGCATGATAACGACTTTTCTATGAATCAATCTTATTATATTAATAAGTTATTAACAAAATATAATTATATTGGAATAAAAGAAGCAACTACTCCATATCATTCTAGTATGAAACTTGCTAAGAACGAAGGAAAAGTAGTTGCACAATTAGAATACACAAGTGCTATAGGAAGTCTAATGTATGTTTTGCATTGTACGAGACCTGATATAGCATTTATAATATGTAAGTTGGCAAGATTCACTAACAAGCCAAGTATGGATCATTGGAAAGCAATTGATAGAGTACTTAATTATCTTAAGAAAACCATGTGTTGAATGTTAAGTGTTATGTGTGGTATATTTTTGCTTCTAAAATTGAAAAGTTGTGGTTTAATTTTAGGACACCTAAACTTTGTTAGAGGTTTAAGATATATTCATGAATAGAAGGTTTAAATCAAAAGATATTTTCTATATGCGTAACACTTATTTAGCAGATCTATAAACAAAGTCATTTATATTGCAAACTAGTGGGAGATTTTTATATAGTTTGCAATATTTTGAATATATGATAGTCTAACATTGTGAATGAAATAAAGTTATAGATATTTTATGGAATTATTAATTTGAATTATGTCCATGGACCTCTCTAGTAGACCATAGTAGGCTTAATGAATATTTAATAGTCTTTGATGGGCACTTGGGCACTTGGGCACTTGGGGCATCTTGGGCTTGACTTAGTAAGCCAGAATTTTATTTTTCTAATTAAAATAATATTTTATAATTAAAATATTCTAATTTTGAAATATTATTTTAATGAAAAAATGCATTTAAGAGATGTGTTTCTTGAAAAGATGCATTTAAGAGATATGTCTCTTAATTAAAGATCACTTTTAAGTGTCTTTTGGCTATTGAATTAATCTTAAAAATATCAATAAATATCATATATATTTCTACAATCTTGTTGTTAGAGAGTTTTGATGTTTTGTTGTATCCTGAAAAGTAATTGCGTCTATACTGTAAATTTACCTTAAGAAAAATGTTAATCACACCTCAAAGCTTTCATTGTTTTATTTCGCTTACACATATGATTCTAGATATAATCGTGAGAAATAATGCTAACATTTTCGTCTTAGAATCTTACATTATACCATTTATTTTATTATGTAAATAGTTTTTTTTAATGAACATTAGGTAAAATAGTGATCTTATTTTTAGTGGAATAATTTTATTTGAGTTATTTCATTTAAACTTCTATTATATTATATATTAGAAATGCCTACTAGTGGTCATGATATATAAATTTGGGTACGTCTACATTTTATTTAAATGATTTATAATTCAAATCAGTTAAAACATGAGAAAACATAATCAATAGAGAGCTTAGGGGCAGAGTTAAGCCCAAAAAAAAAAAAAAAAAAAAAAAAAAAACCAAAAAAACTGAACATCATCCCAGCAAGTCAAATTTAATTTTTTTTCTTTCTGAAATAAAAAAATCTAAATTTTTTATTAATTAATTATACTATACTATTCCATTAAATATATCTTTAAATTATCAAAAAAATTAATTTATAAATAGTAATACTATAAAACATTTTTTTTCTTTCATTCATTCGTATATATGTACATATATTAATTTCGACTTAAGAATAAAAATACAAGCTAGAGAGCCTTCTTTACTAGTTTCCTTGTTCAGCATATATAGGTGCCGCTTCGGACCGATGAAGGGAGTTATAAAAAGGTTGCATGCATTCTTAGACGTGGCTGAGACTCGTCGAGGTTTAGAGTTTTTATTATTTTCTATTTTATTTGTTAATTAATTTTTCTAATTTTTATTGTTTTTTTTTTTTTATTTTACTTTTTGCATCTAATCTTTCACTTATTTGCATTCATATCATAAAAATGAGAAATGAACTTGAATGAAATTGTTATTTGTTGTTTCTGAATTAAATTCCCAATGCTCACTAAAAAATATGTGGTAGTAGAACCTCATACTTTATGTTATAACTTATTTCATATTTATATAAAATTAGATTTCATGCTGCCTTAGATTATTATTTTGTGAGAATTAGACTTCTTAGAAAAAGAAAAGCTGTTAAATTTATGATTTTCTAGCATAAGTTCGTTGAGTTTTCTTGAAAAATCACTTTTTAATTCATAAATTCATGAAAATTTACGTATATTTCTGCAAAAGTACAACATACCTTAATTGAAGAAATGAATTATAATATATTGCATCTAGTTGATGCTCGTTTGAGTGAATATTAATGTTCATTTCAACTAGATCAGAAACTAAACCGAAGAATAGATTTTCATTAAAAAATTTAATCGAGTATTTATGCTACTTTGATCGATCATATTCTTCCCCTACGTTAAATAGAACATGTAGCACGAAGATCCCCTAATTGACCAATGATGAATCCCCTAATTAACGATTAAATAGAGTGATATAACAATTAAATTAAAGTGCAACAACTTTAAGCAAAGTTTATATAAAAAAATAAAGTCAGGAAAAAATAGTGAAACTATTTGTCAGCATAACTTAAATTTTAGGGCAATTTCATCTAGGTCCTTGAGTTTAAGGATTATTATCACACAGGTCTACATTTTTTAAATTATATCATCGGGGTCCCTAGGTTTTCAAAAATATCATCTGGGTCTTTTTTTATTTTTTTATTATTAAAAAATATACAAAATTACCATTATACCCTTACCCTCCCTCTCTCCACCAGATTCGGTAAGAGTATAATGATAATTTTGTATATTTTTAATAATAAAAAAAGGACCTAAATGATATTTTTTGAAAACCTAGGGACCCTGATGATAAATTTAGGCTATTACGATTGGTATCAGAGCTACTCCACATGATTTTTTTTGCAATAGTAGGGGAAAGCCTCAACGGTGACATTGAGTTACGAAAAAAGTAGGATGTACGTGACACTCTTATGTGTGTAAATCATAATTGAGCACCGGGAGGTCTTAAGTTCAAACCACATAATCCTAATTTTCAAATTTTGAGATGAGAGAAATTATGGTGTTCAAGTATAAATAAAAAAAAATCAAAACAATTATAATGTATTTGTTAGAGTTTGGAGATTTGAATGGTATTTGGCCCGTCTTGAATATCTTGTGATGCAACAATCTTAGGAAAATAATATTGTGAAATTTAAAATTTAGGATCAGATAATAAAAGCAGAGAGTATGGACCAATTCTATTTTGAGCAAGTTTAAGAGACTAGGCTTTTTTTATTTCAAAATTTATAGTTTATTTGCTCTATATGCTAGAACTTTCTCTAACACTCTTTGCTGAACAGCAGCTCAAGTCGAACAGTAGCTCAAAGAAATACCACCAGATCATACTCTCCGAACTACTATGTCAACTCAATATTGAAAGTGACATGAGAGTCCACTGCCTAATCGTCCTTTGTAGGAATAAGTATCAAATGTGACAAGCTGTACCTATTATGTCCCCTCCTCTCCAAGTTATAAACAAGGGGAAGGAGGATGCTCTCACAGGAGGTCTCTCTCTATCCGAGCTACTACTTTTTCGCTCTATTCCTCTCTTGTACTCATTCGGTCTCCCTTTAGAGAAGAAATTTGATTAGTGGATTTAAATTGCCTAGATGGCATCGTGATTTTTTCCCCGGATACTCGAGTTTTCACGTAAAATTTACCGTTTAAAATAATAATAATAATAATAATAAATTGAGTTTTAAGGGAATTTTAATTTGGGCATAAAAAATGTGAGGCTGTCACCCCAAAGCGCACCAACAGAATAGCATTCCTGAGGGCTGAGATTTGTATTTATATATATGAAAAAGAAAAGTGGGACCAGGAACAACAATGGAGGGAGACGTGGGGAGATGTTGATGAGCCGCCCCCCTTGAAGCCAGACAAGCCTCCTTCTCAGGTCTGAACCCCAGAGACCTCCTGCTCCCACCTGCCCTTTTAGCAGACCCTTCCCGTGTCCTCCTCCTCCTGCTATCACCTTTGACCTTCCATTTATTATATTATATACATGTCTTTTTTTTTTTCCTTATATTATTATATTATTATATTCTTCAAAAAGATATCACCAGATTGTATCCTCCGTACTACTATGCTAACTCAACATTTAAGATGACATGAAGGTCTGCCTAATCGTCTTTTACAGAAATAAATATCAGATGTGACAGACTTTATCTATTATGTCCCCTCCTTTCCAAGTTATAAATAAGGGGAAGGAGGAGAAGATCTCGGATTCTTTTTTAGGGAGAGATCACTCTCTCTTTCTCTTTTGTATTTATTCTCTTATTTGGTCTTTATTTAAAGAACATCAAGTTTTGTAAGAGAAGTGATTCGATTAGCCTAGGTGGCGTCGTGATTTTTCCGCAGGATACTTGGATTTTCACGTAAAAACTATCGTCTTATTTCATTTTATTTTGGCATATTTTTTGCATCAATAATCACTATACGAATATTAGTGCTGGTAATTTAATACAATTATTTTGATTTTTTTTTTGACTCAAATTTAAATTTTGGAGTTGTAGATATCACGAAAATGTTTTGACTTGCCTTAGATTTGAATGACAGCTTGTTTGAAATTATTTTCCACGTTGAATTAAATATTATGTGATATAAATAACAACGTGATATTGTTGTTGATTTGAAAATTAATTACGAAAAAAGCGATAAATTTAATTTCTATGATCTTAAATTTTTCAATAATTTTTATTTTTAAAGCGATGTGCTCCAGCAAACTTGAGTTCAATTTTTAAGTTGATTTTACATTGACGCTGAGTTTGAGTTAAGCGAGAAAATGTTACATTAAGTTCCAATTGAGCTAAATCCGACTCGCTGCTGTACCTCTAAATTCTAATAATAAAAATAACTTTTTAGGTATTAATATGCTTCAAATTTTTCGCCTCATTTGGTTCGAGCTTTTTTTTTATCATGAAAAAAAAAATCATTTTATTTTCTAAGTTTAATAAGAGAGAAATTTTTTTTACTATTAGAAAGTGTATAAAATGTGAAATATTTTCAATTCTAATATTCGTATTTGTATTGGATGTGAAATAAAGTTGATTTTTATAGTTGAAAATTGTATTGAGTAAAAATCTCGCCTCGAACCAAACGAGATGTAAGTGTATTTAAAATTATTCAACATAATAATAAAATAAGGCAGTTATATATATCACACTCTGTTTATTAAAAAGTATTCAAAATACTAACTCTTATGTTCTAAATTATGTTAATACTGCAAATTAAATTCTAAACTTTAAATTCTATAAATCATGAATCTTAGGGGGCGTTTGGTTCAATATTATTTTGATATTATATTATGTTATCTAGAGAAGATAATTATTTGGTTTAATAACATCTATAAATAATCTTCTATTAGATTATAAAATTATTAGTCAAAAGATGATATCTGGATATTATGGCATCTACATTACATAACATAACACCAAAATAACAACGAACTAAATGCCCCCTTAAATTTTATATTCTTAATTTTCATGAATAATATTTTTATAATTTTTTAAAAAATTACTTAAAGATATTTGTGTGGCCTAGCTTTTTATCTTGTCTAGCTAATTATTATCATTAGACGATACGAGATAGACAAGCTGGTAGACTTGAAGAAATGAAAACAGATGAAAATGTTTGTTTGTAGAATTTTTGACCAAATTCCTCCATCCATTTGTCCCCGAGTTATAAAAGCATTATAGTTTTAGTCTTTTATTTAGAATCTCGTCTTTTCACTGCCCTTTTCTATAAAAAAATATAAAATTTGATTATTTTTAATTAATTTAAACTTTTTGTATATTCGAAAGAAGCATTATATTCATGTATTCTCACCCTTCTTTAAATGTTTAATAAAAATATAAAATTTTAATTTCTCTTATATGAGCTTTTTTTGCTTTAAAAATGTAAAACTAAAACATATAAATAATAATATTTCAAAAATTTACTTTAAGAAGCAAAAAGTTAATGATTAAAAATAATGTTTTGACATAATAGTAAAAAATTAATAAGTATATCTTAATTGAGACTAAATATGTAATATTCTGTGGTATAAATACAGAGATATTGTCCATTTTAATTTTAGAAACTACAAAATTTAAGTACTTTCTGAGAGATTACTCATCGCAGTACTATTTTATTTCAAACATACTTAATAATGAAATTTCTCATCATTAACCTCACAGTTTTGCCCTTAAAAATATCTTTACTATTTGATATTATGTTATATACTTGTACAGCTCAACATCTCCCCTCCTTCCTTTGTGTCGTGGGATAATTCATTCATATAACCCTCTTAGCACTATTTATCAGCTTAAAAATTTGTTAAGAGTCGCACTTTTCCCAGTAATCCTCTCCTTTTAGGATGTCACCTGGCAATTGCTCCCCGTCTTTTTTGACCATGGGCGTCACAAAATGACAGCACATTTACAACATTAGTAATCTAAATTGAGGTATGTGAAAATTTTAAAATAAAATTGATTATATTTTGTGAGGTATTATATGTAAAATGTGAAATAATATTAATTTTATATTTTAAAATTTACAAAAATATAGAATAAAGTTAATTTTAACATTGAAATTTGTGTAGCATTTGAGATATTTTTAAAGAGTATTTAGTTCATTGTTATCTTAATATTATATAATGTAGATATTTTTTTTTAATTAATAAATATAAAATTATTTATAGTTATCATTAAACTAAATAATTATTTTTTCTTGATAACATAATTAATATAACACCAAAATACCATTGAGCCAATTGCCTTCCTAATTTAATTTTGATGTAGTCTATAAAATTAATTTTAATTTATGCTAAAATTATCCCAATCATGTTTATTACATCTAGATCAGTCTTAAAATAAATATAAATTATGATTGAGTTAACACGTTGTTGTTCGAAGACGAACCCATAGGTGTTACACTTTACATAAAATTTACATTTAAAAAAACTTTGCATAGGAATAGGATCCAAAATAAGTTAAATTAGGATGAGAAAAAAATTAATTTTTATGTTATTTTTTTAACAAAAATATAGGTATTATTAATTTAAAATTAAACTTTACAAATGAAGTGATGCAAATTCTTGATATCCATGAACAATGTGCAAGTGACCCCAATCCTTGCGTTTTTGCGATTACATAAATCGAGTTAAGAAACGATGATTGAATTATATTATAACTAGCGATTGGCACGTGCATTGTACGTGCTATTATATTTAATCATTTTGAAATAATTATAATTTGATAAATAATATAATTATACACAATTATATTACTTTTATAATAGAATGATATTTTTAAGAAAAATAAATTAAAAAAAATAAAACTAAAAATATTCGTAAAATCCAAGTAATATATATAGATCAAATACCTAGTAATATATTTTATCCAAATCAATATCCATAGCTTATATGTTGTTAATGATACAGCAGAAGCACAAAAAAATATATGATTTGTAAAATCTAAATTGACTTAATTAGAAAAGCAAATGTCTTCACAATACAGTAGAAGCACATTGAAGAACATGACCAATATCTTCGCAATTTTCTATTTGACCTTGTCTTTATTTACTTTTACTTTCTTTGAACATGATGGAAGGTGATAGAATTATTTGTATATGAAGTGAATTCTATCAAATTTAAAATCTCATATAATTAAACATATTAACAAATTAATTATTTTTGTCACATATTTTGAATTAGTAACATGCAATAAATTATTTCATAAAAATGCAATAAATCGAGTGATACAAATATAAATAGCAATTTGAGAACAAATCTAAAATAATCAAAGAATAAAAATAAAAACGAACCAATTAAGAGTCGACTTTAAGAATCTATCGAGTCTCTCTTTAGATCCATCCAAAGTTCTACCTTAGTTAAACTCAGATTGGATCTATGGTCTGAGTGCATTTGGGCCAAAATAGTCAAACACTTCAGAAATTTATATTATTTAAACACTTATTAATTCCAGCTAGCAAAAAAAAAAAAAACTTTGGTAGTGAAAATAAGTACACCAAATGTTAGTTTTATTTAGGGCACCAATTGAATGTTAGTTTTATTTAGGGCACCAAATGTTCGTCAAATACAACTGCATTTCCAATTTAAAACACAAAAGTTTTGGATATTATAGCTACAACTTTGCTAATTAATTGGATATGATTCTGCTTATTTTATCTTTTAGGCACAAGTACAGTAAGAAAGTAGCTAATGGCTTTAAAACTTGTAAAATAATAAGTTTTGGCACTTTGGACTTGTTTGTAATTAAAATTTTAGAATTTAAACAAGGTAAGAATCATAGAAAAAAGATAGGAAATAACAATTCTGGATCTAATGTTTCAGTGAGATGGAGCAGATAAGAAACCTATGAAAAATAATGATTTTGTCAATATTTTTGCTCTTCCGTTCAATTTTACAATGAACATTGGGAAAATATTAAAGGTTTATGCAATCACATAGTTAAAAGTATCATCTTTACATTCTATTTTTTCATTCAAGTTTATATTAAAAGTATCATCTTTACAAACAATCGCATCTTTTTAACTAAAAAGATGAATCAATTATGCACCATGATCTATATAATTCACATGATTCCACTTTGTTAATAGTTTAGTTATGTGCTTTATTTAGCAAAAAGAGAAACGATTTAGTGTAATATAATCTACCAACAGAATTATCCTTTGATGAAACAGAAGTGCTGAGATACCATAATAGTATATATAATAATTCAATTTTCAGCAATCATCGATAGTACGACCATTAACAGTGATATTTGTACATGAAAGCAAAATTAAAAAGACATTAATTATATATTATATAAACCAATATTGCAATATGACAACACTTATTTAGCCACTTATGGATAATTTTCAATCTTAAATTAATATCAAACATGATATCTAAAAATATATTATGATATTTACTTTAAACGATTCACAAACATATGTATGCTCCCTCATGAGGATATTTATTATTTGTATAAAGTTTAACGTAAATAAAATACCTTCTGAACACAAGCAATTGTAATGGTTGTAGTCTTCAATATTGGCACTCAATAAAAGCAAACTGGAATGAAAAAATAGGAAAAAATTAGTTTGAAATGCATTTTTTTTTTTGTTTTTTTAGCAATGAAAAAAACATTTATATTAGTATAATTGATGCTATTTTGAATATGTAAGATATAATTTGGATTTTTTAAATTTTATTTTTGATAAGCATTTTGCATTACAGTAGAGACCAAATTGAATATTATTTTGTTATATTTTCATATGTACCGTTAAAATTAAGCTTTTTACTCAATTTATTCTCAAAATTAGATATTTATATTTGTCATTTTATATTTTGAATGCATAATTATAAATATCACCCATTCCATCAAGTTAGAGGAGATCTAACTATTCATTTTATTAAAAGAGATGAAAATCTAATTATTCATTATTATAAGAAGATAGTAAAATGAGTAAAAAAACTCAATTTTAAAGTGACATATGTAAATTCTCCTTTTATTTTACCGACTTCAGCAAATTAGCTAAATCATATTTCAATTTAATGATTTAATCGAACCATTTTAATGTTTATTTTCATTTATATATTATTAATTAATAAAATACTACACTAACATAAAAAATAAATTAATTAAAAAGCTTTGTTAGATCATATTATAATAATTTTTGCATAAAAATTTGAATAATTTTTAATTCATGTAGTAGCCTAAAAGCATAATGAAAATTATAGCTTAGAAACAATAAAAATGAAATTTTAAAAAAAATAATATTCTCCGTAAATATAATTTAATTCGACAATATTTGATTGAAAGTCATTTTAATTATAATTATGATCAAAATAATTTTTTTTTAAAAATATAATAAAAATTATTATTTTTTAATATATATATATAATGAAAATAAAATTAATTAATTATATTAAAAATTATTTGATAATTGCTTAAAATATAATATAAAATAAAATTTTTTATATTAAAATTTATGCATTGAAAATAAATAAATAAATTTTTATTTTTTTAAAAATTAAAGATTATTTTAACTATGACCAAACAACAATGCCTTCTTATAACTTAAAAAAAAGTAAATTATATCTAATATAGATAAAAAATTTATAGATTAACCAGAGATTAACCATCATTTTTTTTAAATCTAAGTTCTTCTTTTAGAATATCACTATTTTTATTAATTTTTTCTAATTAAAAATATAAAATTTAATTATTTTTTAACTAATTTAAATCATTTGTATATTTCAAATAACTATTACACATCTCTATTTTTACTTTTTTTTTTAAATTAAATAAATTAACAAATAAAAAAATAATCTTATACCATACTAATAATGTGAGTCCAAACATTTATAAAATTTATGCACATCTTGTAACTTCGCTCATGTTTTCAATTGCATGAGGTAATTTTCTGCCTTCCATGGCAAAGAAATCATTTAAGCAGTGCGGCTCAGAATCCTACAATCCAGCCGGCGTACGTCCGCCGGTTCCAGTTGCCTCTTCCTCTTTGCCAAGGCTGAAACCGCCCTCACAGAGGCCACCTTCTTCCCCAACAGCCTCCACTTGCTCTCTTCTTCATTCCCCTCACTTTCCTGCATCCTCAGCTTGAATTTCCTTCACCATATTCAAATAAATGCAAAACATAAGAAGAAGACGTACGAATGCGAAACATGAGGAGCAGTATTATAAGTTTACACAGACGCAACACCTGCAAAGCGGAACTCTGCAGCTGGATTGATCCAGGGCTGTACAAACAGCGGAGTGCAGTCGCAGGAGCTGCCATGTCCGGCGGCATCGTGGGCAGGTGGCCCGATTGGAGCCGCAGCTGGCGAAGTGGAGGAGCAGGAGCTGGATGGGCCGGCAGCTAGCGTAGGCCGCGCACGGGCGGCGACAGCTCCGGTCAGCTCCAACGTCGGTGCAGCCTTCAGTGCTGATGTGCACAAGGCATTCCATTGCCTCACTCAGCTGAAGATACGCCCTCTGTTCCTCCCTCTTTCTCCTCCTCCGCCTCTGCCTCTGCATTAAACCAATGGGATGCGCGCAATCGTCAATATAATGAATTCATGATCATTTCACAAGATTATGGATTGGCACTTTTGAGGCATCTGTCGAAGTACATGATGGGAAATGGTTGTTCCTCATCGCCTTCTGCCGACAACAAAATATTCCAGCACATGAAAAAATTCATAGCTGCTGCAATGTCAAGTGATCATGCCCGCATTGGGTTCAGTGGGTTGGGTCCAAATTGGACCGCAAATTCAGATTTTTAGCGGTTTTGAGCCATCCTAGCCTGATCCAACTTGTTGTGGGTCAAAACAGAGCTGCCATTCGATTCAGGCCCGAAGTCTTTTAATTAACTAATTGATGGATATTCAATAAATCAAATTTAATTCTAAATGAAATACAGAAAGGAAAAAAAAAGAAGAAGAAACTAAAGAGATTGGGGGGATCGAAGAGAAAGATGAAGAAGACTTACAAGATCAGTTTCGTGGATGAATTGAAGTATATCGAGCTCGAGCCACGGGTCGTGGGCCTGCAAGAATCGCCATGCCTCGGTCTTCTGGACTGTGGCGAAATCCTTCTCGATCAGCTTCATGCACCGCACCCGCAGCCACGCCGCGTCGCACTGCCTCGCCAGCTGCAGCACGTCCACCACCGCCTCCGGGGTCAGCCGCGCCGCCAGCCCCTCCTCACACGCACGCTTCAGCCACCTCACCTGGTACACGTGCGACAGCACCAGCAGCTGCACCCCACATCTCTCCATCATCTCCTCTTCCTCCACCACATCCCACCTGCCCCATATAATCAATTATTTGAGTTATAATCATATTGAAATAGTATTTTTTAGATTATGTTTGATGTAAGATTTCAATTATTTTAATTGGATATAAGATTTAAAATGGATAGTTCCTGTAATAAGCTCTCTCTCTCTCTTATTCTACAGATCAAGCATTATCATCGGTAAATTATTTTGAATTGTTTTAGTGAAATTTAACAATTCTTTGACATATTTTCTCTTAAATTGAATTCTTCCAACATAATTGATGGGTTAGTATTTGAGTATTTCCATTAAATAGTAGTTCTACTTCTCATCTTTAATTGTCCAACCAAAATTCATCACACGTTCTTATTCCTTAATTACATCCTCGAACTCGTAATTTTTCATTACTATTCACTCTCGAATTCTATGCCACAATAGATCGAACTCTTCCAACTTTTTACCTTGCACTTTAGAAATCCAAGGATACTGTTAGAACATTCTCTAACACCCATTATCGAACAGCAGCTCAACAGCAGCCCCTTGCCGGACAGCAGCTCAACGACAGCCCATTGTCGGACAGCAGCTCAACGGCAGCCCCTTGCCGAACAGCAGCTCAACAGCAGCCCCTTGCCGAACAGCAGCTCAAAGAGCTATCACAAGATCGTACCCTCCATACTACTGTGTCAACTCAGCATTTAAGACAGTATGGGAGCCAACTCCCTAATCGTCCTTTGCAGGAGTAGGTGTCAGATATGACAGACTAAACCTACTATGTTCCCTCTCCAAACTATAAATAAGGGGGGATTGCCCTCTCTAGAGGGGGCTTCCTTCCTCTCTCTCTCTCGGGCTGAGCTGCCCTTCTCTCTATCCCTCTTGTACTCATTCGGTCTCCATTTAGAGATCAAACTTTGTAAGAGGAGATTCAATTAGTGGATTCAAATCGCCTGTAAGGCGTCGTGGTTTTTCCCCCAGACACTCAGGTTTTCACGTAAAAATTATCGTCTCATTTCTCTCTGTGGTGGTGCATTTTTTGCATCAACAGTTGCTCTCTCTAGAGGGGGCTTCCTTCCTCTCTCTCTCGGGCTGAGCTGCCCCTCTCTCTCTCTCTCCCTTTTGTACTCATTCGATCTCCATTTAGAGATCAAGCTTTGTAAGAGGAGATTCAATTAGTGGATTCAAATCGCCTGGACGACATCGTGGTTTTTCCCCCGGACACTCGGGTTTCCACGTAAAAATTGTCGTCTCATTTCTCTTTGTGGTGGTGCATTTTTTGCATCAACAGATACTTATTAAAATTAAATATTTTTTGCTAATGATTTTTTAAATTTAAGTATTTATAATTAACTATTTAATAATATAGGTATAACTAAGAAAAAATTAACAAAGGGAGTATGTTTTTGACGGCGTTAAGTAACGCTGTTAGATTAAGAAGTCGCCTGTGCGACTTTCGCTTCACAGAAGTCAGCGGGCGCTCGGGCGACTTTCGCTTAACAGAAGTGAGCTAGCGCCCGGGCAACTTCCTCTTTAAAAAAAAAATTAAAAAATAATTTAATTAATTAAAAAACATTTAATTTAATTTTAATATTATTAATTTAAAATTCGCACGAGAATATACATATCAAAATTTGAGATAATTAAGGGATATGATTATGAATCAAAAGATGATTTGTTATTATTTTTAAATTTTGAATTTATCAGATTTAATTATTCCTTAATTTTAGCCTTTAGAGAAATGCTAAATTTATCTCCAAATATGCTTTTCTAAAAAACTACGAAAAAAAAAGCAATCGTGAGTCTGAAACTATGTTTAAAATTTCATTTAATTTAATTTATTTGAATATTATTAATTTAAAATTTATTTTTTAATAAAATATTTAACTACAAAATAATAAAAAAATATAAAATCTCACCTCAAATAACTATTTGATTTAATTTGTTATTTTAAAGCTGATTAGTAAGTAATTTATTTGATTTAATTTGTTACTTATTTTATATTAATTATATATTTAACAAAAAATATTACTTTCAGATATTTTAATAAAACAATAATTTTATTTTATGAACTTAATATTATAATAATATTTTTATATGATACATATGTAAATAAATATTAAATTAAGATAAATTTAAATATAAAACAATATTATGTTAAGATAAATTTAATGATTAATTTTAAAATAATAAATTAAATCAAACAGACATTTGAGATGTGACTTTATATATATTTTTATTATTATTTTGTAATTAAATATTTTATTAAAAATTAAATTTTAAATTAATAATATTCAATCGTTTCTTCTTTTTTGACAATTTTTTAGAAAAATATATCTGGAAATAAATTTGATATTTTTCTTAAAGTTAAAATTAAATGATAATTAAATCTGATAAATTCAAAATTTAAAAAATAATAACAAATCATCTTTTGACTGATAAATATCTTAAATATATATATATTCTCCTGAAATTTTTAAATTAATAATATTTAAATTAAATTAAATAATTTTTTAATTAATGAAATTATTTTTTTAAATTCTTTTAAAGCGGAAATCGCACCTAACAGGAGTCTCATGCGTCCGTTTAACAGAAATTAATTAATTAAATTTTTTTTAAAACGGAAGTCGCCGGGGCGCAAAGCAACTTCTGCTAAGCGGAAGTTGCCCGGCGTGCGGGCGACTGCCGACTTCTTAATCTAACAGCGTTACTTGACGCTGTCAGGTACATGTTTTTTTTTGTTAATTTTTTCTTAATTATATTTAATAAAATATTTATTAAGTTCTAATTAAACACAACATTAGATGCTGAATCTCTTTCTACCGTGAATTTTATTTTATTTTTAATGAGTGTGGGCCCTGAATTCTTTGAAAAAATTTATATCAATTTTCTTCTTGAAAACACGTTCTTTTGATTGGGAATAGGGGTCACCGGCGCTGTCTTATTCTGGGCAAACAAAGGAGTATTTATTTTTTGTTTTTTTTTGATAAAAAATTTGGAAAAAATATTTTTTATATTTTAGCGACTTTTTTAGCGACGGGTATTTTGGGAATTAATTGGGACCAAAAATATTTCGAGAAGAGAAGAAAAGCAAAATACACCTTCTTCCTCCCGAATAGAGAAATCGGAGGAAAGCAACGACGGCGTCGCAGGGAACTCCAAGAATCGGAATCACCTTCTCCGAATTGCCACGCTTTGCCGGCCGATCCATTACGCTCTCCAGCACCGGCGACACGGAGGCCTTTCAATTAATTCAACCGTAAAAAACACCCAAATCGCAAACTACATAATTAGCGATCGATAGAAATCATAAAAAAAAAAAACCCTAGAGCTCGCGATGAAATGAAACGAATTGAATTGAAAGAGAAGACGGAGAAATGCCAACCAGAATTCTGGAATGTGCGGGAATTCGCCGCAGTCCCGAGGTGAGGATTTGAACGTCGGGAGGAGCGGAAGTCGCGTTCGCGTTCGCGGCCACCGCTTCTTCCCATCGGCGGAGAAATTCAGGCTCTGGCACCAAGACCTGCTTCATTGCTCTGTTCCCGTCCGACAGCCAGTCTGCAGCTGCTTCACTTCTTCGCCTGTGGTCGTCTACATCTGCTGCTGCTGCTGGAGGAAGGCTGTCTGTGGACGCCAGAAGGGGATTGTCGGACTACTTATAATATTGTAGAGGGGTCAAGTTAATGGCATCCAGGTAAAATGCGGCTGCCTTCATTATTTTTTCAGAATTTTTAGTAAAATGCGGCCGCCTTCGTTATATTTTAAAAAAAAAATTATCTATACGTCACACAATTTAATTTTATTTATATCTTACTCATTCATTTTTAATTAATTACGTTATACATACTTAAAACATTATAAAATCTTACATACGCATATTTGAGTTAAAACTTAATCAAATTCTATTTAAAAAAATATATTCTATTAGTAAATCATTAAAATTATATTTTTACTCTTAGGGCTTATTTGGGAAGGCCCGAAAAACAGGTTAAAAATTAAAATAAAAATATTTTATTTTTATTATAAATTTTAATAACTTTATTTCACATCCAATACAAATTTCAACCTTAAAAATCAATTTTATTTCACATCCAATACAAATTCCAACCTTAAAATCAACTTTATTTCACATCCAACACACCTCTCAATATTAAAATAAATTTCTTTCCCATCAATTCTATAAACTAAAATATTTTCTCTTTCCTTACCCAAATTTATCCTCCAACCAAACAAATCCTTAATAGTATATATTTTTCTCTTTCTCAATATCACACTAAAGCGGTGATTTGTCCTAAAATCAATTCACATCGTGAATGTCTCCTTCCTTTGCCGCCACCTAAACATTAAGATTTTAAGATTTTCATTTAAAATATATTTAAATATCTTTAAAATAATATGATGAACGACTCAGATGTTTTTTAATCTAACTATAGTTAGCTTATTGAAAAATTATGATTACTCATTATAATAGAAATAAGTTAAAATGTGTGTATGTAAGATTTTATAATATTTTGAATGTGCATAGTATAATTAACTAAGAATGGATGGGTAAAACATAAATAAAATTAAATTGTGTGGCACATAGTTAATTATCCTTATATTTTTAAAATTTTTACATATTTATATCAGACATTTTTTATGCATTCTCTTTACAATAAATCTTATTAAAAAATGTATATAATATTTATATTAGTAAAATTTGTGTAATATATATCTAAATGTATCCATATTTATTTTTGAATAATATAAAAACTTAATAATTACTTGAACTTTAATTAAAAAAATAATTTGTAAACCCATAAATAGCCTCAAGCGTTAAATGCAACTAAACTTCTCTTATGATAATTATATCATACTTAAAAATAAAATTTACTTATATAGCAATGATTTCATAAAAATTCTTACTTAGCTTTAATATTTGATATTATTTATGTAAAATATATAATATTATTTTTAATAAAATTAAATTAATTTTTTGATAATTTGACAAAAAAATATTTTTTTGTATATGTCATGAGACTTTTTATAATAAAAGTAATGCTATGCATTTACTATAAATAGGATAAAATTATAAATACTACAAAATAGTTTTTTTATAATAATAATTTTCACACTAACTAAGTGCAAGATTTACAATAGCTCATCAACGAGTTAGATTTAGATCGAACCAAATGCTGGATCAGATCGAGGATGATCAATATCTGATCCATGACCCAAGATGAATGAAATTTTTGGATGGTTGATTTGAATCTTATCAAAATTTTCATTAGTCATACATTGATTGCTTTAAGAAAACAAAAGAACCATTTATTAATTTTTATTTATATATTATGTAAGCAAAATGATTTTATATAAATTAAAAAAGATCTTCAGAATTAGCTTCGGTTATTTGAAAAAGGATTTGAAAAATCTTACAATAAAATGTCAAATTTTTGATAAAAGCTGTTCATGCAAGTAGATCTCCTTTATATAATTTAGAAATTATTGAGAACATTAAAAATCTCACCTCTATAGTTATAAACCACATTAAAATTTTAAATTACTTATTTTATTATATGGATTTAATACCTTAAATAATCATTTAATTCTAATAAAGAATTTAACATTTTTAAGTGATAATTCAACTATTACTTGTGCTTTGCTGGTTTTCAAATTCAATCAAACTTAAATGTAATTCAATAGACAAAACCTATATTGAAAGCTACCACTTTTTTAGGGGCTAAAAAACATTAAGCCAAAAATGTATATATTGTTTTCTAAAATAATCACTTATAAAGAAATCTAGCCAAGCTCTAATTAATATGAAGGGTAAATTATACCTAGGTCTCCGAGTTTAAATCTTAATAATATACAGATCCACGGTATAACGTCGGAGTCACTGAGTTTTAATAAATTATCAAATAAGTCTTTTTTTTATTATTAATTTTTTTACTTGTTATGATTAATTAAAGGGCAAATTCACCCAGGTCCCTGAGTTTAAGGGTTATTATCTCACAGGTCCACATTTTTAAAATTATATCATCAGGGTCCCTAGGTTTTCAAAAATTATCATCTGAGTCCTTTTTTAAAGGCGCGCCGCGCGGCCGGCGAGACAGCGGGGCCGTTGGAGGCAGCCGCGAGCCGCGCGGCCGCAAGCGGCCGGTGTCGGCCGCGCAAGATTGCGCGGAGGCGGCCGCGGGGCGGCGCAGCTGCCGTATCTGGTGGGAGCGGGAGGGTAAGGGTATAATGATAATTTTTATATTTTTTAATAATAAAAAAATTTAAAAAGGACCCATATGATAATTTTTGAAAACCTAGGGACCCCGATGATAATTTAAAAAACGTGAACTTGTGTGATAATAACCCTTAAACTCAGGGACCTAGGTGGAATTTGCCCTTAATTAAAAGTATGGCTGATATCGATCCATCAAATCATGATCAACCTCATCAAAACAAAATCTTGGGCATGGAAGATGACATAGCGTGGGATATATGAGCACGGCTTCATTTCTGAATTCTCATCAGCTCCAGCTCAGCTCCAGCATCTACTTATATTGGCTTTGTGTGTGTGCTTAGAACCAGAACCTATCTGTTCTCGGCCTTATCTTTTATGATATTATTTAAATATTTGCCTTTTAAGTACCTTTCCAACTTTGCTTTTAATACGATTATAAAAAAAAAAAAACTTTGCTTTTAATTTAAAATTAACATTATCTTTTGGAAGAAGGTTCATTGACGCTTCTTATAATTAGAAGAAGATACTCTTTACTTTGTTCGGTCAATTTCATTTTGTCTTTTTTTTGTTTTGTTCGGTCAATTTCATTTTATATTTGAAATAATTATCTACAAGTCACACCATTTAGTTTTATTTATGCATTACACATCTATTCTTAATTAATTACATTATGCACACTCAAAATATTATAAAATCTTACATACACACACTTGAGTTAAAACTTAATTAAAATCTATTTGAAAAAAAAAATTCTGTTAGTAAATCATTAAAATTGTATTTTTCTCTTCCTCAATACCGCACTAAAGCGTTGATTTGTCCTAAAATTAATTCACATCGCAGATGTCTCATTCCTTTGCCGTCATCTAAACATTAAGGTTTTAGGATTTTCATTCAAAATATATTTAAATATCCTTAAAATAATATGATGAATAGCTCAAATTTTTTATAATTTAATTATAATTAGGTTATTGAAAAATTATAATTACTCATTATAATAGAAATAAGTTAAAATATGTGTATGTAAGATTTTATAATATTGTGAATATACATAGCGTAATTAACTAAGAATGGATGAGTAAGACATAAATAAAACTAAATGGTGTGACATGTAGGTAATTCAATTTTTTTTATTTTTCATTAGTTATCAATGTGTTCATTAATTATCAATGTCTTTTTAAGTAACTTGAAATTATTAATGTGTTGATTGGGGCTTAGAAGGGTGTGGGAGGCCACAAGAGAAATCTTGTGCAATTTCAAAAAATATACTTGAAATGTTTATTGTATGAGAGTTAATTATTAATTATATTTTAGTTTATAAATTTTAAAAACTTGCTAATAGGTCTCAATAATTTACTTAAATTACAATAAGGTCCTTTTATAATTATCATTAACAGATTTTTAATTTCACTTTTAACACCACTTCAAATTTTTAAAAACATGCAATTAATAGATTCTCTCCCATCAGTCTTTCACTTACGGTTTCGCCACCATCACATTATTATTTTAGAATTCAATCTTTTCAAATTAAATCTCATCATCTTACACCTTTTTCCCATGCCCTTGCCCTTCGCAGCATTGTAAAAGAAGAAAGAGGATCTCTTGTGAAAGGCTATTAAATTATTTTCGATTTAACTTTTATTTAACCAAATCATTCGTCCCTTACAAAAAGCTTAAATATTATATTTTTTATAAACTTTTAAGAATTATATTGCAAAATAAAAGTGTGAAAACATCTACGATGAAAACAAAATTTTTTACTTTGTAATTCAAATCTCTTTTGTAAATTTTCATGAAGCCGTAAAAATTTTTTATGTTTTTTTTTTTTTTGATGAAAATAAGTGTGGATGTCATCCTTTTCCTAGCTGTAAATACGCAATAATCTCCCCACCCTCCACTTGTCCCTTTCTCGCCATCCAACAATGAGGGAGCCGTTGAAACCCAACGGTCATAACGGAAACCAACTCCTCTTCACCGTTATAAATTCCTTACCATCCCCTCCGATTCAACTCATCCACCCAGCAGCGTCGAAGCCAGCTACCGTCACCGGAATCCGACAGCCGCCGCTGCAATAAAGATGGCGAGATTCGTCGTCATCCTCGCCCTCCTCACCCTCACCATCGCCGTGGCCGCAGCCGCTGATTCCCCGGCAGCTTCCCCGAAACCCTCTGTTCTCACCCCCTACGCCGCCGCTCCGCCGGACAGCTCTGATGCTGAAGACCCGTCCGTCGACGGCTTCGCCGATAATGATGCTGCTCCAGTCGGTGCTCCCTCATCAGATAATTACCCTCCCGTCGAAAATGAGTCTAACGCCGCCACAATAGTCGGTGTCAGCTCCGCGGCCGCGACCTTAATCGTCGGACTGGGCCATTTGATCTTTTAAACTGTGTTATGTGTTACTGTCGATTGAGCTGCTGTGGTGGTGGGTGGCAGGCTACGTGAATTTAGAAGAAGTTGTGTCAGTTGGTCACAATTTTTTTTCATGGAGCACAGAGGTGATCTTCTTATAATTGAAAAGATCCTTCTTTGATTGAGGTTACGAAAAATGATCATTGATTGCATTTTTTTTTTATATTCTTCAATGTTTACTAGCTATGGTTGATCGACATTCTTTAAAATGATATCGAAGGCCATATACTTTGCATATTCCTCTTGAAATATATATAATTATTGTCCTTATAGTTTAACACAGATCTGGGGCTGGCAATTTTGTTGAAGTCCAAACTGATCAATTGAAGCTTTATCTTATTTTATTCGATTTGAAATCAATTCGATTAATTTTCATGCGTTTTGAAGTCAATTCAATCAATATATTATCGATTCAACTCGTTATCCAGTAGTTAATTGATATAAAGGTAATCACATGCATGTTAAATATTTTTAATGTATATATAGTTAAGTTATTTTATACATAAAAAATTTAAAGTCATAAATTTATTTAAATTTATGATGTTATATTTTGATATATATATATATATATATATATATTTAAATATAGCATATTATTAATAATTAGGTTTGATTAATTCAACTCAAAAGCTGACTTAAGATTGAATTAAATTTAATCAATTGACTCGTAAGGATAATCCGATTAAAATCGACTTGATTCCATCCCTTTATGGATCTAACTAAACTATGCATCTGTCTTATATATATAATTACTATTTCTATTTCTTAATTGGATGTTGCACTTAGAAGCTTAAAAACAAATGAAAAAAAAAAAACATGTTTCATTAGTCGGAATAGTTTTTTGAATTGATAATAAAATAAAATAAAATTGTTATTGTATTATCAAATACATTTATGTTGTTTTTAAATGTAATATATATATAATGTGAAATAAAATTAATATTTAATATTAAAATTTATATAAAATATAAAATAAAAAATATATATTTTTTAAAATAAAGTTTATATTTGATGATGAGAAATAAATATAAAATAATATGCAGTTTTTTAATACACAGAAAATCTCCTGATCAGATTGATATTTTAATATGATTGATGAATGAGCTGTTGCTACAAGAAGGTTTGTTTTGTGATAGAGCTTGAATTTGCCAGTTCACCTTTTAATGACTGCAGAAGAGGATTCGCGATAACAATTGCTTGAACACAAAAACTAGGGGGATTCTATCAATGAATGCGCCCACTCGAATCCATTTTAGACATCTGTACAAAACACTAATCCATAATGAAAGTAATGGTCCATGATCGATCCAACCAAGTGTTTATTTAATTTAGATCCCCATTGAGTCGCACAGGAGTCCAAATCATAGAGTTACTATTCTATCTTTGGCAGACACCATAGCATCTTTTGGTTTTCTACTTTCAAAATAAAGCCCTTATCCCATTAAGTGAGGTTAACTATATAATATTTTGTATACATTTAGAATATAGTTAGGTATCATTATACTTGTATGAGGGTGATCGAGTAGATCAAGTATTAAAATATTCCTTGTGTTTTTGTGTCGTGTCTGTATTTCATAGGTTTCTTTAATGTAAGGCTTCGAAGGGCTCTTTTGACGGAACAATACTTTGCCACAGTCGTGTTTGAAGTGTGACCTTTAAAGAGCTTTTTTGGCTTTTTTGCGAAAGCTCAAGAAGGCAATAAGATAAATAGTAGAAATCAACTTTCATAGCTTATCAAAATGAAGGTTGTTGGAGGTGTTGAAGAAGAGAGCAGCTATTTTTGAAGCTCTGCTGGCTCTTCGAAGGCACCATTGAAAGACTAGGCTTCGAAGGCTGGTTTTGTGGCTGCCTGAGCTTCTGCCACGAAAACATTGAACTCGAGCTACTGCATAATAATTTATCGTGATAATTTGGCACCCAAGTGAACTTTAATTTTAATCAAATTGATTATGAAATTTTCCTCATCAATATGTTACTTAGTTCTCACCTAATTGGGTGGTTACATTTTGCCAATTCTGTATTAATTTGAATTAATAAGCATCAATGCAATTTGGTACTAAAAATACCAAATTAATTCACAAACAAAATCAACTAGAGGTGTAACCAGATAACATTATAATGACCCCAGCTTTCCAATTTTGGCTCATTTCAAGTCCATTTAATAGGCCATTATTGAGTCAAAATTTGGTCGATCTGGTTGAGTTCTCAAATTAACTGAATTTGATAAATTCAAGTTAAATTGGATATCTGATTAACCCAAACTTTTCACTATGACTCTGTCATAGATTGCTTGCCAATAAGCGCTTTTCTTTTCCCTGAAGTAAAGAGATCTCTTCACCGCAACCGACCTAAGAATGTTAAAAATGCTTAGCTTCTTTTATATTTTTACTTGTATCTCTACATGCCTCACACTCTTATTGACAACCTGCTCACTATAATAAAGAGATAATAAATCTTAAATAGTTGTAAAAACTGATGCCTTTTCGACATCAGTACCACTTCCTTAAAAATCTGAATATTCTACTAAAAAGTTTCAATAACTTCGCTTTGGTAGGAATCAAGCATAGCAGCTATAGTTTTAATACTTTTCTCAATATTTCTTAAATTTTAGTTTTGTGTTGGCGACAAAATTTTTATGAATCGAAACTGGTCTAAAACTCCAAAATTTTTTGAAATATTTGAAAAATATAACACAAAATAATATACCTTAAGTCAAAGCACTGTGATTTTTCTTGAATGGCTTGTTTGATAGCCAAAATGAAACTGCTTTAACTATTTTTGAAACTGATTTGTTTACGTGAATTTACTGAACATTTTTTTTAATGGGATGAAGTTGAATCCAAAAAATTGACTTGAAGCTATTTTAAAGCTAAAACCATTTTTACCTTGTTTGATAACATATTCGAATTCGAAATAAATAGAATTAGCTTTAGTTATTGAAGTGGCTTTATTTGATAAAAAAAAATATATTTAGTGGATTTAATTAAATAAATTCGCTTCAAAAAAGCTGAAGGTGGTAAAGGGAGCTCCATAAAATATATTTTTTGCCATGAAATACAATTCTAAAGAAAAAGATGGTTTATTTTTACCGCAGGATCAATAAAAAAATGTTGGCATCAAGAAAATATTCCGGTGCTCCTTAATCTGTTTTCCTTTTTTCATGAATTCTTGAATTTAAATTTTGTTGTATTATTTATTTTCTTATAAAACGATTTTTTTTATTAAAAACGTAAACCAAAAATACAAAAGACTCTCAAATAAATGTATCGAATTTATCAGTGATCTATAAAACACTAAAACAAGATAAAAAATGTAAATATAAATATACAAAATAATCCTTTAATTGGTCTAATAACAAACAATTAAAATGACAAAAAAGATGCTGATACGTGTCCAATTTGCTTGAATGAGTTCGTTGTAGGATGTAAGATGCTACGTGCCTCATGTAATTAAGTTTTTCATGGCCAATTAATGTACTTGCAATTGGTTTTGGATAGCCGACACGTGCTCGATGTGTTGGCATAGTTTTCAGATAGATAAGGATAAGATTTAGAAGTCATTTGATTTAGCGTTTGGTGTAATATTTATCTTAGAGTCATGTTATTTATTTAGAGAAAATAATTATTTAATTTAATAACATTCTGAAAAATTATAAAATTATCGATCTAGAGATAACATCTGATGTTATGTCATTTAAATACCTAGACTACATGACATAATATCGAGATGACATTATACCAAATACCCTCTCAATACAATCTAAATGTTCGTATACACATTAGCTAAATATTATCTAAGGTTGATGTTCATGTTATCCATTAATTAGTTCATTTGTTTCCATCTCGACTTATGATATTTGTTATATTTTATAGTCCTAAAAGTAATTTACTCTTACAAAAACTGTCCTGTTTTTTTTTTTTTTTTTTAAAAAAAAAAAGTGTTCTGTTTCACAGATTTAGAATTTTGTAATTATTCTTCCAATCAAACAAAGAGAAAATGATGGTTGTGCTTATTTTCTCAGTTTTATTACTTCCATGTGTAAAAATGTAGAAATTTTGTCCAAACTTTTCTCCAAAATTATCGACAGACACTGTTAAGAAAAAAAGTACCGCATCATCTAATCATAACACGTAGACAAAATTAGATTTTTCACTCAAACAAACGCTTTACAATATTCTGGGATGAAAAGTAAGTTTTTGTTACAAATAATTCCCGGTGATCAACAGCTAGAGAGGAAATATCCCCATAAAATAAACATTGATAAATTAAAACTACTTAAACATACAACTATTTTAAAAAACCTTTTACTTTTAATGTTCAGTCCTTTAAATTAAGTTTATTTAAAATATGATTTCTTTAATATATGTAGAAGAAGCAAATCAAAAAAATATCATTGAAATAACCGATACAATTAATTCATTAATTTTATAATAATTGGCTATTAATTAAACTCCAAAGTAGTATTGTATTCAATGGACAGACATAATTTTTTATTAACAATAAATATATATTTAAATAATAAAAAACATTTACATATATAATACTTAAAATTTTAAATATTATACTCTCAATGATTCGTTATTGGAGCAGATAGCAACAACCATTTCAGCGGACATGCGTATTTTCCGATGGATTTACATGGTTTCATTAGTCGAAATTGTTTGATGTAGCGAGTAATAGGCTCTTTCGCCGTTCAAGAATTCTTGTTTAGGCAGTTCATATCATCCACACATAGTGATCTAAGATTTCAATTCTTCCATGTTTCAGCAGTAGCATATTGTTCCATGGCCAAAAAGAGAAGATGGAAGAAACAGGTGTTTCCACGACTCTACCATCCGGACAATTCTGTTCCACTTAATCCCTTTTTCATGGCCACATATCTTTACGGCTAAGGAATGGGGAATCTTTCTCCTGTTACATGAATCAAATGTTTCATTTCATCCGGGAAAAGCCATCTCTTTCTCAACAATGTCTTTGTCATTTGATCCAATCTTGACTCAACACATTTCCACTTTAGTGTTCGAGTGGATTCTGCTACTTCCTCTCGAACCATACTTTCCATTTTTTATTTATGATTATTTGATCAGATCATTAATTTCTCTTGAAATTTATTGAATTCTTATTTCTATACACGTCTTTTTTTAGGAGGTCGACATCCATTATGTGGCATTGGTGTTACATCACGTATGAAACTTAATAGTATTCCACTTCTACGAATGGTTCGTAATGCTGCATCTCTTCCGAGACCTGGACCTTTTATCATAACTTCTGCTCTTACTATTTTATGAAAAAATGACATGAAAAAATATTTAAATTTTTTTTTGAAAGTTGTTTGTTAAAAAAATAAAACATATACAAGAAAACGTAACAAAAGGGAAAAAATGCATTCCAATTTCCAATGTCGCGTGAAACTGAAAAAAAAAAACAAATTTCCAATGCCGCGTTCCAAAAAAATGCGATGCGAAGGTGCCGGAAAAAAAGTTCACCGGCGACGCTTCTTCTTTTTGAAGACGAGTTCAGTATCAAGGCCAAATCCGTCGACGTTGCGGACTCTGGCGAGTTCCGAGTTCTTGAAGAGCGTGGTAACGCCATCGACGGCGTAAAGATCGTTGGCGGAGTAGCGATCGCCGCGGCGGGCGAGGGCGACGTGGAGGGCGGCGACGCCGCCGGGCCTAAGCGTTCGCTCGATCTCTCGCACGAAGCGCTCCGGGTAGAGCGCGTGGTCGAAGACGTTGGAGAACTCGAAATCGAACGAATCGTTGTTGAACGGCTGGGCGTGGAAGTCGCCCCGCACCACCAGCGGCGGGGCCGGCACCAGATCCATTCCGATCGAGTCCGAAATCCCCACCGCCCGCAGCGCCGCAACCTCCTGCCCCATCCGGGCGCCAATGCAGAGGGCCCTGGAGTTGTTCGACAGAAAGCCTGAATCGCGCAGATTCCTAAAGAAGGTATGGAAGACGGCGACCTTGCGGTCCCAATCGCGAGTGGCCCAAACTCGGCGGAGGCGCGGATTTAGCGTCTTGTTGAGCTGGAGCTTTAGGTAATCGTCGTAGGAGCGGATGCCCGGCCGGATCTGGATTTGCAACGAGGAGGAAGACGGATTAGGGCTCACGAAATTGGGTTGTTGAGGGGAACGGGATCGGAGCAGGGAGAGGATCAGGAAGAGTGATAGGAAGAGGAGAAAGAGGAAAAGCTTGACCATGGGCTTCGCCATGAGAGGAGCCGGCCGGCGACTTCGAAGAAAGAAAAGGGTGGAAGTGGAGCGTTGAAAGGCTGGATTCAAAAATCCGAAATAAGCCAATTTTCTTCAGATAAAAAGGGCAAAAAGTCCCGGCTCGAATCTCAAAGTAAATTGAAAGGCTGGATTTGAGAAGTTTCATTCCAGGAAACAGTACATTTCTCTTGTGGATCGGGCATGGGACCACGCCGGCGGTCCACTTGAGCCGTAGCGGTGCAATCGAACTGCACGTTATCGCATGTCGAACGCACGAATCTCAATGTTAGATGAACGGCAGATTAATGTTTTAGCATTGTCAAAGGGACCACTCAGGAAATCTCATATTTATTGATGCCTCATTTGGGTATAAAATCTATGAAGTCAATGAATCCCTAAGAAAGTAGGGAAGAATTATGGAAATAAGGAGAAATATCAAAAAAATTGTTATTGAAATTTTGGTTAAAGAGTGCAAAAAGTAAAAGAACACAATTGTTTAATAGATGGTAACACATTACAACTCAATCTTAAAAGTTGAAGTTTTAGGAATTGACACTAAGTTAAACTAATCCCTTGGTTAAGGAAGAAGAACCCATATTCCTTTATTTTACAACATACATATAGCAAAATGTGTGATACCCATGACTAAAGAAGAAGGGAATGCCCAAAATAAGGGAATCACTAAAGTAAGTGCAATTCATGGAGCTTCTAAGCTGAATTATGAGTGGTGATGAAAGGATAAGAGTGAATCAATTTCGTGATTAAGCATACTTAAAATGAAGTAATAATGAGATAGATGATCTATTCAGAAGTATTCAAAACTCATAATTCTCAAAAGCCAAAATAAATAACTCTATATTTAGATCACAAAATGTTATAGAAAATGTTATCATGTGATACCTTCATGCAACTACAGGCCAGATAATCCTGTGAAGATATCCTATACTCAATATTTATTATAGGTTGATTGTTGAACTTATAATTCACCTTTGCTTATTAGTTGCTGCACCAACAAATATATACTCGTTGTTAGAGGATGGCAAACAACTATTATATATCAATTAGGATTCCAGTTGATGTGGAAAGTGGTCCAGTTGATGTGGAAAGTGGTAAATGAGTCATCGCCATTGAACCATTAGTTTGAATAAGGTCATCCAACTTGTAATGCCCATGGAGTTATTTGAAAACTCACCTGAGGGAACTTCAACAAAGGGTCAACTAATTGTACTTAGATTATTTGATTGACGCAAATATATTCGACTTGATAAGACTTTCTAAACAAAGGAAGTCGTCCATTAGAGAATGTCATTCAACTAGCCAAGCTAGTTAGTTCATAAGCCGCACGCTAAAGCTGGCCTTGGTTAGAATTGGATATGTTCAACTAGCCTCAACTGCGATTGATAGATCGAGAATTAGGATACACCAAATAGTAATGAATCAAGTAAAATAAATCTGTTTTTTCCTATATAATTCCAAAGTCTTGGAGCGAATTGATCCGTTGGATCTTTCAAGTAGAATTTGTTGGTACATTTGTTCATTAGCCAACTATATATTCTCGAAAGACACATAGATGGTTGGGATGTGCTGTGATTGATTAAATGTCAACAAAGAACTAATAGAAACTTTACTAATATGAAAAATTGACCATAATGTATAACCACCGTATGGGTAAGCATGACATAGACCACAGATGCATAGAAATAATCTTTGTAAATTTACACGTGCTATCATTATTGAAATAACATTTAGCGTAAATTTATCAAGCTCCCTAAATGCACTAAAAAAATGAAAGAAGAAAAGCAACTATTTCATGAAACTTATAGACAAAATAATGATTATGAAAAAGAAAAGAGGCAGACTGGGGAAGCAAAAGCAGTAAGTCATCCTAGTTCTTGCTCTGGGCTATGAGCTCTTTGGCCATGGCAGTGGTGGGCAGGGCCGGAATCGCTCCCTTCTTGGTTGTGCTGATAGCTCCGCAAGCATTTGCAAATGCCAGAGCTTCCTTCAGCTTAGCCTCATCCTGTAAGCATATAGACCAATCACACAATTACTTGTCACCCTAATCAATCTTTTATATTCTTCAAAAATAAGAGGAGAGGTCTTGTAAATATTTAACAACCAATTCAACAGAAGGATTATGTTGGTATATTATCATATGAAATCATTTTATATTCTTATATGTTACCTCAAACAAAAGCTTATATTCTCACTGCATAGATCTTTTCTACCCTTATGTTTAAACTAAATATAAAAATCTCTTGTTCTGATTCCACCTTATATTTCTAATTAAATTACAAGCTTAAGCGTACATATAAATTATGCTATGCAAATAAGTTTAAATCCAAGAAGTCTCAAAAGAGCAAAAACCTCAAAGATTGACCGATCCTTGGCAATGGAAACCAGAAGAGCTCCAACGAAAGCATCTCCAGCTCCAGTTGTATCCACTGTTTTCACTAAGTATCCGTTCACCTGACCCTTGAAGCACTGAAGAGGAAATGATTATGAGAGTTTTCTTAGCATATGCGTTTGTGAATTCAATCAGTAGACAAAGAAGAATCAAACCTTGGTGAAGTATCTGCAACCCTTCTCACCGTCAGTGACTATAAGCAGCTTCAGGCCATCGTACCAGAGGGAGAGGACGTTCTTCTCATCCTCTGGATCTCCTTGGGTGAGGAATGCCACTTCATCATCACTAACCTGATGGCATTGATAAAAGGCATTAAGCGATGAATGAAAATATACAACAAATAATTCAAGCAATTTCTAAACTACAAAGAAATTTATACATCATTCAAAAAAGTTGACATAAGGCACAAGATCCAAAATATATGATATATATTTTGTCATTGGCAGAAAAAAGCTTAAAGTCCTATTTAGGATAGCTTTCTGCCACAACTTTAATGTACAACACAACTTCGCCTAAATTAATTCTTGGTAAAACAGGTATAACTTTGAGCAGTAATAGTTGTGGCATAAAACCACTCTCAAAGTTGTTGTGCATTAAGTTGTGCACATCCTTGTGTTGTACATATAATGTTTCTTTCTTCATGTGCAGATTTAAAACATTCTATTAGTATTATTTTTGGGGATTATCACATCCTTGTAAATTTATATTAGTAATAAGAAGAAACATTCTATCATGCCATAGCTAATGTAGATCAATAAAACTAGTTTCAGATATTCATACTTGCCTTATGCTATTGTATTTGGTGTCTTCACTCGTTAGTTTATCATATTAGATTTGGAACACATCCTCATTGCTCCTACAATTCTAACTAGTCATAATGGAATAAAATTGTGGTTAGCTAAGCTCTAGCATCTGAAGCAATTCAGAGTATTTATACATGGAGAAGGACCTCATACTTATTAGAAAACTCCTTAATTTTTATTGTCATGGAGTGTTGTGGTTTAGTTTAACACATGACAATTAATTTAGGCCCTCCATTAAGGGATCGAATAGTTTAATATTATTTTGATATTATATCATATTATCTAGAGAATATAATTATTTGGATTAATGAAATGTGTAAATAATCTTTATAAAATTATTATTTAAAAAATGACAAGATGACATAATATCAAGACAAGGTCGAACTAAGTGCCCTCTAAGTTGCATCACATTTCTTTTTCCAATCAATTGTTATAGATGTCATACAAGATACTAACTGTAATGATTTTTTTTTGATGAAATAATGACAACTACAATAACAACCAAGCCTTAAACTCATTAGGTGGGGTCGGCTACATGAATCTTTTGTTTTCATTGTTCTATCAATTAACAAATTTTTATCTAAGTCTAAGTAACTAAGATCACTATTTAGATGACAACTACATACATAATGAAAATGAAATGACAATTGATTGACAAGAACAGAACAATCTTCTGCCAAACAAAAGAAAAGGAACAGAACAATCACTAATGAATGCATTATGTGACTGATATTCATACCTTGATGAAGTCGGCCTCCTTCCATATGCTCTTAATACCCTCACGAGCAGCCTCTTCGGACGGCCAGAGCGGCAGGCGAACATTAGGATCATAAGAGAGGAGGATGCCAGCCGCTTTTGCAGCGCGCATTGCGGCGAAGTGCGCCGACCGGCAGGGCTCGGATATGAGGCTAATGGAGCCGTAGTGGAAAATGTTGGCCCGGCGAATGAGGTCCATGTTAAGCTCCTTCTCCGTCAAAAGCATGTCAGCGCTAGGGTTGCGGTAGAACATGAACTCCCGCTCCCCGTTGCTGCGCAGCGTCACGAACGCCAGCGCCGTGCGCGCGTGCTGGTCGAAAAGAACCCCGTCGACCTCCACCTTGTTCTGCTTCAGGATGTCGACCAGCATGTGCCCGAACTCATCATCACCAAACTGCGAAACCACAGACGAGGTGTGTGTAAGATTAGGTTTTATTCAGGTATAAAACGTTCATAGAAGCTTTTCGGATCGCCGGAGTCGCAACTTCACTAGCTGCGAAGCTCCAATAATCACATCGACGAAGAAGATTCAGCTCATTGTGAATAATAAACGATTGCAAAGGAGGAAGGAGGAGCGGAAGGATCGAAATTGCATAATTTGGGGTCCCTAATTAATTCAATTTCCCTATTTTTAGAAACAGAGTTAAAACGCAAGAGAAAGAAATATGCTGCTTATATAGTAGAAACTCGTATATCAAACAATCTCTACAAATCGCCGGAAAGCGGCGGCGCAGCAGATCGCAGTTGATTCGCTCTGCGTGAAATAACTGATCAAGCACAGAGAAAACCACGAGTTCAAGATCAAGAGGGAAAGAAGATATGCAGTATGCAAACCTTGCCGACGAATGCGGATCGGCCGCCCAGCTTGGTTATGGCGACGGCGACGTTGGCCGGAGCCCCTCCAGGGGCTTTGATGAAGCCGGTGGACTGGGCGAGAGAGACACCAGCGACGTCAGGGACGAAGTCGATGAGCATCTCGCCGAATGAGACCACCAAGGGAGCGCCCGCATTGTTCTGCGCCATGATTTCGATCGGCTTAATGAAAGGAGAAAAGAAGAAAAAAAACGAAAGATATTGGAGACGGTCGGATCCGAAAGGATTTATAGCTGGAGAAGCGGGAAAGTCGGGAGTGGAAGGATGGTTGCGCGATTAATTTGCTTGTTTATTATGTTAATCGGATTAGCATTGTGTTTATCCTAAGATAATATTTTTTAAAATTAATTTTATTTAATTAAGTAATTAATAAGAATATTTTTAGAAATAATTATCTGCATGCTACACTATTTCATTTTATTTATGCGTTACACATCCATTCTTAGTTAATTACGCTATGCACACTCAAAACATTATAAAATCTTACATACACACACTTAAGTTAAAATTTAGTCAAAATCTATTTCAAAAAAAAATATTTCGTTAGTAAATCATTAAAATTACATTTTTACCCTTAATAGTACATATTTTTTTTCTTCATCGATGTCACACTAAAGCGTTGATCTGTCCTAAAATCAATTCACGTTGCGGATGTTTCCTTCCCTTACCACAACCTAAACATCAAAATTTTAAGATTTTCACTCAAAATATATTTAAATATCCTTAAAATAATATGATGAACGGTTCAGATTTTTTGTAACCTAACTATAGTTAGGTTATTAGAAAATTATAATTGCTTATTATAATAGAAACAAGTGAAAGTGTGTGTATGTAAGATTTTATAATGTTTTGAGTGTACATAGTGTAATTAACTAAGAATGGATGGGTAATGCATAAATAAAGCAAAATGATATAGCATGTAGGTAATTATCCCATATTTTTATTATGAATAAATAAACAAAAGAAGATGGACGAGGGGCAATAGTGTTGATAGAAATGGACTGCTTGGCAAATTTTTGGGCTTGTTCTGCATTACCTTAAAAAAAATAATGGAGAAAATATTTTATTTTATAGAATTAATATGAAAAAAAATATTTTATATTAAGAGATGTATAAGATATAAAATAAAGTTGATTTTAAAATTGAAATTTGAATTGAGATGTGAAATAAAATTGATTTTTAGTCTTTTGGTTGGTGGCCAATTTGATCATAACTAACTTTTCTAAAAAATAATCTATATAATTTTTAGTATAATAATTAATTTTATTTAATATTCTTACAATTAACTGATGTTGTATCTGGATCCGCGCCGATTCATTTGGAGCGCACACGTAGAAGCTTACCTGGCATCAACGTCATAAATTTTTATAATTAGCTCAGCATCTGTTTTTATTTTTTATTTTTAATTCCGTTTAATAATTTTGAGATTTTTCATTATAAAGTCATTTGATTTTTAAAACTCTTTGAGACATTTCGTCGATCTGTTTTGTGACCAATTAGCTATTAAAAATATATGAGGGACATTTAAAATTGATATTTATTGTAACTATAGAAAATGATATTACTTATATTTTTTTGGTATGAAAATATTACTTAATTCAGTATTTAGTTATATATCAATTTTATATTATTGTTATATTTATTTAGTCTTTGCTTTCATATATAATGACGTGACACATAAAAACAAAAACATGATAATAAATGAACAATATTTAAGTTCCAGCAGAATATATAAATATTATTTTTTTAAATAATATTTAAAAAATAATTTAAAATATTAGATATTAAAAAAATAAATTAAAAAATATTTAATTCAATATTATTTAGAAAAAAATGATTAAAAATCTGATTGGTTATTTAATAAGGATCACTGGATCGAAATCAGTAATATAGATTGAGGCTGATGTTCAGGAGAAATTTTTGCGTGCACCGGTGCACGGTACACCAGCCCAATTAGTACACGACACGTCAGCACGCCTGACCACTTTTATCCACGTGTCATTTGCTAATTGAGCTAGTGTACCGTGCACCGGTGCACGCAAAAATTCCAATGGCGTCGAGAGGGGCTCTCCCCATATTGCATGCTGAGGCCCAATCTTCTACAGAGAAAAATCAAACTCTGAGTGAAGAGATAAAATCAAATTCCAATGGCGTCGAGCAGTTCATGGTGCAGAGAGACAGAGACCAAGGTGTTGGCAACAATGGCGCCGCTGGCAGCAACTGCGGGAACTCCAATCCCTGGAAATGTTGAATCTCCGCAGCAGAAGAGGTGGGGAATGGGCGTCGAGTGACCAAGGAAGCTCGCCTTTCCGGCTTGAATGGCTGGCCCAAATGTTCCTCTGTTCCTTCTGAGGAACCTCTGGTGCGTCAATGGCGTTCCCACCATTGCCACCTGACACTTCTCACGACTGAAACCAGATCCAAGAGCACGCTCAACAGCTCTCCACAGCACCTGGATTTTCATATCAAAAGTTTCAAGAGTACAATGAAAGATACAATGATTTTGATACTAGAACTTGCTAATGCCAGATGATCATGAGCTACACAGTAATGGTTCATGAAAGTTCTCTACACAATAAAATCATAGAGATCAAATGGGATTATCAGGATTTCTGGTGAAGACTGCAAGTTCTCAAGCTTCTTCTTGGGAAACGTGAATAGGT
Organism: Apostasia shenzhenica; assembly: GCA_002786265.1. NCBI lineage: Eukaryota > Viridiplantae > Streptophyta > Magnoliopsida > Asparagales > Orchidaceae > Apostasia > Apostasia shenzhenica. Next base: position 7,321,778 of record KZ451982.1, read on the forward strand.
GATTCACTTGGGTATTTTCAACAGTGATTTTCATTGGATCTTCTTCGTCGGCTACGGAGGTGATTTCGTAGGAATCTGGAGGCAATCATCTGAGGCTCAAGGAGCGATTGGATTGTCTAATCTGAAAGAAGAAAAGATTCAATTTCTGTATCCCGTCTGAGATCGAGAACCAGGTGATTGGTGTAAGGTTCTCTTCCTATCTGATTTTCTACATAATAAAGTCTCTCTCTGCTCTCCCCGTGGATGTAGGAAGAATACCTCCGAACCACGGGTGTTATTGTGATTGCTTCGTTCTTTTATTATCATTATTTCTCATACTTATCTGGCACGATTTATTTGACTAACTACACGTCCGGCGATTCGAATTTTCCGCTGCGTATTATTTCACAACAACAAAGGACATTCAACAAGGGTGTAAATCGGCCAAACAACATGCTTTTTTAATGTCGAGCTGTTGCCAAGGAATACTTTAGGTATAATGAAGTAAAATAAGGGCAGCGTACCTCCGATCGCTCAGCTTTGAGCTTTTTGTACTCTGCACTTCGACGATCAAGTCCTTCCCACAAGCTGAATGGCTCAGTCCCAGGAGTATAAGCATGCAGAAGATGCTTCCCTGAAGGTGCCAAATCTTTACTAAGAACACTTGGTATCGAAATTAATACCACATTCTGCTCTGCATCAACACCCCTGCTCCAATCGTTCACAACAATGTGATGAATCCCAAGATCCTCCGGAACGGCCTGTAATCAAGTCAAGCTCCTCTAAAATATATACACACATCATAACATTCTAATGGTCAAGAAAGGAAATCAAGCTCTCATCATGTTGAAATCATAATATTGACGTACTTTGAGTGAGTACAATATATATCCTAATATGGACGTACCCTTTACCTGTGCATCAAAACCCAAGTGGAGATGCATAAAGGAGTTGCATTGTGGCATTTTCTTTATCTGTTTCCTGTAGGAAATTGGGACGGCATCCATGGGTAACATGTTCAGTGTATCCCACATAGATGCATTGCTGACCACAGCCTTTTTGGCCTGCACAATCTGCAACAAATCTCTTGTCAAGACGATTGGCACCTTCATGAGTAGAACGAACAGATACACACAAGCACCCTTTTCCCCTGTTTCACTTTTCCTTAATGCTAATGGAAAACTGATGTTCTAAATGTTCATCTTTCCATGAATAAGAATGATTTATAATTATCATTTTGTTAGCTCAGTAATATAAATACAGAAACTTTGACAATTAGGGGAAGCGGAAATGAATTATTGATGAAATCTTTGTTTAGTAAACATAATCACATCGAAATAGTTAAATTTTAATTTGATCTCTTCTTCCCAAACACTTTTCAAAAATAACAACAAAATTGGGTCATCTGGATCCTAGAATGAACTTTTTTGGAGCCCAACAATCAAATGAAGGCTTTGAAATCATATACAACAATGCATACCTGACCACTGCTCAGCTCGACGCCTGTAGCTCGACCATTTTTTACCAAAATACTTTTCACGTGGGAATTCAGTGCTATTCTTCCTCCAAATTTCTGCATCCCCCTAACAAGCGCGTCCACAACTGCACCGCTTCCATGGACAGGGTACTCTAGCAAGCATCCGGGTTTGTACCATTCTGCAAGCATGTAAACCTAAAGAATACAGCAATATGGTGAAAGGTAAATAATTCATTATGTTTTGCAACCATGAATATAGTGTGTAAACAATAAGGCAGGAGATTCGGTTATGATTATGAAGAACAATGAAAAACATATATTTACATAAAGGGACTTTAGGAGCAATGTTTAAGAGAAGAACTCTTCAAGACCTGCATATAATGTTGAGTACAGCTTGCCATGGCAAGAAAGATCGAACCTGGATAGGGCTGTAAGATCGAGACTTGAGAGCAGGGGATTTTACAGCAAAAATATAGAATGCTTCATAACTGATTCCAACTTTTAGATTTTTATTTGTTAAGACAAGAAAGATATTGAAGCCAGTCAACTTACCATTTCAGCTGAGAGTATGCCATCAGATTTAACCCCCGCCAGTAGAAAGCTCAGCAAATCTACCCAATTTCGGACAAAAGGGTTTTTGATCTCTAGTGAATCAATTACTTCAGAAAAGGGATTCAAAAGCTTAGCAGCACGTAGAGCTACATTAGGGCCCATTTGAATGAATGACTTCAGTAATGAAGGACCGTATCTAGCTGCAGCTGTGGAGAGAACACCCCAATCACCTCGGATAGAAAGGGGAGGCAAAGCCATCGCAGCAGCAGACATAGGGAGAATTACATCCTGTCGGAAAATCAATTATAATTTCTCGAATTCAAAACATACAGAGAACCACACCCCAAAAGCTAGCTCATGGGAGTGGAGAGCTCAAAGTTCATATAAACCCCACATTAGAATCTCATACTTCCAATGTGGGACTCAAGTCTCATACCTTGCAATTACATCGTAACAATCCACCACGCTCCACAGTCCCGGCGCCCACGCCGGCTGAGCTCTTTCTAACCCCACATTAGACTTGAGTCCCACATTGGAAGTATGAGATTCTAATATGGGGTTTATATGAACTTTGGGCTCTCCACTCCCATGAGCTAGCTTTTGGGGTGTGGTTCTCCCAAAGTTCATATCAGAAACAAACTGACTTGGGAAGTTATACATACATACATATGAAGCTAGATGAATTAGTAGATATTATTTGACAAACTTGGAATCATGAAAAATGCCATTATGATTTTAAATAAAAGAGAGATCAGTCCACGTTTCTATGTCCTTCAATTACAGGGCATGGCATCATGGAGAAAACCTGCAAGGAGGAGTTGCCTGGATAATCAAGACCTCTAAGCCAAAGGGATGGAATATGAATTGTAATAGTAAGAGGAAAATTGAAGACAATGACATAAAGAGGAACAATTGGAGAGTGCCTGAATTTTATATTTCACCCAAGGCTCCTAACCCTTGCCTTCACCGAAATACAACACACTCAATAATAATAATAATCTCAACTTTATTTCACAATCAAATATCACTTTATGGAAAACTATGTATAAAAATAATTTCCACACTATTTTATTTATTATGGTGTGGTACTGAAATAATATGAACTCAAATAAAATAAAATACATCAGTAATTCGGAATTAACCCAAACAAACTTGATAACAAAGTTTAGATAAAACAAACTCGATCACCACTATCAACCGAAGTGGAGCTAACACTAGTTTGTATTCATCGCAAAATGAAGCTAAGTAGAGAAAATTATAAAGATGGAAAAATAAGGGGAGGAGATAATCGATGCGGCTTACCTATCTTTGATACTTGTTTGTGTAGGCGAACACACTAAAGACGGAATGGAGATAAGATGAGATAATCAAAGTGGAGAGAGGTGGGGAAGGCGGGGAAGAGTTGAGCAGAGAGAGGTGCTTAACCTATAATTTGGAGAGCGTATAGAGAAAGCTTGTGCCCTGAATGATATATGAGAATGGGTTTATGTAGAAGAGAGATACTGGGTAGGTGAGAATGTAAATGAAAAAGGGAGATGATGGGTAGGTGAGGTGATGCAGGAAATCCTCAATATTGCCTGCGTCGATGACATAAGAGACTGCAATTATGTTTATATATTTTTATGAAAAAATGATGATGAAAAAAAAAGAGAAAATGAAAAAAGGAGAAAAAATAAAAACAAAAAATATAATACAGGCGCAAGGCTGATGACCAGCGCCGACCCAAGCAGGCCTACGAGGGTGCGCGCGATTGCATCCCGTACGCAGGCTCGCTGGCCCGCAAGGTTGAGCGGGCTTGCTCCCTACGACTCGTGTCCTGTGGATCAGTCCTGGCCGCCCACTTCCCTAACCCGTCGAATTTTGGGATTGCCACCGGTTGACCGGCGAGGATGCCGGTGGCGACCTCCCCTCCCCTTTCTATAAATAGAATTTTTGGAGGCCATTTTGGGAGATCCAGAAGTCCGATTTCAGTGATGTTTTGAGCATTGGACCCTTGCCGTTGTGAAGAACATTTCTAGTAGAACCCCGATGCCAAGGAATAACTCGAGGTATCCCGGTTTCAGGAAACAGTCAAAGGACTGATCGTTGACTCGTCACCGACTTATATGTCCGTATAATTTCCTAAACTTATCTCATTCTATTTGTAACCGATTATCTATTTTTATCATGTTTCTTATGCTAAGTTTGTTATTCCTATTTTATATTTCCGATCTTCTATTTAATTGTAATTGTACGAATAAACTATATATCTTAATTTACTTATCAAAGATTTGTATTATTCCTTTTATGTTGTTTAGAATGTCATGCTCTTATTTCTTTGTCAAATTGGCTACATTTACTCGATAGACTATATCGTGCATATTTTTCTACATTCATCAAACTCTTATTAAATTCTATTTTCATGAATGTAGTGTTTTTGCATATGTAATTTACCATAACTTTATCACCACAAAACTGATCAAATTAATTGTAAAATCAACTTACTTGATTTTATCGAACAAGTTAATTTTCTTGGAATTCTGCAAGGAGATCAAATTGCATATATACACAAGACAAACATTTTACATATATTATACGACTGTCCACACATCGTACTTACATCATGAGTGTTTGAGTAGGGAAAAGAGGTGATGACTAGGTGAGGGTGTGAAAATGAGAAAAGATAGCTAATATGAAAGTCAAAATATTAATTAAGAAAGGAAAATGTGATACATGATTCATTTAGAGCAAGTTTTCAAAAGAATATTTTTTATTCAAGCTATCGAGATTAGAGCATCAGGCGTGGGCTTTTGCGCTTTGAGCTTTAAATTTCATGCTTGGCATTTGGGCATTAGGCTTCATGCTTTGTATTTTAGGCTTTGGCCTTTGGCCTTAGCTTTCAAGCTCCGGGATTTGAGCTTTATTTCTAAATATATCGATCAATTTTAAGAGAATAGGCTCTTTTTGGGATTTATTTATGACATTTCAATGAATTTGAGTTGAATAGTGATGTTTTTGCAGCTATTCATTGCATTACGTTGAATTCAAGTGGAGTACAAGTATTTAAAGTACGATTGATTGTATAATAAGTTATTTCAAAGGCAAACAAAGACCAAACAAAACAACAGGATATGTCGTGTGGGATAAAAGACATGAAAGAAAAGTGGGTATAGAAGAAAGCAAAAGAAATCAAGCAAAGGATTACTATGCTACTCAAAATACTTTAAAAAAAAAGTAAATAATTAAAAAGACAAAAGCCATTGGCACTCACAAGAAGCTTTTTCCAATCATGAACGGCTTCAAGGCCCACATAATTTTCCAGATCCTGCATAAGAATGATGAGATGGATATCATGGCTAACAAGAATTTAACAGCACAAGCAGTTATCATGTTTAAGCTTGATACATTGTGCAATTCATTTTTTGATTGACGCAGCAATATATATGAATTGAACTAGGCAGTTAATAAAGGCCAAGAAGTCAAATAATTAGATGAGAAATGTACGTAGCAGCCAAAAGTAAGCAGCGTAAGGAAGAACATTATAACATCATACGAAGAGTTATGTATCATATTCACTGTTGAGGAACAAAAAGAGAGTTAAGGCTTTGGACGTGGAAACCCGAGTATCCGGGGAAAAACCACGGCGCCACTCTCTGGGCGGCTTGAAAGAACGGTTCTACTATATGAGAAAATGAGTTACAGAAGAAAGCAGGGAAAGCCGAGAATCCCTCTTTTTTTTTTGTCTTTTTTTTTTCCTCCCTTCTTCCTGCTATAGAGTGGTTTTTATAGCCTGGACTGGTTCGGCCGTTTCAGGAATACAAGCGGTCTTGTCTCTTGGAATTCGTCCGTTTTGGGCTGTTTTGACCCTTGGTCTTGTCCCTTGGAATTCGTCCGTTTTGAGCTGTTTTGACCCTTGGAGTTATACAGTTGTCATGATCTTTGACCTTTTGGGATTTCATAACCACCTTGTCCTTTGGGATTCCACAACCGCCTTGACCTTTGGGATTCCATAACCACCTTGTCCTTTGGGATTCCATAACCGCCTTGACCTTTGGGATGCTGTTCTTGGGGATATTAGAGAATGTCGTTAACATTCACAATAGAACATTGAAAAATGAAATATTAAGTTACAACAGCCTATAAATAATGAATTTTAAATAAATTAACAGAGATAAAAAAAAAATTTGGGGATTATAAACATGTAATTCGCAAACACATCAAGAGTCTAGCAACATTATGTTCATGCATTAGATAAAAATTCACATTTTCTTAATTTTAAAGAAATAGATATTAGGGAAGGAGAAAAAGAAAAAGAGTCATGAAAAATTCTTACTTCATAGAACTCTGGGCCTATTTGTGAAATGAACTCGCCTTCAGGTATGTACAACTTCCATGAGCTGTACAAAGCACAAGGAATAGACTCATCCAATGCATCAAGAACCTACACTCATATGAAAAATACATCCAATGAATTATAATGCATTATATAATGTTTGAGGTAAAAAATGATTGAGTAAATAGCAATCATATCTTTCGAAGATAGAAATACTTTGCACACGGCCTCGTTTGATTCGAGATATTTTTTTGGCCTAATATAAATTTCAGCTATAAAAATTAACTTTATTGCACATCCAACATAAATACAAATTTTAAATTTAACTTTATTTCACATCTTATGCATTTTCTAATATTGAAATAAAATTCTTTAAAATTTAATTTAAAGAATAAATTAATTTTTTTTCTTGCCTAAAAAAAACGCTCGAACCAAACGAGGCTTTTTAAGGCTTCATTTGGTAGAATGTATTTCTTGTGGCTAAGTTTGCTACTAGCTTATAAATGAACATGAGATGAAAAGATGTTTATTTGTTATGTTAAAATTTATAAAATACAAAAAAAGTTAATGTTTATATTAAAATATGTATAAAATGTATAATTATTATTTTTTTATATATATTAAAGGTTACGTGAGATGAGAAATAAAATCATTTTAATTGTTGATAATTAGCGTCAGATTTGACTTTTTTTAGTCAAGCCATTTCACTTTTACAGTTTACTTGCTAAATAGAACTTCAAAAAGAACTCATCTAAGCCAATATTTACTATACATTCCAATAAGAACTCATCAAAGACTCTTGCATCATCATCATCATCATCATCAGTAACTTCAAAACAAATATTAATAATTAATCATAAATCTTACATAATACTTAGGGGGCGTTTGGTTCATTGTTATCTCAGTGTTATGTTATGTAATCTAGATGTCATGATATTTAGATGTCATCTTTTCACTAATAATTTTATAATTTAATAGAAGATTATTTGTAGATGTCATTAAACCAAACAATTACTTTCTTTAGATAACATAACATAACGTCAAGATAACACTGAACTAAACGCCCTCTTAAAAATAATGAAAAAGCAAAAAGAACATGATTTCTCTGCACTAATTGCATTTTAAATATATAGTATTAGCACTTCATAACAGAAAAATCGAGTAAATTTCAAAACATTGAATTTTCTAATCCCTAAATTGCATTTAAGCAATGTTAGTCATTCCAAACTACAATGAGAAGACTTAAAATTTTTATGTTTGTAAATTTTCAATCAAAAATTATGGACAACAAAGAAAACACTAGATAAAAATGGTATAAGCAGTCAGATAGCAATGCATTAATTTAATCAATGGAAGATCTTCAGAGACATTTTAGGCTGGTTGAATTTGATTGAAAGATTCCAAATTTGTTCGATGTTGATTGAAGATTTGAATATTTAAAATTGACTTACTATTCGAACTTATAATTTCTTAATTATTATAATTTTATGATTATAATTTTAACAAATAATCAAATGATAACTATGTAATAATTAAGAACTTATATAAAATTAAGAAATTATAAGTTCGAATGGTATGTCAATTTTAAATATTTAAAAAATAATTTCAAATAATATCTAATTAATTTACCAACTAATTTAAGATAACTTCATTTCGACAAGTCAAAACTAGGGTAGATAGTAAGGGGTATTCTAACAATAAAATATTACTCAACAACAATTTGATCATACAATAATGTTCAAGTCATATAAGTGAGCAAATCAAACAATCCAATAACAGACATCACTACAATATCTCCGAAAATATTCAAGATATTTAATATTTTTTTAGAGTTACCTCGAGGTGAGATTTCGTAACCATGAAGATGAGTCTCAGCAACTAATCTAGTGAACAAGCGTAAGGGACAGGGACAGGTGGAGGGGCTGCAAGGGCAGGATGGTCGGCACTAGAGCAGCGCAAACAATTCGCGCAAACAATTCACCGACGGCGTAAGTTGATCGGCGAGCAAGAGCGAGGAGCAATTGTGACTGATAGTCGGAACAAAATTTCTTTGATGAGGCCGTTACGGATGTAGTGGCAATGTTGAGGATAAGAGAAGGACAAAGATTTTAATTTTATTAGATAAAATTTTAACAACACTAAAAAAATTTAAATATTAATAAAAAGGATAAAGAGAAGCCAGATGCGTCCATAGATTTTAGTCTCATATTTAATATTATTAAAAAATATAATATTAATAAATAAATTTAACAGTAATATTAAATATATCTAAATTTATCTCATATATGTCCCAAAGTATATTGTGCCTTGAAATGTCATGCATCGCAAAAATATCCTAGAACTTCTTAGAAGCATACTACATTTCAACAATGTCCCAAAAATATCTCAAAAATATCCTAAAGTGTCATGAAGTGTCTTTTAATTTTTTAATATCATTTTATTAGGAGACGTTATTTTAATATTTTTTATATTATTTTATTAGAACATGCTACGTGGTGTGTCCGATATAGTGTCCCCGTGTGTCCTCGCATGTCCTCTCGATTTGTATATTCGATATGGACATGACATGATTTTTTGAAGTATCCATGCTTTATAGTTCAGATCTGATCTATTAACTAAAACTGTCAAATCCTAATCAAATTGATAATTTTTTATTTATCAAACAATCCAATTAAATTTAATTTAAAATAATTTAATCTATGGGAATATTTTTCATAAACATATTATTTGGAAAATAATTTCATTTAATTATAATAATTTACCTCAAGTAATATTTTTATTTAAAAATTTTACATATCATCTTCTCTTGCATCAACTATATTATTAAAAAAAAAGAGAATTAAATATATATGCCACCCTAAAAGAATAGTTTTTTACTTATTTAACCCTCAAAATTAAAAATTTATATAATGTCACAACATACTTTAAATGCATAATTACAAACTACACTTCTTCTATCAAATTGGGAAAGTTCTAGCCCTTCATCTTGTTAAACAAGAGGTTATCTAATTATTCATCAATATTTAGGGTACAGTTTGTAATTGTGTATCCAAAATATAAGATGACATATGTAAATATCTAACTTTAAGACCCCGTTTGTTTGCCTATTTAAAATTAACTTAATTTAATTTTAACCAGACATATCACATCATTCATAAAATTTAATATTAAAAATTAACTTTATTTCACATCTTACACACGTTACTAAAATAATAACTAACTTATATCACATCCTTCACATATCCCAACATAATAACTAACTTTATATCACATTTCTCACATACCCTAACATAATAACTAACTTTACTTCACATCATTCACAACTTTTAGGCTCTGTTTGGTAATAAGAAAAAAAAGAAAATTTGGTTGAAATTTATAGTGATTTTTGAAAAATGTGTATGATGTGAAATAAAGTAAGTTTGTTATATTAAAAATTGTGTATGATGTGAAATAAAGTTGATTGATTTATTGAGAATTGTGTTGGATGTGAAATAAAGTGATTGTTTAATATTGGAATTTGTGTGAGATAAGATATAAAATAATTTTTAAAAATTTTTTAAAATAAATTTAAGATTTTGACCATGGGTAATTTTAGCCAAGATTTTTAGTCCATTGCCAAACATGGCCTTAATAAAAAATTTTCTATTCAAATTTAATTTTAAAATTGTTAAATTTAACTTTGAAAACAAACAGACCCTTAAACATTGTTAAAAGAAAAAACCTTTGATGGCTAAATTAAAAAAATATTTTTTTAATGTTGAAATATGTAATTCTCCCTGTTAAAAACTATAGTCATCAATAAGACATTAGGGTGTAAGTGCGTAAAGCTCCCTTGAAAATTGTTGAGGCATGCAACACAAATTTACAATTCAAGCAAGCAATAATCATAGTACATCAATACTATCAAAAGATCATATATATATATATATATATATAACACATCAATAATATTTTTCCTCTGTATATCTCAAGTCTCAAATGTTATAAATTGATAAATATCTTTAAAAACGGAAGATAAAATTAAGAATCACCTGTGCTAGTGGGTTCGCTTGTGAACCCCTTGATTGAAACCCAGAAAACAAAGATGGACCAGACTCAAACTTGTAACCCTTGATGTCAAATGAATGTGCAGCACCACCAGGTACATCATGACTTTCTAACACAAGGACATCCTGATGGTATTTAGCTAAAAGACCAGCAGAGCATAGCCCTCCAATGCCACTTCCAATGATCACAACATCAGCTTCTGGCTTCCCTGGACATATTTCATCATGGTTAGAAAAATAGTGCCGAAACGACAACAAAAGCAAGGCATTAGAATGTTTAGACCTTGAAATAAAATAATGCTGATTGCAGAAATCATATATACGCTTTTGAGTTATCTATCAGTGATAACCCAAATAAGTCGTGTTCATCGGAGGATTACAGAAGTCTTCACCAAGAACTATTTAGTCCTAGAAGGATAACATAAAGGCAGAAGATTTTAGGAGACTGAACTTCTCCTGCAATGCTAGTCTTGACTGTAAGGCTTCCACCAATCACAACTCTCCAAGAAACACTTTCTTATGGATGATTGTCACAACATCTCCCTCCTTCATGTTACCCTTCTTTGCTCTTTTATAGTCAAGGAATGTGGCAATGGTTTCTTCAGGTGGATTTATATAAAGAGTATCATGCACATTGCGATCTGATGCAACCACTACTGCATAACATTCTAGCAAAATGCTAGAATGTTCATTCCTCCACAGCTGTATAATAGTTCTCTAGTGTGTTTGTTTGTAAGGTTAAATTTAAGAAGGTTAAAATTAAATTTGAATAGAGATATTTTTTTATTGAAAGTTGTGAATGATGTGAAATAAAGTTAGTTATTATGTTGGGATATGTGAGGGATGTGATATAAAGTTAGTTATTATGTTGGAATATGTGAGGGATGTGATATAAGTTAGTTATTATTTTAGTAATATGTGTAGGATGTGAAATAAATTTAATTTTTAATATTAAATTTATGTGTGATGTGATATGCCTGGTTAAAATTAAACCAGGTTAATTTTAAACTTCTAGACAAACGGGGCCTTAGGTGTTCTAGATATACGCATTCAATTCCACAAAATAATCTCTTCTCAATGAATAGTTGAGCGAGTGGCTCCTTAGGTTTCAAGATGTTTTTGCGAGGATTCTTCCTTGGAGGATTTCTTTGAATGAGGATCACCTATATGCTTTATCGAGGTTTCTATCCTTGGTCAAGAATTCCATATATTGAGATTTCTAAACTCAGCTTGTCAGACTTGTTGAAAACACGTTTCTTCAACCATGATTCTCCGTCAGTCATGGATGACCATTGAAGGATGACTTTCTCAAAAGAACTTTTATTGAGGATATAACATTCTTCAAGAAGCTTTTTGATGAGCCTTCTCAACTTATTCCTCATTCTCATAAAAGGGGATTTTCCCAACACCTAGGAGAAATTCTAGTGAGTGTCAAAACGATAAATTGAGAAAATGGTTAATAACAAGGATCAGAGGAATGTGTGCCTCTAATCTCTCAAGGAAAACGAGTGAAAAGAAATTCAATTATTGAACTAGTGTATTTGCATTTTTATACAAAATCACAGTAGCGTAAAATCAACAAAAAAAAAAAAAGTTCAAGCCTGTTAGAATACATGCTTAGGACTACTGAATTTGTCAAAGTTTGATTGAGTTAAGTTTGTTCCTCATTTTTAGGACTTAGTTATTCAGTTTATCATGGCTGTTTTTTAGGAGTTTGTTATTTTTTCAAGCTTTAAATTGTAATGCTTCATGTTAATGAAAGTGTTCTGGTTTCCCTTCAATTTGCAGCAATTAGTTTCAGTTTTCTCTCTCTTTTTCTCATTGAAAAATAACATTTGATATCAGAGCTTTCTTCTTAAGGGACCTGTGTATAAATTTGAGCAGTTATGGAGACCGAAGCTAGTAATTTCTCCTCAATTGCTCCGCCGGTGTTCGACGGAGATAACTACCAGACTTGGGCAGTACGCATGGAGACATACCTAGAAGCTTTGGATCTCTGGGAAGCAGTGGAAGAAGACTATGACATTCCTTTTCTCCCGGACAATCCCACAGTGGCTCAAATTAAAGCACAGAAGGAGAAGAAGATAAAGAAGTCCAAGGCAAAAGCTTGCCTATTTGCTGGAGTTTCCTCCACAATCTTCACTCGTATCATGTCATTGAAAACAACAAAGGAGATCTGGGATTATCTCAAAGCTGAGTATGAAGGAGATGAAAGAATTAGAGGGATGCAGGTGCTGAACCTAGTTCGTGAGTTTGAGCTGCAAAAGATGAAGGAGACAGAAACCATAAAGGAGTATTCTAACAGACTACTCAACATAGCAAATCGTGTCAAACTTTTGGGTTCTTCTCTGGAAGATTCAAGGATTGTTGAGAAAATCCTTGTAACAGTTCCTGAAAGATTTGAGGCTACCATCACCACCTTAGAAAACACGAAGGATCTGTCAAAGATTGCTCTGGCAGAACTCTTAAGTGCTTTGCAAGCACAAGAGCAGAGACGTGTAATGAGGCAAGAAGGAGCCATCGAAGGAGCTCTACCAGTCAAGCATCAAGATGATGTAAAGAATAGGAGGCCCAAGAACAAGAAATTTCAAGCTGCAAGTGGACAAAGCTCTGCTCCTTGGAACAAAAGCAAAACTGGAGATAAAAGACCAGGAGTAAAAAAAGATTATCCTCCATGTCAACATTGTGGCAAGAAAGGTCACCCTCCTTTCAAGTGCTGGAGAAGACCAGATGCAAAGTGCAGCAAGTGCAATCAAATGGGACATGAAGCTGTCATTTGCAAAAATAAAAATCAGCAGCAAGGAGATGAAGCACAAGTGGCAAACCAAGAAGAAGAAGACCAGTTTTTCGTTGCAACTTGATTCACGAGTTATGAAACAAGTGAAAATTGGCTCATTGATAGTGGCTGCACTAATCATATGACACATGACAAGGAGTTGTTCAAAGAATTGAAGAGCACCGAGTCCAAGAAGGTCAGAATTGGGAATGATGAATATATTGCAGTTAAGGGAAAGGGCACCGTAGCCCTTGCTAGCTGTTTAGGAACCAAGTTGATCACCGTTGTTCTATGCACCAGATAGTGAACAAAACTTGCTCAGTGTTGGTCAATTAATAGAGAAGAGATTCAAAGTGATGTTCATGGAAAAGACCTGTGTGATAGAGGATGCTACAGGCCAAAAGATATTCGAAGTTAAGATGGCGGGGAGGAGTTTTTCACTCAACCCAATGCAAGAGGAGTAATCAGATTTTGTAACCAAAGAAAGCCTTACAATGGTGTGGCACAAAAGGCTCGGGCACTATCACCACCAAGGGCTACTACAGATGAAGTCCAAAAGGATGGCAATTGATCTTTCATAGTTTGATGATCACATATCGACATTCCACATAGATGTTTCTGGACCTCAGAGAACTCCCTCATTAGCAGAATCCAAGGTCGATGAACACACCGTTGCCGCTACCGAGGGAACCCCGACGGGGACTAACGTTGAGGAGCCCCTGCCGGAGTCGAGCAAAGCTGAAGAGCAAACTGCCGCTGCAGCTAAGGAGGAGGCCGAGGTCGAAGAACCTGCGATTCTGGCAGTCCCGGGATCCCCGAAGTGTGAGGGGCCCGTGGAGGCCTTGCTGGCGACAGAGACGAATTCCGTGGTGGTTGAAGGACTGTACCAAGACTGTTGAGGCTATCGAGGAGACCGTCGTCCCCGTTGCACCACCCGCCTCGGCCCCCGAAGAGGTAATTCCAGCGGTAGAGGCGGAGAAAGACAAGGAAACTATAGCAGAGGAAAAGAAGCCGGCGTTGCCGGCGGAGGAGGTATTTATCTGGGGAGTTCCTCTTCTTGACGATGAGAAGAGCGGCAGTGCTCTGCTGAAGTTCCTCTGAGCAAGGGATTTCAAGGTAAAGGATGCTTTCGTCATGATCAAGAATGCTGTGATTTGGAGGAAGATTTTAATGGATCTCAATTTGGAGCAGAAAGAAAGCACTGAGATTTTTGTTGATAACCAAGCTGCCATTGCCATTTCCCATAACCTTGTGTTTCATGGGAAAACTAAGCATTTTAACATCAAGTTGTTTTTCTTAAGAGGAGTGCAGAAAGAAAAATTTATGACTCTGGTTTATTGCAAATCTGAAGATCAGTTGGCAGATTTGTTTACAAAGTCACTTCCAGTCAGCAAGTTTGAGTTTCTAAGGCAGAAACTTGGTATTCGCAGCTCCTAAAGCAAGGAGGAGTGTTAGAATACATGCTTAGGACTGCTGAATTTATCAAAGTTTGATTGAGTCAAGTTTGTTTCTTATTTTTAGGAGTTAGTTATTCAATTTATCATGGCTGTTTTTTAGAAATTTGTTATTTTTTCAAGCTTTAAATTGTAATGCTTCATGTTAATGAAAGTGTTTTGATTTCCCTTCGATCTGTAGCAATTAGTTTCAGTTTTCTCTCTCTTTTTCTCATTGAAAAATTCCAACAAAGCCAATGCTTCTCAAAATCCAGCTAATGGGCCCTTAAAGAGGTCGAGAATGACGATTATCGGAGGGAAATGAGAAGAAAGGGGAGGCAGTATGCAGAGATGAATCACCCGGAAACTGATTCTTTTCACTGGAAGATGACGGCCGGGCCTTCCTGAATGGCTCATGGACGACGGAACACCTCGTGAAACTTGCTCTCCTTCCCGGTCCGGAGTGCGACACAGATGGCACATGAGAGAGGTAGGGATGAGTTAGAATATGCCTGATTCCAAGTGAAAGAGCCATGAGAGAGCGAGAGAGAGAGAGAGAGAAGAGCGGAGGGTTTTCACTACGAACTGGGGAGGATAAAGGATTACAGGATGAAAACCCACCAAATCTCTCATCTTTCGATCCATGGAGGGGACTTCTCTTAGTCGCGCCGTCCGGTTTCCCCAGCCGTGGAGGAAAAGAACGTGGATCTCTACCACACCACACAAAGCCATGGAGGAAGCTTTGACAGCCGGACGAAGACGGAGAGCAGTTCTGAACTTGGTTTGGACGGGCAACCAATAGAGAGCCACCACATCAGCACTATTGCTGATGTGCCAGTCTCCTATTGGTCGGCTGATCTCGCGGGAATATGATATTTTTTTTAATAATAATTAGATTTTTCTAATTAGAGCAGTCGTTCAACCAACAAAGTAAATAAATTATCTAATTTAAAATAAAATATAAATAAATTTTTTGATATTAATTAAATCATAATTTTTTTATTAATAAATCAATTTAAAATTTATTTTTATTTAAAATATTAATATAACTTTAACATTCGTAAAATTAGTTCATTATTTTTTTTTTCATTAAATCTCTTTATTAATATCAAAAATTCTTTTTACATATTAATTCAAACAAGTTAAAAAACTTACTTAATTAATTTAAAAATTATAAAAATTTAAATGTATATAAGTCTAAACCAAAGAGGCCTACCTACTATTAATCTTTTTTTAGGAAATTTATATATATGATATAAAATATAGTATTTACTCATTTGATACTCAAAACACAAATATTACTTTAAAAAAAATATATTCAATACATTAATATTACTTATTTCATACTGTGATATTTATTCATCACAACTTTCTGACTCAATCTAATTATTATCATATTATTCGTAATTATGATTAAATTAGATGTTAATCATAAGTTGTTCACATAAATATTGTATAAGTAATAAATATTAAATATTTTTCAGTAATACAAAAATATTAGTAATATCATTTTAGTAATTCAATACATAATATTAATATGTAATATTACTTTTTTCAATTATTAAATAATATTCAATATTTAACACTTATTTCTAAAAATTTATATAAAAAATCATAGTTAGATTCGACAGCAGATAATGAATGCATACTACGTACAGTGTAAAGCGGATAATATAAGTAATACTTATATTTTAGATATCTAATGAGTAAATATATAACAGTTTCATGTGTCATACATATAATTTAATTTTTTAAAATTTTGGAATAAGATGAATTGTCTATGTTTTATGAACTTGACATTCTAGATTCCAATTACTATATGAAGTCTTTCAAATTTACTTGTGCATTTTACACGATATAATATTCTATATATTATCATTCTTTTTGTTATAACTTGATAAAATTTGATTATACTGATGTTCAAATTATAATGACCTCATAATTTTCAATAAACTTATTTTTTTCTTTTTTATTTAAAATATGCTTATGTTAGATAGGAAAAAGCAAAACCAAAATTAAATTTGTTTAACGTTATTTCGATGTTACCTGCATATTATAATATCTATATTTTACATTTTGAGGGATAATTATATAGTTTTTTTTTATTAAATCATCTAAAATTGTCTCAAATAAATTAATTATTGTCTTTAAGGGGTATTCAATTCAATGTTATTTTGGTATTATGTTATGCTATTTAGAGAAAATTATCTAGTTTGAAGATATATATAGATAATTTGTAAAATATTATAGATTTGTCAAGATAACATATAAATGTCAAAGACATATAAATAACATGACGTAATATTAAAGTAATACTGAATCAAATATTTTTTAAATAATACGACATAACATCAAAATAATATTAAACCAAATTTCTCTAAGGGGCATTTAATTCAATATTATCTTGATGTTATGTTATGTTATCTAGAGAAAGTAATTGTTTGGTTTAATGACATCTATAAATAATCTTATATTAGATTATAAAATTATTAATCAAAAGATAACATCTAGATTACATAATATAACACTAAGATAACAACGAACCAAATGCCCCCTTAGTATTATATTATGTAATCTAGATGTCATGACATTTAGATGTCATCTTTTGACTAATAATTTTATAACTTTATAGAAGATTATTTATAAATATCATTAAATTAAATAATTGTTTTCTCTAAATAACATAACATAACGTTAAGAAGAATTTGAAATACCGTAAAAGTATTCATAAGCTATTCCAATTCCTCTACATGTACTCTCATATGTGTATATGTATGTGGAGTGGAACAGTTTTTTTTTTTTTTTAAAAAAACTTAATAATATTATTTTAAAAGATTCGTTTCTTTTTCTTTTAATTTTATGTTTCTTTAATGAATTAAATCTCTGATTA
Source organism: Apostasia shenzhenica (assembly GCA_002786265.1). NCBI lineage: Eukaryota > Viridiplantae > Streptophyta > Magnoliopsida > Asparagales > Orchidaceae > Apostasia > Apostasia shenzhenica. Next base: position 7,339,243 of record KZ451982.1, read on the forward strand.
CCGAAGTGACCTAAAAGCTTAAGCAGTTATGACAAAGAATAATTTAATTTATGTTCTAATAATATGCATCACATATTAATAAAATAAATATAAAAAATAGATAAATTGCATTTGAGTGATTGAGATTACAGAGAGAATTTAAATTGATCTTAATTTTTAAAATTTTATAAGAGATATCCCTCTGTTTTAACATTATTTGAAGCAAATAGGCCCTTTATAATGGTATCACCTTTCTCATAAGCAATTTTAATAAAAACTACTGGTAAAATATTCAAAGAATATTATGTGAAGGAAAATTTTGAGATAAAAAAAATCCCTATGACTTATTTGCAATGTGCATACTATTTCATAATTATAAAAATAAATATTATAAATTCTAACATTTTAAAACAAAATAAGTAAAAAGTTTTAAAATTAAAATGTCAAACTTTGAAAAGGAAAACATTTAATTTCAAATTATAACTTGCCAGTAAAATTTAAAATAAACTATAATTTTTATATTTCTAAAGTAAATACTTCAAATTTTGATAATAAAAATATTAAGTTTTTAAAATTTGAAAAGATTATAAATTTAAATTGTAGCAAGAAATTTAAATTCTTAAAATTTATAAATAAATAAAGTCAAACTTTTAAAATAAAAAATATTAAACATGAATTAAAATAATCTAAATTTGAAATTAAAATATTAAATTCAAAGTATTACTGATTATGAAAATTAAATATTAATTAAAACTTCTAAAATTCTAAAAAATAATTTCAAAATTAAACAAAAATATAATTATAAAAAAAATTAAATTCATTTTGTTGTTTAGTATTAAAATGTACTGTAAGTAACACTATGCACTCCCAATAAGTAATCTAAAATTTTAATTCTAATTACAGCTTCTAAAATGATGAGGGTGCTATATAGGAAAAATAAATTTTTTACTTAGGTGGCATTATTGTTATATAAAATATTAAATTAAAGTTAAAATTTTGAATCACTTATTAAAAATATATATTATTATGTTAATTTTAAATCTTATTTTTCAAAATAAAATTTTAAAAAATAATTAACTATATTTCATACTATACTTATTATTTTATATATTATCTGTTTATATATAAAAATTATTTTTATATTACAATTATAATGTATTTAATATAATATTTTTAATAATTTATACTATCATCAAGTAAAAATAATTAGTTTGTTGTAAAGTCTAGTGGTATGTTCGTAATTGGCTCTATTTTTTAATTAAAAATAAAATTTTAATTTAAAATCGAATCTTTCAAAAAAATTAAAACTTAAATTGTTGTTTTGTTTAAAGTGCAATAGTCTGTAAAGACCTTTATCTAATTTCAACTTTAAAATATAAATTTAACATTCTAAAATTTATAATTAAATTTTAAAAAATAAATTATTTAGGATTTAATAATAAATTTTAAAATTTTGAAATAAAAATGCACAAAATACTGTTACCGTGCTCCAGTTCCATTCTCTCTCATTCCTAAAAATTTAAAAATAAGGAATTTAAAATATTAAAATTTAAAGTAAAAATTTTTAAATTCTAATCTCCCACTTTTTTTAATTCTAAAAATTCTAAAATTTAAAATCAGCATTTATAAAATATATAATTAAGAAATTTCAAAAATTTAAAAAAATATTAGATTTTGAGATAAAAATATTTAAAATGCAACTTTTTATTCTCATTCTCTTTCTCTTTTAATTAATAAATTTTATGAATTTTAAAACACTAAATTTATGAGGTAATTTCATAAATTCTAATAAAATTTAATTATCTGAAATATACATATATATATTTTTATATATAATATTTTCTAAAATATCGGAAGTGGGATTTAATTTGAAGTCAGTAATTCGAAAGTTGGAATTTTTCGTTGTTTTAACATTTCAGTCAATTAAAAAAAACATTTTATTTTTTTGGCCATTTACATACATACCCCTTAAATCATCTTGAATTACATATTAAATCTCTCATTTTTTAATTTTACAACTTAACCCCTTAAATTATCCAAAAATAAAAACTAGTAGAATACATATATTTGTAAATATATTTATAATATTTGTATATACATATTATTGATAATAAGCATTCAAATAATTATAAATCAGCAAAAAATATCCTTTAAAAATCTTGAAAAGATCTAAATATGTTATTTTTGGATGATTTAGGGGGTTAAGTTGTAAAATTTAAAAATTCGGAATTCAATATGTAATTCAAGATGATTTAAGGGGTATGTATGTAATTCTCTCTATTTTTTTTATAAGAAAAATAATTTAGTTAAAATAATAAAATTTACATTTCAGTCTTTTTTTATTCTCCTTTTTTTATGATATTCCTTGAATATAAGATGGGCATTTAGGAATGACAACGGGGCGGGTTTGGATCGGGTTTATAAATACCCATACCCACCCCGCTATATATTATTAATTACCCATACCCGCCCCATACCCGTTTTCGCCCCGCCCTGCCCCGCTTCTAGTTTTCATAAACCCCGCCCCGCCTCGTTTCCTAGTAATCAAGTTAACTGGTTGTTTAATAGTTATCATTATGCTGCAATTTTTATATCAATAGGTGAGAATGACACAATAGATGGGCAATGTGAGGTATGGTGGAACATGTGGAGGTAAAAGACACTTTCTTTTACAAGACCACATCTCATAGAATTTATGCATTCTACGAACCACATTGAGTGAAATCATTTTCAGATTTAAGTTTATTAAATCAAGTACGGGGCGGGGCGGGTCTAGATGATTCATACCCGAACTCGCCCCATTTCATAACGGGGCGGGCCGGGACGGATGTTGCGGGTAAAATCTGAGTACTCATATCCGTCCCATTAGGGGCGGGTCGAGGTGAGTTAATCGGGTACGGGTACAAATTGCCACCTCTAGCATTGATATTCGTAATTGGGTTTACAAACCTCGCATTGATGCTTGGAGGAAGCGCCGACGAGCTAGCGAAGCTCCACTACCCGATCAGGAGGGCAATGCATAGCTGGAGGCCGAACAAGAGAACTCCCAAATTCGTTTTCCATGTGTCTGTCTCCCAAGCCTCCATGCCCGACGTGTGCATCTCTTTCTCTTCCTTCTTTCTCCCTCCTCCGTTCTTATCTCTTCCTTCATAGCTACAAATGCCGTCTTAACCCTTTCCTTTATTTGCAAAACCCTTCATCTCCACTCCCGTTGGGTCTTCACAAGCTCTGCTGCGATGGATTTGCTCAATTCTCTCTTGAACTTCGTGGTGCCGCCGGCTAGCATGGTGATGATGGCATTCGCATGGCCGACCCTCACCATGCTTCATGCAGTAGAATGGGTCTTTCGCAGCTTGACCAGAGAGGATATGGAGAACAAAGTGGTAGTCATCACCGGAGCTTCTTCAGCCATAGGAGAGGTAAAATATACAGTAACTTCTTTACTTTGTTCATTATTGGTTAATCAACAATAGGATTAAGTTGGATTAAGTTTTCTTTTACACAATTTAAGCTGATAAATGGTTCCAATGACAAATTTTGTGTATGGTATTTGTAATTATGTACAGACAGAATCCTGCTTGGATGACCATGAGATTAGCTTTAGTTTTAACTTCTGTAAAATGAAGAAAGTGGCTTAGGCCTCAAGCTATTCTTTCTTATGTTTTTTTGGGAAAAAACTTATTAAATTTGTTAGCTTAAGTCCCCTTAAGTGACTTATTATTGGCTTAAGACTTTACCAAACAGCCCCCCCTACGCTGATTTCGTGGTTTGATTGAAGTCAATAAATTACAAGAAAAATAGTCTATTGGAGAAGAGAAATCGATGTGGCCGACCCAAGTAGGTTGAGATTGAGGCATTGTACATTGCTGAACTTTCATGATCAACAATATAAAATAGATCTGAGACAGTATTTTATTTTGGTTACTTGAAAAGAAAGGGTTCTGGTAGAGAAGTGATATCTAATGTGTGTGTTTTGTTTTATGATTGCCTTGAGGCATGCTATAGGATCACGCATTAGATGCTGGAACTGATTGTGAGAGTTTTGGGAGAGGAAAAATGAGGAATAATGCTTTTTGTTATTATTGTACTTTTATGATATGCCAAAAAAGAGAGTAAGAATCCAATAAAATGGAAATATACTGCTTTTGATTTTTTACATACTCTAATAGCATATTCAATTTCAATTAGTTCATAATTATCTGTCTGAAAATTTGGTATCGTATACTATGGATCTTGGTGCATTCCAAGCCTCACTCATAGATAAAACTTGAATTTGTTTCTGACAATTGAATCAGTGACTTTCAGAGGCCACAATCAAGCAGCATAACTGATAACTCTCATGACTCCCAAGACCAAGGATAGGAGCTTCATAGCCTATGCGGCTTTCTATACCACATATTCTGAAGTAGCTTTATAAACTTGCAGTTGTGTTCTTGTAGGAGGTGTTCTTTTTTCCCTTTTTTTTTTTTCGCTTTTTTGTAGTTTATCTTTGTGTGACTTTGGCTTGTGTAGACAAGGTTGGCATTTGTACAATCTTATCAAGAAAGTTCAAGTTTAAACTCAATTAAAAAAGGTTGAAAAAAATGCCAGGGGTGCATACTGAGATATGACATGGAAACAAGATCTGCTTTCTTGCAGCTTAGCTCTTTACCAAAAAAACATCATTGATGATCTTGATTTGCCTAATTGCATACATTCCTTCTTGAACAAACCATACATGTCATATGGCACATACCTGCATTCTATTGTTTAATCTCTTTGACTATTTTTGCAGCAAATAGCATATGAGTATGCCAAAAGAAATGCAAATCTTGTTCTGGTTGCAAAAAGAGAACAAAGACTTTGGGGGATAAGAGAAAATGCTAGACTCTTAGGTGCAAAACAGGTAATTGTGGTTTCAGCTGATGTGGTGAAGGAAGAGGAATGTCAACGTTTCATTGGTGACACTGTATATTATTTTGGCCGATGTGAGTTCTCTGATCTTGTTTTAAAATTGGTGGCTGAAACAAACACTAATTTTTTGTTCCTTGTTTCTTTTAGTTTATGCCTCTGCAAAAACCTGGCATATGACTGCATATTTCTGCTTTAGTTTGGGCCCTAATAGTTTCCATCTTGCAATTTTCTCCTTGGATGATTTTTATGAATTATATTAAAATTATAGGTCATAGTACTATTGTTAGGGGAGTTACCATGGGAGAGCCCAAATTGGGCCCAATATACAGATTACAATTGATAGATACCTATTAACACAACAGTCTATGCTAGTGGATAAGGATCATCAATTATATATTATATCACAATTTGAGTTGAATATCCAATGTGAGATAATTATTCATGTGTATCCCAACAAATATTTTTATAGGTAAATTACAACTAGTTTTTAAGCTTAATGGCTCATTACAAATAGGCTCTAACATTTAAAATTGCCAAATTTGTGTCCGTAATGTCGGTGGTTGCTTACATTAGTATCCATCCATTAGTATAATCGGTAGCTAAGAACATATTATCCTTTATTAACCTAACCTTCTGCACACTGGACTCCTCCTTTTTTAGTTTCATATTTTTTAATATTATTTTTGGTATATTGTATATGGCTATATTGGAAATAATGAGATGGAAAACATAGACACTAGTTTACAAACTGGAAAATATCCAGCCATTGGTGTAGCAAGCAAAAATAAAAAATGAATGAAGTGTGGCGTTTGTATGATAAGGGCCTTTTGGATATTTGGTAATGTAGGCCCCACCAAAATTTTCAAAATTAAATGGCAAATCAGGCGTAATCTCATGTGTATGTGTAATGGGACTCAATTGGAAACACAAATTATTATGCAGGGCCATTATGAAATTCACAAAGTACGTTTGGCATCTAAATATGTCAAATTCAAATGTTGGGACCTATTTGTAATGAAGCTCAGATCTGGTGTAATTTTCCTTACTTTTATTTGATATTATTAGAAATTCTTCGACCTGTTAATGTTTACCATCACCATTTCTGAAGCGTGTGCTACTTTAATGTTGATGTTTCATTTTGCCTGATGGTGAGTTGTCCAAAAACCTAACCTTTCTGATCCCATTCAGCATGTCTTTAAACCTTGTATGCTACGCAAACCACTTTGTGGTCTGTGGGAAGCGCTTTCAACAAGACGTCGATTTATGAAGAGTTGCCTTCTCTCTTTCTTTCTATTCCAATTTGTATATCATGCTAAACTTTTTTGTTTGCCGAGCAAGTGGCTCTAATTTGCATTGTACATTGTTAAATTTATTTTTGTTTGTGTTTGATTTTTATTGGCATCAATTTGCTACAGCGTAATTTTCATTTTCAAAGTATAATAGTGCTTATTTACTGAATATTTGTGGGTTCATTGAAATTGTGATAGTGGATCATCTTGTCAACACCACAAACTTGGGACACTCCTTTTTCTTCGAGCAAGCCATAGATACTCAAGTTTTTCCACATCTGATGGTACAGTAACTGCTGACACTTCATACCTTCTTTAAGATATGTGTTGCTTGTTGACATGTTGATTTGTAGAACACGGTTCAAAATATTGATATTAGTATTTGTTCTGGTTGCCTTCATGGCTCGCAACCATACACCTACTTCACCCTGTTAGTAATAGCAAAGCTTAAATTTAGGTAATTGTTATGCTTAGTTGGCCAATTACCTGTTTGCATCAGGACATAAATTTTTGGGGCTGTGTGTATCCTACATATGTTGCCCTCCCTCATCTAAGACAAAGCCATGGGCGGATTGTTGTCAATGCATCAGTGGGAAACTGGGTGCCAATGCCAAGAATGAGCTTATATGCTGTGAGAGCCTAAAAAACATTAGATCCTCATAATATTCTAGTTTACTCTATATCATACTCTACTTGCTTTAAATGTGATGCTGTAGGCAGCAAAAGCAGCAGTAATCAGTTTCTATGAGACATTGAGGCTTGAGGTGATGGAAGATGTCGGAATCACCATCGCGACCCATGGATGGATTGGTAGTGAGCTTAGCGGGGCCAGGTTTATGCTAGAGGAAGGTGCAGAGATGCAATGGAAGGAAGAAAAGGAGGTATTTAATTTCCTCTACCTTGTAAACAACTTTAGCTAGCACTTGCACGACAATATTTCATTCATTCGCTATGGTGCTAGATTTTTCTTTTGTATGTTACAAGTATTTAGTTTATATTTGATTAGTGCTACTATAATGAATCTACCATTGATTTTTTTTTTTGACAATATACTATTGAATAAGTTACTTGTATTAATTTGTACAAATCGGCTATAATAGTTTTTTTGGATAATTCCACTTAGGCCCCTGAGGTTTACTCGACTTGCCACACAGGTCCACAATTTTGAAAATATGTCAAACAAGTCCCCAAAACTTATTATATAAGTCATTATAGTTTTTCTGTGACGGTATCCGTTAAACGCTGTTAAAATTACGAAAATATCCTTTTTTACCCTTCCGAGCATCTTCTATCGCGGGCGTTCGCATACTGCCTGCCGCGTCGGCGCGTGGCAGCCAATGCGGCCGCCTGCGCGCGGACGCCGGCATCCACGCTCTACCGGCCGCCTGCTCGTGGACGCCCGCTCAAGGGTACAATTGTAATTTCTTATTAAAAAAAATTTATGACAGTCAATGATTTAACGGAATATTTACCGAAAGATGTTTAATTGGATCTTATTGGAAGCTTTTTATAAATATTAAGGACCACAATGACCTAACAGTAGGTTTTGGGGACCTGTCTGACATGTTTTGAAAATTATGGACCTGCGTGGCAAGTCGAGTAAACTTCAGGATTCTAAGTGGAATTATTCCTAGTTTTTTACATTTAGATGATGGGACTTTGTGAGTATGATATATACTAATTTGTTGTGTTACTCTTGTCCACCATAACACACATCCAAGCTAAGATGAATGAAACATGTAGCCCATCAAAATCCTATCTCTTATATTTTTTTTTTCTCTAAAAAGTAATGAAGGGCCATGTGAGTCAAAGTTTTTCTCATGTCTACCTTGGGTCATAACCTCTGAGGTTTGTTTTTTAGCTGGGTTATTTGTTAGAGTTTATTCGAGTATATATGAAAATTATCCCAAATTATATAATTAACAGGAAGTTTATGTATGTTTTCTTACTCATTGACTTAAGATTTTGGGTCGATGAGTGTCCTAACCTTTGCCCATAAGGTTGTACTACCTCAACAATTGGTATCAGATAATAACCAATTGGGGATTATCATGTGTACTCTTAACAATCTTCCTCTTTCATTAGAAGTTATCCATATTAGATCCACTCCTCCAATGGGGTATGTTTTTTTAACCTATCTAGTGCATATGTATCAATAATCCACTAGACCGAAGGAGTCATCTGGATTTTTTTACTCTCACCATAGTTGCAGGTGGCAATTCCTGAGGAGATACCAGCCTCATGAACCACTTGACATCCATTAACTTAAAAAGCCTTGGGCAATGGGTAATGGTCAATTTATGAAGAACGCAATTTCTTGTTAATCATCAAACGTGGGAGAATTCTCATATTCAGTCCAACACATGGAACCATTTGTAAGTTGAAGGTGAAGGATTCTTATCCATAGGACTACTGCTCAATTATGTTAAAAGTGTAAGGCCATGTACATCACTCTGTTTTTGGGACTACGTCGTGATAAGAGTCTTCTCACATTAGGATGCTTATGATTTCACCATATATTTTAATGGAAACTCCAAAATCATTCGTATATTTCTTGTTTGAGATCTGGGTTGGATTTCATAGTTCAGACTTTTTCAAGCAGTTCTCTTGCTGAAGCATCCAAAATTCTTCTTTTTATTGTCCAGGTTCCGCTCCAGGGAGCTCGTGTGGAGGAATTCGCAAAGATGATAGTTGAGGGAGCTTGCAGGGGTGAGGCATACGTGAAGCACCCAAGCTGGTATGATGTCTTCTTTCTCTACAGGATGCTTGCTCCGGATGTTTTGCAATGGACATTCCGGCTGCTCTTCGTCAGCAAGAGCGGAAGGAGAAAAACTGTCGCCGGCGCCGCCGGGACTTGGCAGCCGCTTCTTGAGGCTCAACCTGCGCGGAAGGCCCTTCCGGCGGCTCCGGCATCTTCGCCGACACGCTCACCTGCAGGCTCCGTGAAGGGTGATTAGAGCTTTTGTTCTGATGGAGTTTCTCTTGTTATTTGGAGTTTTTGTTCTAGTGAGAGATCAGTAACTTTTTTTTTTGACAGTCACAAAAAAACTTTTTTTTTTGAGCTTTGAGAGATTAGTGAAAATCTTATTTTTATTATTTTTCAGATGTGTTTTGGTACTTAAAATTAATAGTGTTGAAAATATTATTAAAGACTTGTTTGGTTGAGGGTAATTTTGTTCATAATATAATTTTTTGTGAAATTTTGCATAAATTTTAATATAAAATTTTATTTTATATATTTAATTATTTTAATAAATTAATTAATTAATTATATTTATTTTTAAATTAATAAAATATTTTGATAAAAATTGTTGAATAAAGTTTGTTTATTAAAAATAATGAAGTGAAATAAAATAAAAACTTTACATTAAAATTTACCTAGTATATATATGATTGTTCGAGTGTCAAATATTTGATACGATTAATGTGATAAAAAAGAAAAATAAATATTCAAGATTACTTACAAGGTTAGTTAGAAATAAAGAAGTAAATACAAAATTGTTGACTAACAGAGTTAGCTAATTCAAAATAGGGATAATTACCTAGTAATTTAGTTTTATTTATGCTTTACCCATCTATTTTTAGTTAATTGCGTTATGCACACTCAAAATATTATAAAATCTTAAATACACATATTTTAATTTATTTTTATTATAATGAGTAATTATAATTTTTTAATAATTTAAATATAATTAGATTACAAAAAAACTGAGCCGTTCATCCTATTATTTTAAGGATATTTAGATATATTTTAAGTGAAAATCTTAAAATTTTAATATTTAGGTGGCGGCAAAGGAATGAGATATCCGCGACGTGAATTGATTTTAGGACAATTCAGCGCTTTAGTGTAATATTGAGAAAGAGAAAAATATGTATAATTTTAATGATTTATTTAATGGAATATTTTTTTTAAAATAAATTTTCATTAAGTTTTAACTCAAATGTGTGTATGTAAGATTTTGTAATATTTTTGAGTGTGTATAACGTAATTAACTAAATAAGAATAGATGAGTAAGGCATAAATAAAACTAAATTGTGTGGCATATAGGTAATTATCCTTTCAAAATAAGCTTTGAACTCAAATTTGATTATTAAAATATAGAAATTTAAAAAAAGCAATTGAATACTTTTTCTAAAATGACAAATACGTTCCTAAATTAAAAAAAATAGAAATGAAAAAAAAAATGCTAAAGTTACTGCAAATTAACTAGGTTAAGCTTACAAGTTTCTTGCTCACTTCTAATGTACTTGATTTATGATTTAGTTTTTTTTTTTTTTTTTTTGATTTATGATTTAGTTAGCATATAGCAATTTCTACAGCACTCTTGAAAATGGATTAAGCTTGTTAAAATTTTATTGTACAATAAATAAATATGTAACAAGATATTTAACATAAAAATTACTGTTTATGAATGTTTAATTTAAAATATATTATTTATTTAAATAGTTTTTTGAAGGTAGCGAATGAGAATTCAAAGGCCCTGTTTGACGTAAGGAACAAAATCAAGACCAAGATAATATTAGTTTAAAAATAATAATAATAATAAATAAATAAATTTTTATTATATTCTATATAAATTTTAATATAAAAAATAAATTTTTATTTATATATTTAATTATTTTTAATAAAATTATTAATTGTATTTCACATCTCAATCAAAATATATAATTTGAATATTTTTAATTTGAAATATAAAATAAAGTTGATAATTTTATTAAAAATAATTAAATATATGAAATAAAATAAAATTTTTATATTAAAATATTATTTATTTATTATTATTATTTTAAATTAAATATTATTTTAATCTTTATTTTAGTTCTCGCACAAATTGTGCCAATGTTTCTGCCTCGTTTGTAGGGGTTACAAATTGTGTAACGTTTCTGCCTCGATTATGGGTCATAAATTTTAACTCATTTATTAAATGGGTTGGGTTCGAGTTGGACATAATCAGGTCGGGTAGGATTCGGGTTGGGCATTTATAAAAAAAATTCTATAAATGGATAAGGTCGATCCGCCAATCGGGCCCATTTATTAATCGGGTCAAGTTCAAGTCATGAATTTTGACTCAAAAATAATAATAAATTGGTCAAGTTCGGGTTGAGGCTATTCAGGTCAGGTCGAATTTGGGTTTGACTTGAACCTGATTTGCCGACCCATTTTGTCACCCCTATTTATTTGATTCGATTTTTCTTAGATAGAAGAAAATAATATTTTTTAAATTTAATAGGAGGAAAATTTATTTTAATATTAAAAAATATATAAAATATAAAATATTTTTAATTTTAATATTTTTATTTATATTAAATGTGAAATAAAATTAATTTTTATAATTAAAATTTATATTAGTTAAAATAATTGCCTCGAATGTCTTAAAAGCTGCTTCACATTAGTCTCTTTTTGTCCACATGTTGGGCAAGCATTTAACTTGCACAGTTGCACTCGCGCATGATCCCAAGGATCTCTCTCTTCCCCCAGCCCTCTGTAGCTGCTCTCAGTTTGGACTTCAGCGTCAGTCGTCGACAGATCGCTACTAGAGGGATTGTGAGCGAGGGGCCTCTCTTCTATCCTGGACGCGCAACCCTAGCTAGCAACTTCTTCCTTCTCCGTCTCTTATCTTTCTGGCTTTCTGCCATAAGGTACAGGCTTTCGCTTCCCCGGCTCATGTTTTTCCCACGCCGAGCATTTGAGGTCTGAAATGTGAAAAGCTCCCGATGAAAGATGTGCCGTACATCAAAATCAGTTCGTTTTTCTACTTTGTATTTGATCTGAAATATCTTATCTTGAGCTGGGATTTTGCCAGTTTCTTCTTAATTTTGTGTTTCGCTAGAAAAGTTACTAAAAGAATGAGAACCAAAATTGTCCCTGTCTGGACTTAGTCTTTGATGCCCCGAAGCTTATCCTCTCTAATTTTTTAACTGCTGGGCTAAGTCTCGAAGGCTTCAATAGCTGGTCCTTCCCTCGCCCACTTGATGGTTATAGTTCAACAACTTGCATTTGAATTTGATCCATTCTCAGATGGGCCTTCCTCTCACTTGGAATGACTATAATATAATACCAAAAAGTTTTTTTTTTCTTTCCCCATTTCTCTCTTCGTTTGATTGTTGGGATCCGTCATTTGGCTGAACTCATCAAATAAACTTACGAATACTACTATAATTTGATGGAAGATGCCAGAAGGTAGACGAAGGGTGGGTCTTAACCCATTGATAATTTTTTTTTTGATCTAACATAACCCAATGATAATTGATTTGCTTATTCGTTTCTTGGAGGTCCCGAGCGTTTCTTTATGCTTGTCTTTTATCTTCATTGTTGCATGCCTTTTCCTTTCTTGCTTTTTCCTAGATCTGATTCGAACTTTATATGAAGAAAGCCAGCATAGTGTGGGTTTGGGTTTGGATTCATGTAATATTGCTGAAAAGGTGGATTCTTTGGACAGGTGTAGAGGTGGGACATATACCTCCCTGTCTTGTTACTTCAGCCTCACATGGCAACCCTTGGGATACCGAAGGCATATGACCTGCTCCAGCAGCAATACATCTAATCACAATAATGGTGTTGCTTACAATAACAATAATGGTGTTGCTTAAACAGTGGAATATGAGTGTTGTCATAAGAGTTCAATTCATTGCTCATTTTTGTTTTGCAACTTCATAGTTTTGGTTGATCTGAAGGTCTCTAGATCCGATTGGAAAATTTAGGAATTACTATATTGATTTTGCAAGTTAGATCTGTATTTACCTTGACAGTGACATAGGTCTCAATTCTATTTTAGAATATGGTCTTTATAGTTTGTCATCACTACTAAATTAATGCATAATTATTGCCCTTCACCCTAACCTTTGATTCTAGACTTCTAGTCGTTCCATTTTGCTAAGATTGAGTCATAATGTTAGCAATTGTGGAAGGCTACCTTGTGATATTGCAGAGGCATAACTTTTGTAATGTTGTGTTTATTCTATTCTTTTTGACTTTAAGTAGATGCGGATAACATGCTTAGTTGGATAAACATCTGTGATCTATCTCTACAATTATTCAGATTTTTTTTGGTTTTTTAGTTTGTTGATCCAATCAAATGATCTTGAAGACTTTTGAACTCTTAAAATTTCCATATTAAGTGAAGAAGAATATCAAATCATTGATTTTTTATGCTTTTTTACTTTCTTAAATAGTGAAGAAGTTACTGGACTAAAAAGCTTTATATGGTCTTTTATGGCTGGACAACTTATTGTTCTATTTGTTGACATGACTCCAGGAATTGAACCTACTTTGAGTTACTAGGAAATTGGCTTACAATAGATGGCAAGTGATGTTGAGCAATCTTATTACTTATGGCAGCACGAAGAACTCTCTGAGCAAGAGGATTCTCAGGTAGTTGTATCATCAGTTGGTCAGTTTCTTGAAGTTAATTGTGATTGTTTACCCCTCAACTGTTTTCAAGATGATTTTGTAGATCACATTAGTTATTAGTTGTCATACAATTTCCAATGAAGCAAACCATTTCTTTCCAAGTTTTGGTTTTCACAAGCAAAAAAACATTCCAAAATATCGATGGAAACACATGCATACCCTCCTTTGAGAAGAAAAAGAAGGGATTACTCTTCTTTTTATACATTATGGCTTTATTATTGATAAATTTGCATTGTTATGATTGTTTATTAATTTGCTAATGTGCAATTTTTGGTACTTTGGTCTCCTGCAATGTTTTCTGCATTTTCTTGATTTTCCTTTTCCCCTCTTGCCTCGGTGAAGTTTTATTCCACATCACTGCATTTGTATAACATTGCACTTGTGTTTGCTCTATAGGTACCTTGTCCTTCCCAAATGCTAGATCACGGTTCAATATCTTTTGGAAGATTTGCATTTGAGTCATTATCATGGGAAAAAAGATCCGTATTTACTTTCAATGAGCGTCAGGAGGAGCTGGAGAGAGTCAAATCCCCTGGTTTAGTTGCACAGAAAAAAGCCTACTTTGAGGAATACTACAAAAAGATTCGGACTTCAAAGGCTTTGCAGGAGAACCACCAAACAGAGGTCACTTTGGAATATGGTAATGACGGTAGCATCTCCAGCCAAACTGGAGATGAAGATGAAGCCGCATTGCCAAGCCCAAGCTCTAATGCTCCGCCTCAAAATACAAATAATGTTCCAGCGGAAGACCTTAAGGTGGAAATAACATTTGCAAGGGAACCCTATGGTACTTCCAAGCTTGGGCACGGGGAAATTGAATCCTTGGAAGAAACTGCGGCCAAAATAACCATCAAGTCACATAATAGTTACAATGAGATGAAGCAGGATAAGAATTGTGATGATTCCATACAATTGAAGTTCTCCAAGTCTGAGACGTTAGCACATAAGCTCTCAACAGATAACTCGGAAGATGTGAATGAAAGTAATAATCATTTGAAGTCAAAATATGTGAACAGTAATAGTTATGCGTCAAACAAGGTACCGGATGTAACACCCTTGGTATGCCCAGTGACTGGCAATGCAGTGGAATCAGATTTTAGACCAGCTGACGTTCCTGTAATGGAGAAAACTAAGCTGACTGGGAATAAATTTAATGTCAGCCGTATCTCAACTCAACCATCCAAGGTACATCAATTTCCTGCCCTTGTAGAGAACAAGTAGATATGATAAAGTGAAGTCTTTTATATAGAGTTAGTTTTGTTTGTTAGATTAGTTATATGATAAATAGAAGTCTTTTATATAAAACTAGATTTTGTTTGTTATATTAGTTAATTTGTGAAACTGTAAATGAAGGAACTTTCCACATCCAAATTAAGTGTTGTAGAGGTAAGGATACTGATGGATACGTGTATATAGATGAAATGATGAGATTAAGAATGAGTACATCCGTAAGAAGGTTGGAATAGATTCAATTGAGGATAAGCTTAGAGAGACTCATCTTAGATGATTTGGATATATAAATTGTAATTTAATAGAAGCTCCAGTAAACAAAGTTAAGTTATTGAATTTTTCTCATATAGAAAAAAGAAGAGAGAAACCAAAATTAACATAATAAGAAACTATAAGGAATAATCTTACACACTTAGAACTAAATGAGACATTTGATAGTTTGCAATGGAAACAAAAGATTCATGTAGTTGACCCCATATAGTGAGATTAAGGCTTTGTTGTTGTTGTTGTTGTTGGGTGTGAGTGTGGTGCCTTTCTTTCATTAACACCATATCAAGCCTTTTGAGAAGTATTCTATTGATGGCTCTTTATTGTTTAGTGAATTGAAGGGAGTTCAATCAATTTTCTCCAAACACATACACCCACATTTTTCTAAGAATAAAGCAATTATGCCTTGCAAGGTGTTTTTGATTTTTTTCTGCATTATCAAAGAAGTCAATGGTAAGTCCATCTGCCTATGCTATCTTTTGTTTATTTTTGTATAGCTAATTCCAAACCTAGGAAGGAGGGTTGCTACCCTAAACCCTTTGGCAAATTTCACATTCAAATCGGGATTGTAACAACTCGCGATATGAATGTAGAGATATTGTTCACTTTAGCTTTAAGAAACTATGTGGCTTGAGTACTTTTCAGGAGATCACTTGTATTAATACTACTCCAGCTCAAGTACGCTTAACTATGAAGTTTTCTATCACTAGCCTCACGCTTTTGCTCCCAAAAGCGTTTCTACTGTTTGGGATCATGTTATCTACTTATACAGTTTAGGAACTCTCATTCTTTTTCGATATAGAATGATTTATTCTTGTGCTCCTCCACCTAGAAACCTACCAGGGGTTTCGCCTTCTCCGGGTGATTTTGATTTATTCATATGGACATCACCCTGGCTATCACTCTTAGCTCTTTTCGGTCTCAGGTCATCACAGGCCCATCAGCTTTCATTTAGTTTGTTCTCGAACCACATTGTACTGTGTGAGATCGATTTTGATACTATATTGTAATATCTTGTGATTCAAATGTAGAGATATTGTTCGCTTTGACTTTAGAATATTGTGTGGTTTGAGTACTTCTCAAGAAGTCACTCATCTTAGTACTGCTCTAGCCCGAGCATGTTAATTATAAAATTTTCTATTATTAGCCTTACGGTTTTTCTCTAATAGGCTTCTCTATCGTTTGAAATCAGTATATCACGTTATCTACTTATATAGCTCAAGAACTCCCATTTTTTCTGATGTTGGATGATTCATTTTTATCCCTCTCCACTTAGAAGTCTACCAGGAGTTGCTCTTTATCTGGGTGATTCCAATTCACTTGAATGGACATCATCCCTACAATCACTCTTTGCCCTCTTCGATCCCAGGTTGTTACAGGGATTTAGTCCCATATGAAGAAGTATTGAGAGAGACGTTGAGTATATGTTGGAACAAACTCTTACATCCGTAGACATGTTTTTTTAAAACTGTGAGATCCATTGGGCCAAAGAGGACAATATCTATGGATGCTAACTTACAAATGGTATTCAGAGTCACTCTTGTTGATCTCCGGAGACTATGGTAGGTATGCCTACCGCATAGGCCTGCAAATGGGGTGGGTTGATCCAAATTTCAACTCAGTTAGATATCTCGCAATTCCAAAAATAAACTGATTACCCAATCTGATCTAATTTTTTTGGGTCGAGTCCTGGGTCGACCCCTTCCTAATTCAATTAAAACCCGACTCGACGCTATTAGTTCTAAATTAATATACAATGTATATATATATTTAGAACCTTATATAAATATGAAACTATTTTATTACATATATGTTGAGAACATAAATATTTATTTTACTTCTATCATGTTTGATATAGTTGTTCGCATACTTAATTACATTTTGGGTCGTGTTTTTTTTTTTTTTGATTATAGGGTTGTGTTCTTTGTTGATGGAAAGAAAGACAATTTGATTTGGATTTGAACTTTTATTATTTTTAAGTTAATCTTTTAAAAAATAAATAAATTTGTCTAAACTATTTTGTTATGTTAGATTATTTTTCGCAAGTCATCATAATTTATTTTTATGACTTAAAATATATAATGATTTTGTACATGTTTAGTTAATCTGATTTAGACTAGATTTGACCTAAATTTGATCGAGTCAATTTTGGAACAACTTTGACCAGATTCAAATCAAGACCCTATTCGATTATTTGTGGATTGGATCTGGAACAAGTCATTCTGAATTCAACTGGATCCATTTGCTGGCCTATGTTATATGCCTGTAAGATTGTGATAGAGTAAAACCTCATCGAGGACATTGAGTTCTAAAAAGGAGGATGTATGTGATAATCTTTAGGTAAATCTTGTACAGGCAAGCATGGGAATTAGTCATACATGAACAAGTCTTAAGAAAAATATTGGGTATATATGAGAACACACTTTAATTTTTATAGATTTATTTTAAAACTATGAGCCTCATTGAGTTGAAATGGACAGTATCTACGGAAGCCGGTTGTTACGTTTGTAGTAGGTTGATTGCCAGAGTATAGCTTGTCACCAACTGTAAGTAGTTTGGGACTAAATCTTTGTCTATAATTTATGTTCATTTGTACCAAAAGCCAATTTCCATCACTGTTACCCATGTTCATAATTAATAATCAGTTTGTTTTAGATCCACAATTTGTATCTGGTAGTTTCATGCAAACTTTTCAGGAGGGATCTTCTTCATCTAGAAGCCTTATAAAATCATCAGTCAAATCAACATCAAGGGGGATAACACCTTTACGATGCTCGAACCCTTTATGGCAAAATGCTATGGACAAGGTAGAGGTCAAAGTAACTTCAAGAAAATCCAGGAGCTGTGATGATTATGCCGTCGCTGCTTCTCATGGTTCACTTTCAGCAGATCAACTAAAAGGCAATATTGTAAGACCAGTTTCTCTTTCCAATTTGAGAAAAGGTGCCATGCCTAATGGCACAAAGGAACTCATTTTGAGACTACATTCCAAAGCTTCAAATATATCAGCATCTAGAAAGTTTAATCCAGAGAAAAACTTAAGACTACAGGTGACCTGACTACTGCTCTTCGTCCTTAATTTCTTCTTTTCCTTGTATTTTCTTTCCATTTTGTAAATCGTTTTTTATCAGAATGCTACTTGGAGCTTACATTCTTGAATTATTTATGTTAGTTCGGCATATGTTTTACACTTCCATAGACATGCTTTCCTTTCCTGCTGATTTTGAGCTTCCATTGTCATTTGATAGTAAACATATTTCTTCAAGTTATTTTAGGAAAATTTATTTTTAATTTTGGTAGCATTCATGCTATGTTGTAAAATAAAGAATAGGGGGGAGTGCTGATGTCAGCTAGATGCTGTGTAATTTCTTGCATTCACTATGAATCTATGATTGAAATTTTTTTTTATAACCATCTGGAGTTTATATCTCCTGTTTAATGCTATTCCACTGTAACAAAATCTCTCAGTAGAAGTTAACATCGTGTAGTATTTGTTGTCCTGTAGGGTAATTCAAATGAGATCGCTACTCATACTCCCGTGGGAAAAGGAGGTCTCCAGAGTAAAAGGTATATAATACTGACTCAAGGGTTGAGATTGAATTGTAATCTTTTCTTTTGAAGGTTCACTTACTATTTTTTTCATACCTACAGCAGAAGTGAAGAATTAAAAAATGTCGTATTGGACTGCAAGAGCAGCAGTCAAGGAAGAGTTGCTGCTGGTCCGGAGGAGCTAAAAGCAAGGTGACTATTGTTTACTATAACAACAAAATTTGCATTCAAACAAGCACTCAGGTTAATTCATGATTGGAAAAGCTTCTTGTTTAATATATAGTCCTGCTGAGAGTACATAAGAATCCTCTTCCTGTTCTTCCTTTGTCTTCTTGATAGGGAAGGCTTGCTAGTCAAAAAGGCTTACTAGTCAAATGTGACGCAGGTCTGTCAATCTTCCTGCTAAAGGTGGGGCTGATCGTCATGCTGTTACCAGCCCATCTGCTTTTGCATCTTCTGGAGATAAAAACAAAAAGGTACAATTTTTCTATGCATGTCACCTGCATTAACAGCAACTTTGGTGTTGGGGTAACCCCACTTATGAGTATGAGAAAATTGAGAAGTCTCATTGGAGAAAGCTTCTTGAAAAATGCTAGCCTAAAAAAAGCTTTCCTTGGAGGAAACCAATTCATCATTAAAGGTGTATGCTCGAAGAAGACTCATCAAAGTTTTGACAAGCACCAGGAGTCTACAATGAAGAGAATGTTCAACTGAGGATTAGATCTAAGGTTTGACACCCCGATGGAGGACCCAAGGAAAGAGGCCTTAAGGATAGGTGATCCAAGGAGTCCTTAAAGGAAGAATCCCCACGAGGACATCCATGAATCCAAGTAGCTACTCACTCGACTATTTATAGAGAGGAGGTTACCTCATGGAATTAAACATGTGTTTCTTAAAAGACTTAGAGAATTGTTGGACAATTATGGAAGAGTGGTCATGTCGTCCTCATATAGTCTATTATACGGGAGTGGCTATATCAAGAGAGCAATATTGAGAGCATTCTCATTAATATCAAGAGAGCATTGGGTGTCCATAATGAAGAAAACTATGGATTGCACTGGTGGATTGAAATCTCGATGGAGTAATCGAAGATAGGTGACCCTCATATGAAGGAGTCCTCGAAGGAAGGATTCTCATGAATTTAAGGAGCTACTCGTTCGTGTGTTCATCAAGAAGAGGCTACCTCTTGGAATTGAACATGTGGACGGTTGTGGAGGTGTGATCGCATTAACTTATACCAAGCTGTAATGTAGGAGGCGTCGGGATAGCGATGTGTAGGGCAGTCTCATCAATACTGGAAGAATTGTTGTCCTATTATTATGCTATGAAAGGGGAGTAAAAGGGCACTGTGAGTGTGATGTTTAAGTAGTGCGATGCTCTTGGAGTGAAGCCAAAGATTCACAAAGCATGTAGAGATCCATGGTCTAAGGTGAATTCTAGCAGTTAAGATCAGTTCACCAGGGGTAGTTTAGTTTTTGAAGTCTTTGGTTGAAGAAGTAGAAGAAGAACAATGTAGACCCCTATAATTCTTTGGTGGGTCACCAAAGAAGAGTCACACCTATCAAATCTTGTATAAATTCCAGCAGTAGAATCTTCTTAAATGGTGTTATTTAATGTTTCTGAGGTGTTCAATGAGATTGTTTTCTGAGCGCCAGTATCTTGTACCATGTCCGCTCATCTTCATGATATTCCTAGAACTACTTAGAACATGCATGTTCATAGCATTTGGAAAGTATTGAAGAACTACTATTCAGCCATTGGCCAAGAGACCGGACAGGATTCAGAAGTTGTGAATTAAAGCGATTTTTGTTTGCCCCTCAATATATGAATTGCACGTGCAGGCTAATACTTCAAGAAGTAGGAAAAGTGAAGGAATGGGCTCCAAGATTACCACTCCCCAACAAAGTGGAAACATCAAGTTGAACACCATGCAGGTTTAACTTAAGAGACATTTAAGCCATTCTCTCTGCCTTCCTTGATGAAATTCTCTCATGTGGAATTAACGAATAAGTGAATTCGTATCTTGCTGCTGGCTTTTTCTAAAGACCTTTTCTTTCTTTTTCACGCTTTTCTTCTCGTCAGAAACAGAAGTATTTGGCGACATCGCACAAACCCATTCCGTCTCATGCTGGGAGGAAATCCTTCATGAGGGATTCGCCACTTGATGGGAAGAAATCAAGGTTCGTCTTATCATGTATAATGATCAATCTCGTATATTATAAATCTCATTAAGATATTCATATGGTTCTTCCCAACAGGCAGGAGATGCCACGATGGCGATGAACTGCAGCTGTTATTCCTGAGAAACGCTCTCAACAATAGCAAATGAGGCCAGTGCCGCCTCCCAGCTGCCATCAATGGCTTGTATATTTTATTTGTAGTAGCTTAATAATGTCTATAGCTTTAAACTCATATTCTTGTGTTGAATGTAAATTTGTTATTTTCTATTTAGGAGAATTTAAATAAATATCATAGAAAACATATTAATTTACATATTAAAAAAGAGTAATTCCATTTAAGCTTTGAGGTTTGTTTACTTGATCACAAAAGTTCATAAATCTCAAAACATGTCATTCAGATCAAAAAAAAATATTATACGAGACATTGTGGTTTCTTTGTGATAAAATCTATTATTTATTGTAAAAATGATAAAACTACACTTCTTTAATGATTTTCAAAATTTGCAATCGTGAGGCTATCTGCGGTGGCCCGTGCACGGATGTTGGAGCGCGAGGTTTCAAGCATGCGGCCTCGCGCGCAGGGCCGCCGCCAGTGAGGTCGTGCTTGCAGCGAACGTCCTACGCGTGAGGTGGCATGTGAGTTGATTGAAAAAATATTTAATTTAATTTTTTTTTGATGAATTAATGATTTTTTAAACGAACATTGTTATGTTGGATCTGATTGGAGGTTTTTTGAAAAATAATTTAAGTTTTAGTGAACTGTATGGTAATTATTGTGGATTTGTATGGTAATTATTGTGGATTTGGATGATATATTTTGATATTTTATGATAAATTAGATAAATCACCGGTGTTCAAGTGAAATTACCCCAATTAAAAATCTAAAATAAATTAAACAAGTATTATTAGCATTAGATTGTTATTTGTGTGAAAGTTATATACATTGAGGTGATCAAAAAATATTTTTTACTGAAATTAGGGTTTTAATGAAGCAAAAAAAAAAAAATTGAAAGCCAACTGTTGGAGTATGGTTAAAATCTATGAGATAAACAGTTACATTAGTAATGACAGCTTGGTTGTCCAGGATTTATAATATTTACAAAAATGTAAGATAATTTTTTTAATGCCTTTGACCCATTTTATTTTATTTTATTACTTTTTAAAATATTTGAAAATAAATTAGTATTTAAAAGTTACGGAGAATGTAATTTGATCTTTGGAGATTTTTATATTAAAATTTATATATACAGTGAGATTAAAAACTAATTATTATTATTATAATATAAAATTTATTTATATATGTGATTTTTTATTCATGTATTTTCCATAAATGCCTAATGTACTCAAATTGGGATTTAATTTTGAATTTTTTTTATGTCTGTGGATATTTCGGTTCATAATCTCTTGATTTTTTTAAATTGGTCTTATTATTTGGGATTACCGGAGGCTGCTATTACCTTTAGGAGACTTTCTAGTCTTTTTGTGCTGCTCTGGCAAAAGTGTATGGTGATCAAAATTAGGATCGAGTTAATTAAAGAGTGCGATTCGAAGAATTAGAACATTAAATTAACTTCATATTATTATTATTATTATCAATTCAACACCACTTTTCTCTTGAAGTGTGAATAAGGTTGACCATTTTTAGTCAAATTGAAAGGAGGCTGTGCCAATGTTTTTTGGCATTTTACTCTGTATGATTAAAACGATTATAATCCTTCAAGCTCAAGCTCAACGAAATGTTAATTCTCAAAAAAACACAAAAAAAAGTTGGAGAGCCGCCGCCTCCTGCTTGTTGAACATGTAGTGGAGGAAGATGATCATCGTCGAGCAGGAGCTGCAGGACGAACGTTGTGGCTGCTTATAGTGTACAATCTTTTCGCCAACGGAGACCGCTTCATCCCGCTTGAGGCGCCCATCTAGTCTTCCTGCCGTGGCGACTGGGATGAGGTCATTTGCGGTGTCAGCTTCGAGGTGAATCCACCTTACAATTCAATCCCTCAAACCCTTCTGACGCTTCGTCTTGATTTCCCTCGTCATCATCGTTTGGCCCAAAATCCTTGAACCCTGCTATAATTTGAAGTTTACCCCTTAATGACCTCCTTTTTATCCCTTTAAGATGCTGCAGATATCAGGAATCTGTCCCCTTGTCTACACCCTTGCTGAAGGTAATGGTTGAAACCCATCTGTGAAAATAGGATTTTGATGCTGTGGGTGTAGTTTGGTGTGGCTTCTTTTTTACTTGTTCGGGGTTAATTGTTTTATGGATTGTATCGCTTGTGCGTCGCTGCATCTGTGACTTCTTTCTTTAAAGTGAGTTTGCTTTGACAAACTTGTTCTAATCCTCTTATGTCTTTCTTTATGGGCTTGTAGCAAGCCCACAAGCTCATCAATAGATATAGTGTCAAATTTTTTGATTCTTCAATTTCTACAAGGATGCTCAAACTTTGGATGCAAAGAATGGAGAATTTTCTCAATTATACAAGCATCATTAATATCTTCTCTAATTCTTTTTAATTGATTAGAGACAGCCAAACTCTAGAAGAGATTATATTCTGAAATTGATTCAGAGCTTTTCATATGTAGAGATTCAAACTCACATCTTAAAGTTGGAAGACGAACTTTCCTCATCTTATCAGTTCTACCCTTTGAAACTCTTGCTTGGCAGTTGTTTCATAAGAAACCTTCTTGAACATTGCCTTCATCCAAACATAAATGGGTGATAGAGAGAGCTTGTGGGTCCTTCTACATGCTTTTTGTAAGGCATCCTTTGAGTTGGGCTCAAAGATGGTTTCATCTGTGTGAACCTCATACCCTGCATCAACAGCCATGGTTTCATCTGTGGGAACCTCATACCCTGCATCAACAATCTCCAGGCATCTTGTGAGCCTAGGAGAGATAGAACAACTATTATAGTTCTCATTAGTGAGAAGATGAAATTGGAAGGGGAATATACTATTGGCCATCTCTCAACTTTATGTCTATCGTGCTAATATTCATTGCATCACTGATGATATCCTTTGTGATTTAAGCTTGACAAATGAGCTTCCTTTTAATTATTTCCTTGATTCAAGTATAATGTGTTCGTCTATGATTGTTTGGAAGGACTTAGGCTTATGTTCCCAAGCAGAATCATCGGCTTCTTTTCCTAATTTTATGACACACCATTATTCTGCAAAGCTAGTATGTTTTCTAACGTATATTTTCTACCGCGTATCTCAGTACCAAAATGATAGTTAACTTTTTTTTTAATTAGGTGTTTTTTGTATTTCACACTTGTTGGCTAATCTCAAAATCAAATTAAGGTAATTAATGGATTGAACACAGAAATGTCCAAAAAACATTGAAGTATATTTTAAAGAAAATCATATGATGATAAATTAGCACTACTAAACACTAGCGCTAGCTAGGTAGTTGTTTTGCTGATGTTAAGATTGGCAAGCTGCTGAATATTGATCGGATATACAGAATTGTCAAGGGCACTAAATGCCTTTCTCGCCATGATTATGTTCACCTTCTCCGTCGGATGAAAGGCATCCCAGAACACATATTCATTCCTGTTAGAACATGGAGTCTGGAAAGGCAGGCAGGTTACTTGCCCACTGTTTCGCCCAATTCCGCAGCACCCACGGTCTATCACACTGAAACCTGCAGAACAAAATTTCCAAAATTACATCAATTTCATATCCTATCCCTGTTAGTTAAACACAATTTCAAATTTCATATCCTATCCCTGTTATCTTTTGGGTTTTGGATATATTGTTCCTCACTTCTGTGTCTGAAATATAAAAATCTCACTTGCCTGGGTGTCAACATTTCCTCCTATTAGTTGATTACCAAGACTTAAATTAGAACCACCTAAATATTCAAAGTTTGAAGTTATACTGTGTAGGTCCGATTGGTGTTCTGAGTTGACCATAACGTGGGTATCTTATATACTTTTTGGAAGTTTTGAGGCTAAAAATATATTGAGATTGAATTTCAGATTATAATTTTCAACTTCTTTATTCATTGGGTTGAATTTCATTTCATTTTTTTTATGGAATCATTGGGTCAAATTTCAGTTGAGCTAATCTGGTGCAAACAGATGATCAAGTTTTGACACCTCAATTCCAGATCCCTATAACATTTGATCCTGAATGCGCATGCCCATCTCCTAACTAATGGGAGTCGTACTCCATAATTCACCAACACAGAAATAAATCAAAATACCGATGGGATTTCATTCTACACGCAGCTTCAGTTTAACTGCAGAGATGTAGACAATGTGGAACCTGGATACCAATGGGATCTTTATATTTATGATTTCTTACCATATGAGCCAGGGTTGTTCAGGATATCCATGAACATGCGGTACGTATCCAAGTACGTAAATGCGGAACCTGGAAGATTGTTGTTCAGCTCATCAACCATCATCTTCACCTTGCTGTTGAAGGGAAAGATGAGGTTGTCAACTTGCTGCGAGCAGTGGCTCATCATACTCTGAGCAAGAATGCTCGGAATGCAGCCCAAAGATCCCACTCCTGACAATAAGAACTTCCTCGCTCCCAGGTTGTATAAACTCTGTAGGTACGCGTTGATTCAATCTCCAAATTAACGCATAGATTGAAGAAAATGAAGCTTCATACTAAACATTAGAGAGACGGAAGTTTTCATTACTGTTAGCTGACGTGAATACTGTTGGACCAGGAGATCAGAGAACTGCTCAGTGTTGTATTGATTCCGGGTGTTGTAGTTGGGCATTAGGTAGTTGTTAAGGTAGTCGTTGCTGCCCATTCCAATGAAGAAGATGCAGTCAGCAATTGCCCTGGAGACGTCGTCGGCACCGAGGTTACCAGTTAACTGGTCGAGGGTTGATTCAAAGTTCTTGATCTGCTGGTTGAACGGGATGCGTCCGATCTGCAAAGCGGAGAAGCCATGTGTGCCATGCAAGGAATGAGCAGTTAGAATATAAGCAGGTTGATGGATATTGTGGGCTGGTGAAGAATGAGCTTACGAAGTTCCGGCCGGTGATGTCAAGGATGCCGGCGGCAGCGCTGGCATAGTTGACCCCATGAAGGAGGCCTTCGCCGGAGGCCTCCGAGTGAGCTGGGATGAGGGGGAGGCCGAGAAGGTTGGCTGGAAGATCAAAAACGTAACAACAAAAGTTGGAGACACTTTGTCATTATTGTATTAATATGAAATCTCTTTTAAGTTTGAAGTATGCTAAAGCTGTAATGAAATATTTGCAAGATTAGCATGGGGATAAAGAAGAATTTCGATCAATTAGCGATTAAGGAAATAATCAATGCGTTGGCTGACCTATCTCATCGACGATTGTGTAGCCGTTGGAGAACCTCCCGGTGGGGCCGCCGGCGAAGTCAATGCCGTATGGATAGTAGTTGGCTTTAGCCAGAGAAGCGAGGTTGTTGTTGTTGCCATTGTCAATGAGCGAGTCGCCGAAGATGAACATCGCCGGAACCATCTCCTTCCGGCCGGCGTCCGGCGAATCTGCCGCCGAGCGGGTAGGAAGATTTAGCACGAAGCTACCCATTAAGTGGAAGAATAAGAAAATGAAGAGTTCGGAAGCTTTGGCCATGATGGAGCTTGAAGAAGAGGAGGCCGGCCAGTAGGAGACCAAGGAGGAAGGGAAGAGGGGAAGATATAGGATCTCCGGCAGAGTTGTTGGAAGTTGTTTAATGGTAGAGTAAATGATCGTGATGTTGTAAAAACTTCATCTGCCATGAAATTAAATGTTTGTTCTCCAGTTTGAATCACTCAAGAAATAGACTTTATTACCAGAGCAATGCAACTCCACCTGGCCATGGTGGATTCAGCCTTTCAGGGAGCGTTGGGGATTGAATTAATGCAAAATAGGGAGAAGGGAGAAGGGATTCATGCTTTCAGATAGTCAATTTATTAAACTGTGCATCCATTTACTGCTATCAGTAGGTCCACCGCAGCTGTACATTTGCACTAGCTTTGAGAAAATTTAAAGAAGATCAAATTCCCATTTCTTCCCTCATTTTCACTTCGTTGTGAGTTTAATTTGAGTTTTTATGAAGCTGGTAGGTTATTATACCAAATCCCATGGCAAATACTATTAACTTTTGGGGCCGTTTGCATCGGGGGTAAGATAGGCTAACCCGGGGTAGCTTACCCCCATTAATAACTTATCTCCGCTGGGGTAGAGGATTTAATATGATTTTCTGTTTGGATGATAACCTGGGTTAATTTGGGATAAACTGAAATTTTGTTTGGCAAAAAATACGTATTTGGCTCGAAAATATCCCAGCTGAGCGGTGAAAAGAAAGGTAAGCGAGACGTGGCAGAGACGGGAGGAGTCGCAGGAGAGATCGCTGGTTTGGGTGCTCCTGCAGGAGGGGGAAGAGCAGAGGATCAGAGAGGAGGTGGAGGCGAGGGGTCGGAAGACCAGCGGCGACGGAGGGGAGGGCGGCACTGGAGAATGGCAGAGGAGCCAGGAGAGCTCGCTGGCTGCTGCGAGCTTCTTCCGCTCGCGAAGGCGTGCGCTGTCCTGTGCGTCGGAGAATGGCAGAGGAGCCAGAGAGGCATGCGCCGTCCTGTGCGTCGGAGCAGAAGACAACCGCTCGCGAAGGCGTTGCACGCAAGAGACTCTGCCATCTCTGCCTTCTCCACTGTTACCCCAGCATCGCTGATGGGGTAGCTAAACCCTGGGATAGGCGGATTAAGGAATCCCGCTGGGTTTGCTAACCCAGGTTTAAGAAAACGCTTGATTGAGCGTTTGGTGGGTTAGCACCTCTACCAAACGGCCCCTTTGAGATTAGCGTCCTTCTTTTTCTTTTTTGAACTTGTGGCTTAGGCTTATCATTAAAAAAAAATTCTAGAGGGAGTATATCAAGTTATACTTTCACAGATAATATTATAAAAATCATTTGGCAGAGGTATGCCTTTTTCCCATTCAAAATCACCAAAAATAATTAGGTGGCAAGATAATCCACAGCACTATTTGTAATTCTATTTATACGAGTAATTTTATAAGATTGAAAACACAAAATTAATTTAGCAATGCAATCCACATTTATTATCGACATCAACTCTTGCTTCAACATTTCTAGTATTGACAGCACCTTTATATTTCAGCTTGTCGTGCAATCTTTGAAGAATTTCAAGTGAATTCCTTTCGAGCCATATATGGATAAGAGATCCAACGATCTTTCGAGCGGTTTCAAACCGCAACTTGAATATATTTCTTTCTCTTGCATGTATAACCTCTTCGTAATAGCCTCTAATGGAAAACTCAGTGCCAGCAACTCCATTGCTCTGCATCGAGCTGGTAAAGTTGATCTTAGCCAACCAAGAGGGGGATTAGCATCCTCTTTAAATATGAAGAAATAATAAGCAATGAATAGTAAGAGCTTGTTTGGTTGGAGGATAAATTTGAGTAAAAAAAGAAAAAAAATATTTTATTTTATAGAGTTAATAGAAAAGAAATTTATTTTAATATTGAGAGGCGTGTAGGATGCGATATAAAGTTGATTTTAAAATTAAAATTTGTGTTGGATGTGAATAAAGCTAATTTTTAAAGTTGAAATTTGTGATAAATGTGAAATAAAATTTTTAAAATTTATAATAATTTTAAAATATTATTATTTTATTTATTTTTACCTATTTTTGGGTTCATGCCATAGGAAGTGGATGCATATTTTTATGTTAAGCTTACTTCATATTCAACGTAACCTTGTGAGCCAACTGAGCCTAACCATGAGGCACTGTAAACATACTTGGCTGGCTGGGTTTGGGTTGGAGTTTACTAGGTGGCTTTCCTAATACACTTAGATGCTGCATTGCTTTTCTCTTTTTCTCTATTTACTTGTTCGTCTGCAACTGGTGAACATCTTGCTTGATTAGGTAGCCTATATTCTAGGACGACTCACAAATTTATACATTTGCATGCATGTATTTATCTATATCTATACTCTTTAATGGTTTCTCATAACATTCTTTGTATGACATTAGTTTAAAATAAGCAATTAAACAAAGTGCCTATTGATGGAGAGAGATGGGAGTCCTGAGAATTAGCAACACGCGACGTTTCTAGCTCAGAACGTTGGCACAGAGAAGGAGCCAAGACTCATTTAGAAAAACACATAAGGATGTAAGGTAATTCAGGGATAGTTTCCTCTACGTCCACCAAAGAGTCAGAAAAAAAGAGTTTCACTAATGCTGAGAAAGGTTTAGTCAGAGGACCAATACAAGAAAAAGAAAGAAGAAGAAAAGAGTACAAGCTTAGTCTGTCTTCGAAGAGCATGAGTCTGATCGGCTGTCGATGGTTCCTTGATTCTTCTCTTTCTTCTCTTTTGCCTCTGAAGCTCCGCCCTGAAGTATTTATAAGCATGCTATAGTAGAGTTCAGCAGGTTTTCGGGCTGGAATATCATAACCATCAGCTCCATAGTGTTGGCCCCACCACTGCCAGCTCCAGAAAGATTATCGATAGTAGCAAGAGCATGCGGGTCCTCAGTCAGTCAGTCTGTGTGGCTGGTAAGAATCTGCATTTAGTGAGAATCGTGTTGACGTAACAATCTCCATCAGGCTGTGGGGCAGCGACAACTGTGGATAGACAATGCTCGTAAGCGATATTACTGGAAGCAGTGGATAGCTAAACATCGGAACGATGTTACTTGAAGGAAGGTGGATAGCCAAACATCATGGCCGATGTCATGAGAAGTTGAGGATGATCAAACCTCGTAGCTGAGGTTAGAGGTCTGCAAAATAGAGCCTTTAAATGCCACATGTACGGCTGAGATTCAACGTTGAATTCAGGTGTTAACAGTGCCTCATCTTCTATGTTCTTTATATGAAAAATGTTTCAAAAGTTTAGCAAGTGGGCTTAACACAAAATTCTATTGATGAAAGATAGAGGGCTCAGATCTCGTTAACATGAAATCATTTCCAAATTAGAAAACGTCATATAGAACAAATAGTAAAAGAAGTGAAACACAAAGTTTTAAGTGAAAACTCATTGAAATGTAGGAGAAAAACTACAGGAGAGAGAAACTTGACTATCTTTGTAAAAGAATACAAAGAAGACTCTGATTTTAATGAATGAAAAAGTATCATTAGTCAAGCAGATTTGGAGGGCAGCTAATTATCTATGAATTTGAATTTCAATGGAACATAAGTTGAGAGTTGAAGCTTGGAAGGACTGAGTGACAGAGGAAGGCAGAGAGAGAGAGAGAGAGAGAGAGAGGCCAAGAAGAAATAGGAGTTTAGGAACCATTACATTATTTTGATTGAGTAATTATATGCAAAGAAAGATCCTAGAATGTCTTTATTTCACTAATTAGCCGTGTGTCTACAACTAGACAGTTTAATATTGCTTGGCCAGCAGTGTCATCTCAAGACAATGCATGCTTACTGGTCGCTCTCATTGCACATGATGAGTGTGTGGCTAAAGTTAGCCAAAGAGCCACTAATTGTAAGTGGGAATTACAATAACATGGAAAGTGGGCGATAGACTATAGTAGAATAGATTCGCAAGGAATAACCTAGTAAGATGGGTTTTTTTAATTGAAACAAGCCAATCAGGTAGGGTAGGTCCTCATGAGAACTATAAAGTAAGACAATTTCTTGCAAAAAGAAGGCTACCTGACTAGAGTAATTAAGGCATTCAGGTTCTATTTGGTAATAAGAAAAAAAAAAGATTTGGTTAGAGTTTTTAGCCATTTTTGAAAAATATGTATGATGTGATATAAAGTAAGTTGGTTATATTAAAAATTGTGTAGCATGTGAAATAAAGTTGATTGATTTATTGAGAATTGTATTGGATGTGAAATAAAGTGATTGTTTAATGTTGAAATTTGTGTGAGATGAGATATAAAATAATTTTTTAAGTTTTTTTAAAATAAATTTAAGATTTTGGCCATGGCTAATTTTAACCATGATTTTTAGCCCATTGCCAAACAGGACCTCAGTCTATTAAGATAGCCTAGTGAGAGATACTTTCCATATGTATTACTAGTTGACAGAGAGTCAACCTCTCTCTCTCTCTCTCTCATGATCAAAGTGATGGACAGTTCAAATGCAGCATGTTAAATCTCGTGTTATGTTAAGATAACACCCCTTGTCGAACCGGTCTATATTTATGTGGCCAAAGTTCAACTAGAATTTAATAAGTGGAATCCATGCATTTATTAATAGGAGAGGTAGGGAAGCATCTTTTTCCATTTTGAACGAATATAGGATCCCCACTCTTTTTCTCCCACACAAAACAATTTGTTAGCATAGGTTTGAGATGGAAAATCAAGCTTTGAGGATTAAACCCACTTTGAAGAGAGGTTGGGAATGTGGATCTATCCCTTCAGAAAAGACTTCAGACTCAAGCTAAATGATTTGAAAGGGTTTAAACTAATAGTGGATGGAGCACACAGATGTACAGTCTCCTCATTTTTTTCCAATGGTCACTACTAAAATGAGGTTAACTCCTGTTTTCTCACTAATGAATCCTTTGGATTACTCTTAATGGCTAGGATTTAGCAAGAAAGAATCCGATCTATCTTTCTTTTTCTAGATGTCACGTCATATGGGGGTGTGTTTGTTTAGCCAAGTTAACTTTATTTTGGCATGTCATATCATATATATAATTTTATTTCATATTCTATACACATACTAAAATAAAACAAACTTCTATTATGACCCTCACACGTCCCAACATAATAACTAATTTTATTTCTTATAAACAAGATATATCCATTCTAATCTTTGGAGTAATGATTAAAGAAAATGTGCCATTCCTCGTATTGGTATATCTTTTTCTAATTTCATATCTTCCTTTTGGATATCTAGTCCTCTTCAGGATTCAAGCAGGATGGGTAAAATGGAGAAATGCTTCTAGTGTGTTGTGCGATAGAAAAATCTCATCCAGAATTAAGGGTAAATTTTATAAAACTATAGTAAGACCAGCGATGATATATGGTGCTGAATGCTGGCCTGCAAAGAGGAAACATATAAATAAAATAAATATTGCAGAAATGATGATGCTAAGGTGGATGTGTGAATATACACGAAAGGATAGAATGAGAAATGAGTATATCCGAAAGAAAGTTGGTGTTGCACCAATTGAGGATAAACTTAAAGAAAGTCGGCTTAGATGGTTTGGACACCTAAATCCGATTGAAGCTCCAGTTAAAAAAATTGAGTTATTGAATTTTGCCCATATACAAAGAGGAAGAGGGAGACCAAAGAAGACATGGCAAGAAACTATAAGGAGTGATCTTAGTTAGATTTAGATAAGAATTTGATAACTGATAGAGCGCAATGGAAATAAAGGATTCATATAGCTGACCCACCTAGTGGGATTAAGGCTTGGTTGTTGTTGTTGGATATCTAGTCCTCTTCAATTTTTGGTGCATTTTCACTACAAGAGAAGAGCTCGACACACCTAATTCATCTCTTCGTTCTTCTCACACACCATTATCCTTACTAGCTTCTTTCTTAAACCCCAATATTTTCAATGAAAGGAGATGCAAGGATTTTAGGTTCAAATCAAAAAAGAGATAGAGAAAAGAAAACTCCAAAAGAGAAAGAAACCATGTATCCAATTGTGTTTATTAGGGTTTAGCTGAAAAGGTTTTTGACCCCAAAAGATAAACTCGACTAGTTACGGATTTTTTTAAAAATAAGAATAACTAGATAGAAACCTAAGTAGGAGTCTTTTTTGTAAGACTAATCCCCATGTCCTCATTTTTGATGTCTGGGAAACTAATTACTCAGCCAACATGTTTACTCAACCATAAGAAAAAAGCCTTCTGCATTATTATTTAAAGATGTTACACCTATGAAAGAACCCTTTTTTTGCATAAGCTAAAACAACGCCTTTTCTTTTCAACCATGTTATAGAAATAAGACATTTGACATTATGAGAATAAAAAATTTTAGAGTAAACAACAACTGGATCCCTCTAGTTTACTCTTATGTACAACTAGATCTCTATTGTCTATAAATTTAGTAAAATGATTCTCAAGATTATATAAATATGCACTTGGGTCCAGTAGAAAAAAATGTACATGAGGACAAATTAGAGGGACCAGTTGCGATTTTTAGATAGTAAAGTCTTAGTTGCACATAAGAGCAAACTAGAAGTAACTGCTTGCTATTCACCCAAAGTTTTATACAAAGACAGATTAAAGAAGATAATAGAACAAAGCATTTATTGGTATCGCGTAATACATAACAAGTCTCAACAGATTACACACAACATATTTAGTTGAAGTAGACAGCTTAAACAAGTTCACCATCACACAACTCCAACAAACACATCATCAGTATTACAAGTACAGTCCTAATTACATATTCCTAAATTTGATATAAGGTATTCTGTATGGTTAGTGGGTATGGAATGTCAGCTATATTTGGAGTCATAGTGAAAAAACCATTATCCTCTATTATATGGGCTATGTCAAAATGCCCTGTTTGTTCTATAATCTGCAAACATAAACAAAAAATAAAGCAATAATCAATTGATAAAGTCATGAAAGTAATAACAAGCTAGAAGTTTCATTTGGTTTCACCTTTTCTTGAAGTAATTCATTGGTTGCCTTCAGTACTCCCTCCTGCAGAAACAATACTATACATTGCTAGCAATCTGGATTGATAACCAATTTGAGATTGGAAGACATGTTCACCAGTTATACCTTGTTTTTCAATGTTTGGATCTCCTGGAACATCAACTGCATCTGTTGTAAATGGAACAATCATCAGTTAGATTTGGCTCGATCTATTTTACGAGGAATAAAAACTTGGTTGTTATTGTCGTTCTTTTATGAGAGATGAGTAAGACATAAAAATCGCTCTTACCTTTGCTGAGCGGACATAGTTCATCCAGATCTCCAGATGCTTCTCTAAGGCATGTAGTTCCTCCAGTGTCACATATCCAACATCTGCCTTCCCCAGCATATGCCTGCCATACCTTCAGCAAGTTATTAACAGAGTGAAAGCCAGGGTTGTGTGCATGAAGGTTGTGGCTTTCAAAAGTTAACAGCAACGAGTTTTATTCCAGACAGTATCTAAAAGTTTTGGAGTTTATATCTGGAATATCTCATTTTTAGGAATTTTAGTATGTAAACTTGCTGAGAATTTTAGAAGTGTATGATCAACATTATTGGAAATGAAGACAGCAGATTCACCTCAAACCCTTCTGCAGAAGATCAATTTCATTTTTCAAACTGGTTATTTCCTGCGTAATTTCCTGCATACAAGACATTGTAACCACACTTGAAAGATGCTTGTTCGTTAGTTTTTTTTAAAAAAAAATGTGCTGAAGTTTTATGACAATGTTCATTGTGTTCTGACCTTGGTTAAACATTTTTTTTTTGATATTGACCTTGGTTAAAGTTGGTCCCGAAAGTAAGTGACTCCATATGATTTAAAGGAAAATAAGGCATTCGATTTCAATAAGTCAATCCGTATCAACGTTATAGTATTTCTAGATCATGTTGGATGAAGTAATTAGTCTCTCTAGGAAGCAGAGCTGGTGGTAAAGTTCTGCCAGTCTTTCTCCTCTGAAAACATGATCCCTTAATTTCTTGTCTTTTATCTATAATGCAGCTTAGTTCAAGGGAGGCTTTTTATGATAACTCCCTGCATGTGATGCGAACACCAAGTACTGGAACTTAATCTTTTCGATGAGGTTTTCATGATTTAGATGTTCTTTTTTCATGCAAAATAAAGTCGCTGGTCTTATTGTTATTTACTGCTGCTTTACATGAACATTTATCTGGAAGAATCCCAAGAACGAAATAGATGCTCTTAAGAATAGTTATAATTTCACTTTTAAGAATGAATCACCAGTTTTTAAGTAATAAATGAATGAAGTATAGCTTGCAGGAATTCCAGTATTACATGTTAGTCATCATAATATTTAGTCTCCACATTATCATCATGCAGGTTTTCCATGTTTTTCATGAATGTGAAGAGCAGAAAAGATCAAAGCAGCTAGTAGAGACCTTTGGTTGGGTGGAATCACCTACATTCTGAGTTTCACCACATGATTGCCTGTACCTCTCAATCAAATCCCGCATAGTCCTTCAAAAAATTGAGGAAGAACATAAATCGCTTTCCCTAACATTTCACCACTAATTATAGTTGAAAAGATCACTATCACTGGTAAGCAATATAGTATAAGCGCAGAGGTAGGAGGGAAGGGAGAGAGAGAGAGAGAGAGAGAGAGACCCGTTGGTTGCTAGTTCATAAAGCTTGCCGTGAGTGGAGAAAATGATGATGCCAATATCAGCATCGCAGAGAACCGAAAGCTCTTTTGCCTTCTTGAGAAGGCCTGCTCTACGCTTGCAGAAGGTGACTTGACGGTGCACAGGGTTCTCAATCCTTCTCATTTGCACTTTTCCACGTGCCATATCTTCTTCCCCTGCAAACAACCTCCCACTAGTTTGAACTAGCTTCGAGGTTGCTGCGCTGAACTGAGCTGCTTCCTCTCTTCTTGCTCGACCTTACACCACAAAAACTTTGCTGTCAAAGCAGGGTTCATATAAGAGTCCATTAGAAATATAATAATAAGCTGGAGAATCGACTTGTCCTCAAGTCATAAATTGCATGACTTCATCTACATAGCATTCATTTACGCCATTATTAGTGATTTTAAAGCTACACTGTTCATGCCCGAGTACAGCTGGGGGGCCATGGCCGGCCGTGCAGGCTAAGCTTAACCTCCTGCACTCTTCAGGCGAAACGAGATAAAAATTCAATCTTTCCGATCAGTTATCAGTTTCACCCAAGTTAATTCAAAACATAATTTTGCAGGTGGATTCTCTTCTATTTTAAAAATCATGGTGGCAAGTTATACTCCGATTTGTTGTTGTGGGCTAGAATCTTTGTCAAATCAATGGGAAGCTCAGAAAATGGAGTCCTCATATCTCAAATGGAAATTTCAAAATTCTGCAGTACGTGGCAATGGCTTGGGAGGTGACAACCTCTTGGCCTTGGCTGGAAAAGATACCTCCTCGTGAGATTTTTTGTGAAATAGGGTATAAAGCTTGGCAATATTGCAGCTACTTTAGCACAGCTAATTGGAAGAAAGCTCTGGCCCTACTTAGTTGTGGAATCCTTTGAATTGTTTTTGCTTCTCTTCTTCTTCAGCACACTTGATTGATATTAAAGCAACTGCACTGAATAAATTGAGGTGCTTAATGGCATGTTAATGTCTCAAAGTATAAAAAAATTTGTAATCATCCAGGTCATCCAGTGGATAAGCACTAATTAGGTCAAATTTTTTGGTAGTTAAATGACTAAAAACTTCTTTCTCTTTTGTTCTGCTCCATCAACTTGTAAATTCCCTTTATTAATAATAGCTTCATGCACCTCAAAACTCTGGGGGCCGTTTGGATCGGGAGGTAGGATGAGCTAACCCGGGGTAGCTTAACCCCATTAATAACTTACCCTCGCTGGGATAAGAGGTTTAATGCAATTTTCTGTTTGGATGATAATCTGGGTTAACTTGGTATAAGTATAAATTCTGTTTGGCAAATTAATAGCTTAACCTAAGATAATAAATAAAAGAATAGACAAAAAAATAACAAAATAACATTTCAAATTCATAATATAATCAATAAATATTGAAATAACAAACTTTGAACAACATGATCAATTTATCTTTGATTAAATTGAACTCAAAATAATTTATCTTTGATTAATTTATAAAAGAGCAGCAAATAGAGAGATCAAAGTGCAATTGATCCAAAATATCCAGCCTGATATTTCTCTCGGGGACTCAAATGGTTGCTCGGCTGCTCGCGTTTTGTTTCTGCCGAGCGCAGCCCTCGCCTCGCCGCGCCTCGGCTGATCAAGTCGGCCTCTCGTCATTCAGCGCCGTGCACGACCAGCCGGTCCTTTTGCGCACGTCTCCGGCCCTCGCGGACTCCTCGCAGCTCGACTGCCCGCCTCTTCCACGTCTCCGGCCCTCGCGCACGACCAGCCGATCCTCCTCGCGCTATCTCCGCTCTTACCCCAGCATTGCAGATGGGGTAGCTAACCCCAGGGTTAGGCGGGTTAAGGAAGCCCACTGGGTTTGTTAACCCAGGGGTAATAAAAAGCGCTTTAACGCGTTTGGTGGGTTAGCTGGGTTAACTTTTAAGCTAACCCACCCTATCCAAACGGCCCCTAAATGGTTCTCGCTGCAAGTTAGCAAACTTCCTTGACCTTCCAATCTAGCTTCATGAGTTCTGTAGAATAAACCAAACAAACTTTGACTAGAATGCGGTTGATAGCAAATAATCCTGCATGCCATTTCAGGAATTTAAAACCTAGAGCACAATTCTAGCTTGTACCTTGGGTTCTTTGCAGTTCTTCAGGATCTACAGTCCTCCTTAACATGTTGATAGTGATACGAAATAAGGAAAAGTTTCCCTTCTCTGCAGAAATGTGTTCATCGAATCTAGAAATTTTCTCAACAAATGGTTTAGAGAGATCTGCATAAATCATTCAAGTGGTTCAATGACAAGCTTCAGCGGATTATTAATGGATTTGAATCTAGCAAAATAGTCACACGTAAAATAACCATGTACGACTGCACGCATCAATTCTTCTACGTGCCACAATAGTGAGAGCCATATCCATTAGTGAGAGCCATTACAAACTGGGGCACTAATGAATTGAGCCGAGTCAAGCTCAACTGTATAAATGCTCAAGTTTGTGTTAAATTTTATTGTTCTCGAGGATGTTTAAAAACAGACCGAGCTTTTGATCACTATGCCCAAGCTCGAATTGTTTGCATAAGATCAAGCTCGAAGCTCAATACAACTTTGTTCACAAACGAGCTTCATTTCAGTATGATATTGAGATTTCTAACAGATCTCATGTCAAGCTCAATATTCAATTTCATTTATGAGCATTTATCAACATAAAGTTGAAATATCCCTGAAAAAAAAAACAAAAAATATTAGATTCTTTATAGACAGTGGCACCAAAATTATAATATGATAAAAAAATTATATTGTAAAGCTAAAATCAATAATAATCAAGCCCATTAATAAGCCTCCAATCAATCCCATAATTAAGCTTTAAAAGAGCGCATTCACAATGTTCATATGCATTATTCACAAATATAAACAAGTCAAATGTTACGATCCAATTGCAAGGTATGGGACTTGAGTCCCACATTGAAAGTATGGAATTCTAATGTGGGGTTTATATAAACTTTGGGCTCTCCACTCCCATGAGCTAGCTTTTGGGGTGTGGTTCTCCCAAAGTTCATATCAATTGGTATCAGAGCCATACACTACGTGTCCGAGTTGCAATCGAGCGGCGCCGGTGGTGACGCCGGTATTGCAGTGTTCGCCCGGGGCTAGAAAGAGCTAGCGCAAAGTCAGCCGGCGTGGGCGCCGGGACTGCGGAGCGTGGTGGATTGTTACGATCCAATTGCAAGGTATGGGACTTGAGTCCCACATTGGAAGTATGGAATTCTAATGTGGGGTTTATATAAACTTTGGGCTCTCCACTCTCATGAGCTAGCTTTTGGGGTGTGGTTCTCCCAAAGTTCATATCACAAGTCAAACATTATTATATTCATGCTCATTCATGTGCAGAGCTTTCAAAAATACATTCAAGCTTATTCTCTAAGCTTAACGAATGATCATGAATAAGCCCTTGTGAACCCGAATTGGGCAACTAGTTGATAGCTAGGTTCATTTACAACCATAGGCATTATTAAGTCATGATATTGCTTCTCAAAAGCAGAGAATATCATAACACCTTTCAAATTATTAATATCTATTGTCTGATCCAAATCTGCACTGTCAGTATGAAGGCCATCAGAAAAGCTTCTTTACCCCTCCTCCAACCAAATTCACTGCTAAGGAATGTAATACAATATAATAGAATCTGTTGGATCTTTCAGGTGTTGCAACGAGAGTGGATCTTCCATGAAGGAATGGCCAGGTGTTGAGAGATCTTCAAAAGATGCAAGGGGAGAGAGGCTCCATGGAAAGAGCAACGGAAAGCAAGGAACCACATGGCTACGAAAAGAGAGAGAGAGAGAGGAAAAGAGTCATATAGGCACAATCACCTAGGAGAAAAGCAGCGTGTTAAAATAAACTCATAAGCTTAGTGGTAGAGTACTTCTTCAGTGAAGTATTGGTAGTTTCTAAATTTCCTCAAAGAACCAATCATGTAAAAGGATAGCACTAGATCTTTATGTGAGCAATATAATCTTGTGATCATTTCTTAATCTAAGACAAAATAGATCGTGTAAAAGAAGCATATGATGTTTAACATTTGGATATCAACTGGTAGAACGCATGATGACTAATTTCTAAAAATAAAGCTTAAACAAGTAGTCTTCTTTAACAATTGATTTACCGCATTGTGATCTGGAAGCTACAAGCTTTGTTGTGGCCAGAGCATAGGAAATACAAACGAATGATTATAAATTGTTAACAATTGAAGAAGCAACGACATGATAACGACGTAATCTATGCTCGATCACATCTGACATTAAAACAAGTTAGTTTAGAAACTCTAGAAAGGATCGATATCGCAGAAAAAAATGTAGGGAAATCTTAGGTAAAAATCCTAGAAATTCTGGTTATTTACCATTTTTCTCATTTTTTCTCCATCCTTTAAAACCTACTCAGCTCATCTTCGCAGATACAACATCAGTTTTAGTATCAGAGCCTCTAACCCTAGTCGACTCATCTTCGCTGTCCAGCATCGATTTTAGTATCAAAGCCCAAATTCTCCTCCGCTTCCACATTAACCCCAAGCTGTCATGATCACCATCGTCTCATCCTCGTGGCGCCATCCGCCTTCCACCTTTGTTTTCGCTGCAACCCAGTTCCATCTCCGCCTACGGCAGCAAAACTCCACCGCTATTAGCATTTCTATGGAACTTACGCCACTGCACCTCCGCACTTGCAATATGTCGTTGGCCCTCTATTGGCATCTTGAGAGCATCAGGTGAAAACCTGAGCCACTAAACCGAGCGCACAAGCATGTGTCCACGACTACACATGTAAGCAATGCGCCCGCCAACACGTGCAAGCCGCGAGCCCGCCCTCACATATTAAACGCGTGCTCGCCTGCATGCACAAGACTGCAAGCTCTAGGGTCATGCGCACCAAAGGCCCGTGTGTGCTCAAGGCCCAAAGAAAGCTGCCCCCCATACGCACGACATGCCATATGCCGCCGTGCTATATAGAAAGTTGCCAGGACCACAGAAATTATTCCCCTCATAAGAAATTCCCAAAAGTGTGTAATGTGAAAACTCTTAATTGACCTATTCTGTCTCTTTTCAATTAATGTCTTTCATTAACTGAAGATCCAGAATATGTTAGAAATGTGCATTTAAAAAAGGATCCATGCCTTCATAGAATAATAATCTATGAAGGTAAGCATATAATGTGCTCTATATATAAATGAAAACTTAGATGTCCCCAAGAGGTCTGAGTGTATGTATTCCAGAGTTCCATTAGTTTTCTGCACTGCCAGATAGAGGATACTTACTATTTACCAAACACACTTCTCGCACAAGTCCATCTCCCTATTTGCTAGCCGCAAAGGAGCCCACTCCTATCCAATTCTGTTAACCCCTTCTTCATATGTCCTAGCCTAAGATGCCATAACCTAGTGAACTCAAAGCCTGGAGAGGATGGACTAGCTCCACTGCTCCTATCAATGTGAGCCATACTAGAGATTTATGCTAGCAATGACGTTTGTATATCTTTTCATATTCGAATCAATGGCATCTCCCCTCTGTTCTCAAATTAGATTCAATTGGCCTTATGCTTTCAAAACTGCAATTGAATGAAACAAAATATCCTAATCTATCAGCATCAGTATCAACTGGATTGATTGTGCTCGTTCTTTTCACTCCTTGTCTTTCTTCATACCTTAGTCCTTGTTCTAAAGAAAATACCAGTTTTGAAGGGCAGGGAACTAAGCTACTAAGCACAGTCAATTTGTTCCAGGAAGTAAAAGCTCAAGTTAAAGTAGGAGAAGAGAGTTATCTTTGTACTGAGTGAGCCCAAAAAGGAGTGGACACATAACATAGTATCAGATCCACAGATCTCGAGTTCAAGCCCTAGTGCCACAAATCATCTGTAAAATAAGTTTTTAAAAATACCTATGCTAGATTAAATCGACGCTACAAAGAAAATAAGCATGGGCATAATGGGCCTATAAGGATATAAAATTATTTCTGGGTCATAACCTACATAGTTAAGCTTTTAGGTCAAATGATGACCAGAGATATAGCACCTAAGATACAATATAAACTCTTCCATACAACATATGATGTCCCTGAAGTTCATATAGGAAGGGGAAAGCGAACATAATAAATATAGAGCTAAGTCCACTTCTTCATACTTCACCTCCATTATCTCCAGATTCATAATCATACTCTTAAAATCGTCAAGGTAAATTTTAACATTCTTACCTTTTGTCAGCCAACAAGAACATAGCCTTCGCTTCAGATAAAACTTATACATCAAGCTCTTTGTCATACGTAATAACTCTACCCTGTCTAGAGCTACTGTTGTATTCTCTTTAAGGTAATCTTGGAGAATTTAATTCAATAGAAGTATCATAGTTTTTTTTATCTTTCTTTCCCTCCTCTGCTGTCAATGACCAAGGCATCTTATCCTTACCCAGAAGGCCCTCATCCAAGTTCAAGTAGATAAGGATTGCTCTCATCTTGACCTATCATGGAGCAAATCTGATGGATCTATTAAGCTTCTCAATTGTGTATTTCATTCCTGGTAGCCATTTGTTTATGAGAAAGTCCAAAAAAAACCAAAAATCTTTAATAACAATTTGTTACTATGGAAGTGTAGGAAATACAATCAAACAATAGAAAGCAATCAAAGAAGAAACAACACATTAAAAAGAAGCACACCGGAGATTTTACTTAGTAACTCCTTAAGGATATAAACCATGTGAAAGCAAAAGGGAAAAACACTATCACATGAAGGTTTCAAAGTGGAATTATAGGAGGCAATGCTATAGACCATGACACTCTTTAATATAGAAATGTGCTAGGGATCCACACGTCATTCCTTTTACATTAAATGCTCAAAAGTATCCTAGTATAGTAGTTAAATGATCTGATGTGCAATCTCCTCAAGATGCAACTATCGATGTTCAAGGTAACACCTTGAAATTTCCTATCATTGACTTTTGAGGAACCTCCCCAAGATGTTGACGACCCTCGAGGTCCCATCCACAACGTAATTTACTTGTGCTTTGCCTCCTACAAGACAACGTATCTTCAACCTCCTGGTTACACATGTACAATGTTGGTGGCCATAATGTGACTACATAGGTGAAGTCACAAGTCTTATAACTTCTCAATAATCCTATATGTTCATGAGTTTGAGATCATCAACCTCAAGATCTTGATAGTTGATGTCAAACCGATTATTTCAGATCCTTAATCTTAGTTATAGTCCGAATTTGATAATTGTGTTGATTTTTTGAGAGAATTATATCAGCTCTTTTCTATATACGAAGGGAAAGGCTTGGAGCCTCATGTACTGTATATGCTTTTTTTATAAAGAGAATACATTTGAGCCTACAAGTTGTCTTTTGCCCTAAGCTACAAAATTGGCATAACACTATCTAGATTGCATGATTAAGTTGATCCTTCGAGAGAATTGTAACAAGATCTTTTCAACGTATGAAGGGATAGGTTTAGAGCCTCATATACTATATATGCTTTTTTTACAGAGAGGGGAAACATTTGAGCTTGAAAGTTGTCTTTTGCCTGAAGCACCAAAATTTGCATAACACCAACAGATTTACATGAAGCTAGGGTTCAATCACTTATACTGGAGCAAAGAACTGTTGAGCTTTAGCATACTTTGAAAACGCATAGGCAGGGGTGATATACTTCTAGCTCAATCATAAATATGGCCGAAACCATGGCGATAAGAAACTAGGCTTGAAACTGTTGTGACAACAAATACAGAAGAATAAATACAGGATAGCACTCCACTTGGATAAAACAACCGAACCAATCTTTTTGATAACTACAAATGAAATTCATATTCAAGGATGTGAAGCTGTAAACTAGTTATGGGCAATGCTTTGCCTGATTCTTCGTGATATTTTGATAAGTTTTTATTAGGGAAAACAAGGTAAATACTAGGTTTGACAGCCACAGACTCAAAACAGAGATTTTGAGATTGAGTTCATTTAGTACTTTCTGAGTTGAATTAGATATGAACCATAACAGTCAAATCTAATTTGGGTCATCCCAGCTGCTTGATATGGTTACAGTCACAATGCAAATCTCATTCACTAATTGAGTTATGGGTGGATTCACTGTTAAGTCAGGTAGATCCCGCTTGAACCTAGATCTGAACACTTTTGACACCCTCTTCTTGCAATATTTTTTACTTTAAAAAGGGTTAAATTGGTTTTCTTTAACTTATTCAGGAGATTTACATGCTAATGTTTAATTTTTATGCAGGCATTATTTTTTGCTATGCTTTGTATGGCTGATTCCTCATGATTGCTATTGTGCTTTATTTTCATGTTTGCTTGAGAACTTTTTTGGGCCCATTGTTATTCCTTTTCTATGTGATTAGACATTAAAAAATGACAAATATTTCTGAAAGTTTGATTAGACATTAAAAACTGACAAATATTTTTGAAAGTAATCTTTTTCTTTCCCCTAAGAAAGTTCTTTTGACTGGTGAAGTGCAAACAACTGTCTAGATTTGACACAGGTAATTTATAATCTTTTTTTTTCTCCATTGTTTCAACTTTTCCTTTTTCAAGGTTGTTCGTGGCTTAATTAAACAATAGTTATTAATTTTTTTTCCGCTCATTGTAACAATGTGCTTGCTTAGCAAGCTAAAATTCATCTAGTCTATTTTAATCTAGCAAATCACATCTTACACAAATTGTACTACTAAAATTTAACTATAGTTCACATTCTACAAAAAATTCAAAATATAATTAAATTTCACATCTTATACACATTCATGTAATAACCTTATGTCACACCATATAATTTTTAAGATAAAAATATCACCATTTTTTATAAAATATCACCATTTTTTATCCAATAAAAAATATTACCATTTGATTTTACTTTAATCAAGTTAAAATTAACTTGGCTTGATAAACGCACCTGTTTAACAAACCCAAAGATAATATAAGTGGTCATGCATGCTAATGACATTGGAGTTAAGCATCTAAAATTTGGCCTATCTAGGTCCCTGTTGCCCTTTTGGCAACAAGCTAAATATGTCTGAGATTAAAAGAAAAAAAAAAGCTAAACATAAATTTCTCCATAAATTTAAACACTATAACCTAACTTTATTTCATATCATACATGGGTTTCGAGACGTGCCTA
Organism: Apostasia shenzhenica; assembly: GCA_002786265.1. Taxonomy (NCBI): domain Eukaryota; kingdom Viridiplantae; phylum Streptophyta; class Magnoliopsida; order Asparagales; family Orchidaceae; genus Apostasia; species Apostasia shenzhenica. Next base: position 7,383,362 of record KZ451982.1, read on the forward strand.
AAAACCCACCAACGTTACTTCCAATTAAATGGAGCAAGTTTTTTTTCGTAAATAACCCAAGGCTATGAATATAAACACAGACTTTCAAGAACCAAATAGTAGGTCTTATAGGATTTTCATGATTTCATTTCATCTATTTGAATCATGGAAAGCTTTATGTCAACACGAGGTAACACGATCAAGAGCAGACTATATGTTTGTGCTTTGTACTGACCAAAGTTTACAAGGAAAGAAAAGAAATTTGCAAGAAATTCTCAAAATAAATATTTTACATAAAAGAAAGGGGCTATCAAGTACAAAGCAAACATAAACTCCAGAGCCTTTTTACCTTCACCAACACACCCCAGAATACTTTCCAAAATACACACATTCATATACTTCAAACACAAAAGGAAAGCATCACAGACATCACATAAAAGCTAACAACAAACAGCCACACAGAAAATACCTACTTAATACGTACAAGAGAAATTAGGGTTAAGAGCCCACTGATTACAACAAACATTTTCCTCATTAGACGTCAAACAACAATAACAAACCAAGCCTTTATCCCACTAGGTGGGGTCGGCTACATGAATCTTTTGTTTCCATTATATTTTATCAAATAATAAATCATTATTTAACTCTAAATATGTAACATCATTACTTATAGTTTTTTATTATATTATTTTTGGCCTTCCTCTTTTTCATTTTACATGGGCAAAATCCAATAATTTAATTTTCTTTATTGGAACTTCTATCGGCCTACAATTTATATGTCCAAACCATCTAAGTCAACTTTAAGCTTATCCTCAATTGAGACAACTCCAACTTTCTTGCGGATATACTCATTTTTCATTTTGTCATTTCGCGTATATCCACTCATCCAACCTTATGATCCTCTCAACTAATTGAAATATACATTTTAATCAACTTAAAAATTGGCTCAACACATACATAATTAGTTAGGGTTCAAAATTAGCTTAACGCTTGTAACTCTAAGTTAACTCAATTGAAATAGATCAATTCAACTCGAAATCAGCTTAATATATATATAAACATGTGTACTTACATCATCACGTACATATAACAAACATGTTAAGTAAATTGCATTAGGGGAAGTGAGGTCTACAATTGGTTGCATGATGGTCTCAACTTCTAATATTATCAATTTGGCCGCTCGAGTTGGATTTTCTCTATCATTGTAGAGTTTGACCCCACTTCTCTCTCTTTTTCTCTTCTCACACATGTCAATCTCTCTCTCTCCTTCCCTTTTTATTTCCTTTTCCCAATAACGTCATCAACACCTTCTCCTCCCCCAACAATACATCCTCCTCCATCCTCAACGACCTAAATGATGCCACCTTCCAATCCCACTCCCTCCCTACCTCCAACTCAATAACATGCCACATCAATGTCGTACACCACTCAAGCGCGCCACCATAGAGTAATTCGTTGAGTAATTCGCTGAGAGACAAATATAGAGGTAGAAAGAGACAAAAAATGAGAGTGCAGACAAAAAGACAGATAGAAAGAAAGAGAAAGAAAAAGAGTGAGAAGAATAAGTGAGATAGGTGGCGGCATTACTTGTCATCCAATGAGAGATAAGGGTATGGTAGTAGTTGCTTAGAGGGCAGCCAGGTAGCGACGATGGCAAGAATGGTAGTGAGGTGAGACATTGAGGGTGGTTCCATCTACAGAAAGAGTACAAAATGAAGTAAAATGATAACACTTTACCGAATGTAACGGCTTCTTTGACCATTGGAACTAACGATAAGCGGATCTCCAACTCAAGGAACCAACCTTACATAATTAAAAGAAATTGTGACCCAGAATCCTCTGATCTCATATACCCAGTTGCAATTGTCCCTAATAAATTTGATGTCTCTATAAGGTTATGAAGAGTTTATATGCGCAAGCAAGTTTTGCGTATGAGGTAATCAAATTTTAATTGTAAGAGGATCATTTAGCTACAAAACCGCTGCTCTGGTTACTCTAAATGATTGGATAATGATAATGGCGTAAGAGTCTAGGAGTTTTGCATCAAACTTTATCTGCTATGAGTGACTAGAAGATTAAGAGAAGATTTAGTCTGCCTTGAGGTAACTCGGGAAGAAAGAAAAAGGAATTGCTCAGTCATAATCAATGTAGAATAAGACTTCTTTCATCTCTTTCTCTAATATGAGATTTTCCATCATTTTTTTGCCAACAAATTAGAGATTCAACTAAATCTTTCTACAAAAAAAACCTTCATCTTTTAAACCGGGCTCGACGGCCTCGCAAAGACACTTCTTTCCACCAATATCGTATGGACAACAGAGGTAGAAAATAGCTTTTTAAAATACTGAATGTGGATTGAAAATGGTCATAAGTGTCCAAATAATGACAGGTAAATGGGCAGAACCAACTTTCATATGCATGAATATTGAAAAACAAGGTCATGAAATTATAACAAAAAAGGATTTTGAGTTGACAGGAACAGTTAAGCCATGAGGTTAATATAAATCTTAAAGAACCATAAAATTGATATCACCAAGAAATCAAATTACAAGTGCAGTGCACCAAAAAATACCACATAAGTTCCAATAGAAGATGAAAAAACACAAATTACCTATATTTCTTCAATAAATGAACAAACAAATAATATTGTAAGATTTGTCCTCAAATTTCCACAAAGTAGATCAAAGAACAAAACTCATCAATACCCAAGTTTCCGCTTTCGAATAATCCAGACGAATATCATGAGCGAAGATAAACCGCGTAAGAGTATAGGAATTAACTAACTTGCAGGTTATGAAGAATTCCAACTAACAACAAAAGGAAAGCAGTTGGAGAAGAGTAGCACAATTATAATGGAAAACTGAGCTAAACTATTCTTCAATAAACCAAAGAAAGCAAGGCAACCAATAAACACAACAAGGTCACATAAGAAAAAACACAAAGAAAAAAAGAACATAATGAGCACCAAGATTTAATGTGGAAATTCTTATGAGAAAAATCATAGAAAGCAAAAGAAGAAAAGCTTCACTAAACAAGGAAAATGTAGAAGGTTATAAGATCTAATATAGTGAGTAGAAGAAGAGCCCCTAGGCACAACATAGAGAAAAACTCTCATTGTTAAAAAACACAACACTCAAGAAGAAGCTTGATCGAAGAAGACTGTTGAGCTCTTCACACTCAAAACCGTAAAATGTCACCTTATGTAGTGGAGACAAGGAGATAATAGAACAGTCCTAATTCTGAAAATACTCATGGCTCTCATAAGATTTAACAGGTGTCCCCTACATGTCTCAATTTGTCGCTACTTGAAGTCAATATCAAGGTGAATAAAAAAGAGTCAAAGAATACCATCATGAAAGACAATGACGAAATGTGCAAGAAACTCAGACATGATCTTGTCTGAAAGGTTGTAATAAGTTGAAGAAATTAATCTCTTCGACTTCCATAATTTTCAACTTCAATTCGTCTTCCAGAAGCAACTTAAGCTAAGTGAAATGTCGACAACTCACTATCATCTATTAGAAATTGAAAGAATCTTGTTGTTGAAGAAATAACTTCTCCGGGACATGGTCAAAATTTTTTTAAATAATTCTACCATATCTCAAATAATTGTTGCTCTTCTTGATCACATCTGTAAAATTGATTTGAATTTTTTGAAAATAACTTTAAAATTGATTTTGACCCGCTCAAATTAGGCTCTTTTTTGAAAGAAACTAAAAAGCAAAGGTAAATTTAGTCATTTTTCTTTCACATCCAACATAATATCCAATAATAAAAAAAAATTTATTTCACATCTTCCATAAAATCCAATATAAAAAATTATTTTTATTTCACATTTTACATGTATTTTGTTATAACCATTAACTTACTTCACATCATATACAAATCTCAATACAACAACTAATTTTACGTCAATCATATTAAGTAGCAATGAATTGCTAATTTAGAAGCCATAAAAAAAATTAGCAAATGACACCTCTTTAAAGATTCCCCATCAGTGGTCAAACGGCAATGACCATAGCATCTTAAAATACATGAATTCATATTGTTGTAATGCTTTTGAAGGATAATGTGAAGTTCACTGAAGATATCAATATTGATGCCAAGCAGACTAGCAATATTTGAATAGCTTTGTACATGATGTAATGGAAGCTAGACAGATCACACCATAGCTTAATTTTGTTTGTAGTTTTACTTTTACTGTCCATCCATTTGAATTTCATGGCATCAGAGTCTTGCCTTTAAAGTGACATTATATTCTTCCTTTCTTGTTCAAGTTCAGGTATAGCATCTATGTTCTCTTGTTAATACGGTTTTTCAGAAGTAGCTAGAATAGCTTATTCCTATTGAGATATACAACTTGACTGAACACTTGGCAAGCTTAAATTCCAGTCAAAAGAATCTCAAAGTTCAACAGGAAATTGCATTCTTCATTCGAAAAAAATCATGACTTGGATATTGAAAAATATAGGATTATTGCTTCTGTTAACATCATATTCTATCCACTGTTATGTACTAGAAACAGATGAATAGAGAGAATTATACAAATATACTATTACACACGGACACTAAATGGCAACTAATCAAATAAAGACACATAAATCAATCTATCACAGATAAATAGATAATTGAGAAAGAGGAACTGATGAAGATGATGATGGTCCATAACAGAAGCAAGAAACCAAATTTGAACACACAAGATAGACAAAGATCTTTATTGAAATGTAAATGGAGAATCTTTGGTGTTTATTCAATTGATGCTAATTTATTGTTAAGGCATCAAGGAAAGGATAGTCTGTGTACCCAACAACAGGATCTGGAATATAGAAAGTAAACCTGTTATACTTGTTGAGAGGTGCATTCAGCTGGAACCTCCGGGGCAGGTCAGGATTCGCCAAGAACAGTCGCCCAAATGCCACCAAATCAGTGTACTCTTCATCCACCACCTTGTTGCCTTCTTCTCTATTGTATCCTCCAGCGGCAATGAAGGTGCCCTTGAAGGCCTTCCGCATCGGCAGCAGCCGGTGAGGGATCTGACGCCTCTCTTCTATAATCGACATTCTCGGCTCCACCACGTGGCAGTACAGAACGCCGATCTCGCTGAGTGATTCGACCATGTAGAGCCCAAGCTTCAGTGGATCCGAGTCCCAGCATTCCATGAAGTCGGCAAAGGGAGAGAAACGAACGCCGACGCGATCCGCTCCGACCTCATCGGCCACCGCTTGCACCACCTCCAGCGCGAACCGGCATCGGTTCTCCAGGCTTCCTCCATACTCGTCGGTCCTGTCATTGGCGCTGTCCTTCATGAATTGCTCGAGTAAATAGCCGTGTGCGCCATGGATCTCGATTCCGTCAAACCCTAGAAACACGCATTGTAGGTGTTCGATCAAATGCCGCAATGAATCTAGCAGACTAGCACCAGAAGAACATGTGCTGGTGATGGTATATATGCATACCGGCTTCTATGGCGTTCCTCGCAGCGAGTCTGAAGTCGTTCACGATCCCCGGTATCTCGTCCGATCTGAGCCTCCGGGGAGGGGAATATTCCACCACCGAGCCGTCATGGAGACCCTGCCATGGGATCTGCTTGTCGGTACTCGAAATCGGCGCTATTCCATTAGGCTGAAAACCTAATGATTAATGGAAGAAGTTACAGTTTCTACATATCTATAGAAGAAGAAGAAGAAGAAGAAGAAGAAGAAGAAGACGAAGTGAGAGAGCACCGTAGTTGGAGACCCTCCCACAATGCCAAATCTGGCAGAAGAAGATGCCGCCCTTGTCATGTACAGCCCGAACAATGGGTTTCCAGGCCTCCACCTGTTCCTTGCTCCATATACCAGGAGTGTGGGGGCACCTAACAACATTAAAATATATACTAAAAATGTCAAACTTATTTTTTAAAATTATTTTCTTTTGCAAATATCTGTTAAAATTCCGTAACTATAAAGGTGGAACAGGAGTAATTTCAGGAAAAAAAAAACTTTCAACCAAATCAGAGTTCATTAAAAAAAAATATAGTATACATTTGGAAAAAAAAATTTGATATAGTTAAAGTTAAAATATATTTTAATAAAACAACTTTTTAAAATTTTTAATTTTAAAAAAAATAAAAAACAGTTATAATTAAAAATTTAAAAAATATTTTTCAAAACATTACTTTAATTTTTGCAAATTCAAAAAAAATTATCCTCAATTATTTTATATAATATTAAATTAAATTATGTTAATACATATACTAATTATTCATATTTATTTTTTAAAATATTATATATATTAAATATCTATTAATAATATAAATATAATTATTATTTATAAATAAAATATGCATATAATAATAATATTTAAATTTAAATAAATATCATAAAAAATATACATATAATAATTTTAATTATAAAACATAAAATATATATAATTAAATATATTATTAATATAGAATTATTATTAAATTAAATATAGATATAATTAAAATTATTATATATATATATATTTAATTTGATCAAAAACATAATTATTTAGTCATGCAATATAGCATCTTCAAATATTAATACAGCTTTTGACAGCAGCTTTTCACAACAATCTGTTAAACACGATTTTTTTTAATAACTGTTTTTATATAATTATAAAATATAATTTTTTTCGAAAGGCTAAATTAATATCAAATAAAGCATTAGCATGGGCAATTAGGAGGAAGAATAGTGCACGGACCCTTGAGCAGTATCAGAGACTCCAGTAGCTTCAGTTAGGAGCAAGCCTCCTCTGGAGGTTCTCTGGGAGTAGTACAATATGGCATGAGGCTGTGGGACGTTGCCGTAGGACCTTGCCCTTGTTAGAGGCGCTAATACTACCCTAAATTCAATGAAATTTCAAAGCAAAATTGTATAAAATTAATGAAGTAGTTCGATCTTCATGCAGAAAGAATATTGGGTTAATTTACAGACCTGTGAGAGAGATCAAATCTGCCCATCTTGTAGGGCTTCAGGAGATGGACATCCTCTGCTGCCATCTTCTTCTTCTTCTTCTTCTTCTTCTTCTTCTTCTTATATAGGTTAAATTGCATTTCAGTCCATAATGTAAATACCTCATTGTAAGCAGACCCCAAATACTTGAATTGTTTCATATAGGCTCTCCAGAGAGTTAAGATTCTTTATAGGGCTTTAATATAACTTTTCAATAATAAGTAATAGTTACAAGAAATTTTCACCAATATGTCATTCGGTTCACACAATTTGAACTGGCATATATTTAAAAGATAATATATTATATTAAATTTTAGATAATATATAGATAATACCCCAATAAAAGAATAAAAAAACATACATACTTAAAAAAAAGGTCAAACACCACCTAATATGTAATTTGGTTCACTCTATTTGATTCATGTTCAAATTGAGCATAACTACTTTTTTACAAAAAATACAATTTTTAATATAAAAAAAAATTGTTTAATATTCTCACAATTAATTCATTTTATTTTTCAACATATATATATCTCAAAAAAATTTATATATTTTTATAAAAAAAATTTAAAAAATAATTATACCCAATTTGGGTATAAATCAAACAGGAGCGAAGAACGATGAACGGATATTATACTCACTTAGAAACTGCAAGAATTTTTTTTTTATAAAATTTTTAAAATCTAAACAAAAGTATTAAATATTTTATATTAAATATAATAAATGCTAAATATATGCTATTTGTAATAGATTTTCGTATTTAATATGTTTTTTAAATTTCAAAAAATCGTAAAATATAAAATAAATATATGATCCATGAGCAAGTAATAAAAAAATAATTAGATAAATCAAAAATTTTAATTAGTAGTAAGAATTTAACTTAAGTAAACTAAAATAAAATTTTAAAATTTAGAATTTAAATTTGATTTTGAATTTTAGAAATATGAGATATTAGTAAAAATAAATAAAAATTTAAAAGCAAATAAAGTAGAATTATTTTTTTTTATTTTTAAGAATTACAGTTGTTGAGGACTTTATTATTAAGTAATTATTATTTTTAAATTAAAAATAAAATGAGGTGTAAATTGTATTTATTATTTATTTGTGAAATTTTTAATTTAATCTTGGAATTTATTTCTTTATTTATTATCTTATTTGAGTTTTAATGTACGCATAACATATATATATTACATAATAAATAATTAAAAGAATAAATATAATTAACACAATCAAACTTTGAAATTAATTTTAAATTTAAAAAATTAATCAATTTGAGTCAATTAAAATCGTTTCATAATTAAAAAGTTTCATTTATGATTAACCAATTAAATTGAATTTTAAATTTTTAATTTTTAAATTAAATTAAAATCTGGAATCAGGGCCGGTTCCTCTACCGTGGGAGTACGGCTATTATCGATCAGATTTCGAGCCGAGCCAATATAGATTCGAAATTGGATCGATCATATTTTGGTCAACTCAAAATCGGCTCGAAGTTGATTGAATTCGACTTCAAGCCGGCTTGAGTCCATTCCAATTGACTTTGAGCCGATTTTGATTCATTTTCAAGCCGGCTAGAAATTGAATTGAATCTCAATTTTTTTAGCCGATCTCGAGCGAGTAAGCTCGACTCGATCCGGCTTGAGATCTGCTCGATTTGTAAGATATATTATATACCTATATTATATATATGTATTACAATATAAAATATAGTTTAATTCGAGCAAATTTCGAGCTAGATCGAGCTGTGCTTACCTTGGCTCAAAATCAGCTCGAAATCATTATGGAGCTGAACTTTTGGCTTATTAGTCGGCTCGTTTAGATAGACTCAATTTCGTTTCGATCTAAAATCGATTTAATTTTCGATTGATTTTTGATATTCAATCCATATTAACACTGAGCAATGAATTGCGAGTGCATCCCAACCCTTCAAGAAGAAAATGAAAAATAAAAAAGATAAAAAAAAACATTTCTTCTAATTTAACAAACTAGTAGTACGTAGGTCTAGGTGATGAGCCTGTTAGTTTCTATAAAGTCAATGAACAAGAAAACAAAGATACTTATAGCTCCTATTTGACAAAAAATAAAAAAAATATATGATTTATTTTAATCATAATTAAAATCTTAAATTTATTTTAAAAAAAATTAAAATTATTTTATATCTTATTCTACGTAAATTCAACATTAAATAAATATTTTATTTCACATCTAATATAATTTTTAATATAGCTAAATCACTTTATTTCAAATCATACAATCTTTCTAAAATTTTTTTAAATCTCTTTTTTTCCTTCAACTAAAGAGAGCCTTAAAAAAGATTCTATAATTCAAAGTCAAAAAAAAAAAATCTTAAAAGATATTATAAACAATTTTATAATTCTTTGTCATGCTAACTATTGAGAACTTCATGACATGACAGCATGACCAATATAAATTGTAATGCTAGCCATAGCAAGATTTGGTTGAAGTTTATTATTAAAAAAAAAAATTGGTTGATCGAATAATTTGGCCTATGGTCGGACTGTCTGACCGAACTATTCAAAAAACTTATCCGAAATGATTCTAGGGGAGCTCATTCGTATATAATTGTTTTTCTTATTATTATGTAGGACAAATTCTGAATTGACATCTTATTTTAAAAGACGTTAATTGGCTCATGATAAAATGATATCTTTCAAATAATCAAGCCTCATTCAATTATTTCAGATCCTTAATCTTAGTTATAGTCCGAATTTGATAATTGTGTTGATTTTTTGAGAGAATTATATCAGCTCTTTTCTATATACGAAGGGAAAGGCTTGGAGCCTCATGTACTGTATATGCTTTTTTTATAAAGAGAATACATTTGAGCCTACAAGTTGTCTTTTGCCCTAAGCTACAAAATTGGCATAACACTATCTAGATTGCATGATTAAGTTGATCCTTCGAGAGAATTGTAACAAGATCTTTTCAACGTATGAAGGGACAGGTTTAGAGCCTCATATACTATATATGCTTTTTTTACAGAGAGGGGAAACATTTGAGCTTGAAAGTTGTCTTTTGCCTGAAGCACCAAAATTTGCATAACACCAACAGATTTACATGAAGCTAGGGTTCAATCACTTTTACTGGAGCAAAGAACTGTTGAGCTTTAGCATACTTTGAAAACGCATAGGCAGGGGTGATATACTTCTAGCCCAATCATAAATATGGCCGAAACCATGGCGATAAGAAACTAGGCTTGAAACTGTTGTGACAACAAATACAGAAGAATAAATACAGGATAGCACTCCACTTGGATAAAACAACCGAACCAATCTTTCTGATAACTACAGATGAAATTCATATTCAAGGATGTGAAGCTGTAAACTAGTTATGGGCAATGCTTTGCATGATTCTTCGTGATATTTTGATAAGTTTTTATTAGGAAAAACAAGGTAAATACCAGGTTTGACAGCAGGCACAGACTCAAAACAGAGATTTTGAGATTGAGTTCATTCAGTACTTTCTGAGTTGAATTAGATATGAACCATAACAGTCAAATCTAATTTGGGTCATCCCAGCTGCTTGATATGGTTACAGTCACAATACAAATCTCATTCACTAATTGAGTTATGGGTGGATTCACTGCTAAGTCAGGTAGATCTCGCTTGAACCTAGATCTGAACAAATTTGACACCCTCTTCTTGCAATATTTTTTACTTTAAAAAAGGTTTAATTGGTTTTCTTTAACTTATTCAGGAGATTTACCTGCTAATGTTTAATTTTTATGCATGCATTATTTTTTGCTATGCTTTGTATGGCTGATTCCTCATGATTGCTATTGTGCTTTATTTTCATGTTTGCTTGAGAACTTTTTTGGGCCCATTGTTACTTGGATATTGAGAAATATAGGATTATTGCTTCTGTTAACATCATATTCTATCCACTGTTATGTACTAGAAACAGATGAATAGAGATAATTATACAAATATACTATTACACACGGACACTAAATGGCAACTAAAGAAATAAAGACACATAAATCAATCTATCACAGATAATTGAGAAAGAGGAACTGATGAAGATGATGATGGACCATAACAGAAGCAAGAAACCAAATTTGAACACACAAGATAGACAAAGATCTTTATTGAAATGTAAATGGAGAATCTTTGGTGTTTATTCAATTGATGCTAATTTATTGTTCAGGCATCAAGGAAAGGATAGTCTGTGTACCCAACAACAGGATCTGGAATATAGAAAGTAAACCTGTTATATTTGTTGAGAGGTGCATTCAGCTGGAACCTCCGGGGCAGGTCAGGATTCGCCAAGAACAGTCGCCCAAATGCCACCAAATCAGTGTACTCTTCATCCACCACCTTGTTGCCTTCTTCTCTATTGTATCCTCCAGCGGCAATGAAGGTGCCCTTGAAGGCCTTCCGCATCGGCAGCAGCCGGTGAGGGATCTGACGCCTCCCGTCTATAATCGACATTCTCGGCTCCACCACGTGGCAGTACAGAACGCCGATCTCGCTGAGTGATTCGACCATGTAGAGCCCAAGCTTCAGTGGATCCGAGTCCCAGCATTCCATGAAGTCGGCAAAGGGAGAGAAACGAACGCCGACGCGATCCGCTCCGACCTCATCAGCCACCCCTTGCACCACCTCCAGCGCGAACCGGCATCGGTTCTCCAGGCTTCCTCCATACTCGTCGGTCCTGTCATTGGCGCTGTCCTTCATGAATTGCTCAAGTAAATAGCCGTGTGCGCCATGGATCTCGATTCCGTCAAACCCTAGAAACACGCATTGTGGGTGTTCGATGAAATGCCGCAATGAATCTAGCAGACTAGCACCAGAAGAACATGTGCTGGTGATGGTATATATGCATACCGGCTTCTATGGCGTTCCTCGCAGCGTGTCTGAAGTCGTTCACGATCCCCGGTATCTCGTCCGATCTGAGCCTCCGGGGAGGGGAATATTCCTCCACCGAGCCGTCATGGAGACCCTGCCATGGGATCTGCTTGTCGGTACTCGAAATCGGCGCTATTCCATTAGGCTGATAACCTAATGATTAATGGAAGAAGTTACAGTTTCTACATATCTATAAAAGAAGAAGAAGAAGAAGAAGAAGAAGAAGATGATGAAGAAGAAGACGAAGTGAGAGCGCACCGTAGTTGGAGACCCTCCCACAATGCCAAATCTGGCAGAAGAAGATGCCGCCCTTGTCATGTACAGCCTGAACAATGGGTTTCCAGGCTTCCACCTGTTCCTTGGTCCATATACCAGGAGTGTGGGGATACCTACCAACATTAAAACTTATTTTTTAAAATTATTTTCTTTTGCAAAATATCTGTTAAAATTCCGTAATTATAAAGGTGGAACAGGAGTAATTTCAGGGGAAAAAAAACCTTTCAACCAAATCAGAGTTCATTAAAAAATATATATATAGTATACATTTGGAATTTTTTTTTGATATAATTAAAGTTAAAATATATTTTAATAAAATAACTTTTTAAAAATTTTAAATTTAAAAAAAAAACAGTTATAATTAAAAAATTTAAAAATATTTTTCAAAACATTACTTTAATTTTTGCAAATTCAAAAAAAATTATCCTCAATTATTTTATATAATATTAATAATATTAAATTAAATTAAGTTAACACATATACTAATTATTCATATTTATTTTTTATAATATTATATATATTAAATATTTATTAATAATATAAATTAATAAATATAATTATTATTTATAAATAAAATATGCATATAATAATAATATTTAAATTTAAATAAATATCATAAAAAATATAATATAATAATTTTAATTATAAAAAATAAAATATATATAATTAAATATATTATTAATATAGAATTATCATTTAATTAAATATAGATATAATTAAATTATTATTATTATTATATATATATATATATATATTTATTTTTTTTTTTTAATTTCATTCAAAAACATAATTATTTAGTCATGTAATATAGCATCTTCAAATATTAATACAGCTTTTGACAACAACTTTTCACAACGATTTGTTAAACACGAATTTTTTTTTAATAACTATTTTATATTAATTTATAAATATAATATTTTTTTCGAAAGGCTAAATTAATATCAAATAAAGCATTAGCATGGGCAATTAGGAGGAAGAATGTGCACGGACCCTTGAGCAGTATCAGAGACTCCAGTAGCTTCAGTTAGGAGCAAGCCTCCTGGAGGTCCTCTGGGAGTAGTACAATATGGCATGAGGCTGTGGGACGTTGCCGTAGGACCTTGACCTTGTTAGAGGCGCCAACACTACCCTAAATTCAATGAAATTTCAAAGCAAAATTGTATAAAATTAATGAAGTAGTTCGATCTTCATGCAGAAAAGAATATTGGGTTAATTTACAGACCTGTTAGAGAAGATCAAATCTGCCCATCTTGTAGGGCTTCAGGAGATGGACATCCTCTGCTGCCATCTTCTTCTTCTTCTTCTTCTTCTTCTTCTTCTTCTTCTTCTTCATTGTAAATAGATTAGATATAGGTTAAATTGCATTTCAGTCCATAATGTAAATACCTCATTGTAAGCAGACCCCAAATACTTGAATTGTTTCATAAAGGCTCTCCAGAAAGTTAAGATTCTTTATAGGTCTTTAATATAAATTTTCAATAATAAGTAATAGTTACAGGAAATTTTCACCAATATGTCATTCGGTTCACACAATTTGAACTGGCATATATTTAAAAGATAATATAATATATAAAATTTTAGATAATATATAGATAAATACCCCAATAAAAGAATAAAAAAAACATACATACTTAAAAAAAAGGTCAAACACCACCCAATATGTAATTCGGTTCACTCTATTTGGTTCATGCTCAAATTAAACATAACTATTTTTTTACAAAAATAAAATAATTTATACAATTTTTAATATAAAAATTAATTTTATTTAATATTCTCATAATTAATTAATTTTATTTCTCACTATATATATATATATCTCAAAAAAATTATATATTTTTTAAAAAAAATTGAAAAAATAATCATACCCAATTTGGGTATAAATCAAACCGGGGCAAAAAACGGTGAACGGATGTTATACTCGTTTAGAAACTGTAGGAATTTTCTTTTTTATAAAACTTTTAAAATCTAAATAAAAGTATTAAATATTTTATATTAAATATAATAAATGCTAAATATATGCTATTTTTAATAGATTTTCGTATTTAATATGTTTTTTAAATTTCAAAAAATCATAAAATATAAAATAAATATATGATCCATGAGCAAGTAATAAAAAAATAATTAGATAAATCAAAAAATTTTAATTAGTAGTAAGAATTTAACTTAAGTAAACTAAAATAAAATTTAAAAAATTTAGATTTTAAATTTGATTTTGAATTTTAGAAATATGAGATATTAGTAAAAATAAATAAAAATTTAAAAGCTAATAAAGTAGAATTATTTTTTTTTACTTTTAAGAATTACAGTTGTTGAGGACTTTATTATTAAGTAATTTTTTTTAAATTTAAAATAAAATGAGATGTAAATTGTATTTATTATTTATTTGTGAAAATTTTAATTTAATCTTAGAATTTATTTATTTATTAATTATCTTATTTGAGTTTTAATGTACGTATAACATAATAAATATTATATAATAAATAATTAAAAAATAAATATAATTAACACAGTCAAACTTTGAAATTAATTTTAAATTTAAAACATTGGAGTCAATTAAATTCGTTTCATAATTAAAAAATTTCATTTATGATTAACCAATTAAAATTGAATTTTAAAATTTTAATTTTTAAATTAAATTAAAATCGACCGTGCGAGTGGCCGATTTTGACCCAAGCTAATACCGGCTCAAAATCTAATCGATCATATTTCGATCAACTCGAAATCGGCTCGAAGTTGATTGGGTTAGACTTCGAGCCGATTTCGATTCATTTTCGAGCAAGCGCGAAAATAAATTGAATCTCAATTTTTTTTAGCGGATCTCGAGCCGGATAAGCTCGACTAGATCCGGGTCGAGATCGGCTCAGTTTATAATATATATATTGTCTAACATATATATAATATACCTATATTATATATATGTATTATAATATAAAATGTATTTTAATTCAAGCCGATTTCGAGCTAGATCGAGCCGAGCCTACCCCGGCTCAGAATCTGCTCGAAATCATTACTGAGCCGGATAGATCGACTCGTTTAGATAGAATCTGCTCGATTTTAGATCGACTTGATTTTGATTCGATCTAAAATCGATTCAATTTTCGATCGATTTTTGATCTTCGATCTATATTAACACCCTTACGTGGAGCGATGAATTGCGAGTGCATCCGAAAATCCATCATTATTGGTGGTATCCAATGGTGAAGATAGTGATCAGGTGAGGTTTAGCCACCACAAGCCTTCAAGAAGAAAATAAAAAATAGATTAAAAAATATGATTTATTTTAGCAATAATTAAAATCTTAAATTTATTTTTAATAATTTTTATATCTCATCTTATGTAAGTTCAATATGAAATAAATACTTTATTTCACATCTAATATAATTTTTAATATAACTAATTCACTTTATATCAAATCATATAATTTTTCTAAAAAAATTTTAAATTTCTTTTTTTCTTCAGACCAAACAGAGCCTTATCTCAACTAGTTGTATGAATTGTAACGACAATGAGTAAGTTTTTGTGTTAAATCTCTAATTATGAAAGTCTATAATCCTATTTTACTTTTCTTCAAATCTTAAAAGATTCTATAATTCAAAGTCAAAAAAATAATTTATCTTAAAAAATATTATAAATTTTTTTTTATAATTCTTTGTCATTATTAAAAAAAAAATTTAGTTGATCAAATAATTTGGCTTATGGTCTGGACTGTTTGACCGAACTATTCGAAAAACTTATTCGAAATGATTCCAGGGGAACTCATCCTTATATACTTATTTTTCTTATTATCATGCAGGACAAATTCTGAATTGACATCTTATTTTGAATAACGGTGATTGGCTTGTGATAAAATAATATCTTTCAAACAATTAGACTCTATTTGACGCGAAGATAAAAAATAAGATCAAAATAATACTAATTTAAAAAATAATAATAATAATAATAAATAAATTTTATTAATTATTTTATAAAATATTTAATATAAAATTTTTTTTTTTACTTTACATACTCAATAATTTTCAATAAAAATATTTACTTTATTTCATATTTTAAATTAAAATATTAAAATCAATTATTTTGATCTAAGATGTGAAATAAATTTGATATTTTTATTAAAAATTATTAAATATATGTAGTAAAATGATATTTTTTTATAAAAAATTATTTATTTATTTATTATTATTATTTTTAAATTAGTATCATTTTTTTTCTTATTTTGATCCTCGGGCCTCTGGCACTTCTCGTTGGATTGATCTTCTGCAGTTATGAGGTTTCTCGACGGTAGGAACATTGAATCTGGCCTTTTTTAATCAATTATAATTATAATGGAGAATTAGTGGATAATAGGGAATGCGGTTGGGATAGCTAACGACTAACGTCACTGATGACAGAATCATCGGTTATGATTAGAAAAAGAAATAGTTATTAATAAAATCGAGACTACTCACTTCTGAAGCTTTCTAGAGACTTTAGGCGAATGGAATATCTTTTTGAGCAGCTGATCAGTGATCACCGTTTCGAAGTTTCTTAGTTGTAACGATCAAAAACAAAAGTATCTAAAAAAATGAGGTACTTGAATTCGATGTTTTAGAGGATATAACTAACGTAATAATAGACGATACGTTGAACGCCATCCTCCTCCCAAATAAGGAGGACAGAGATGGCCACAAGGTAGAAGAGGCAGAGGAAGGACCGAAGGCAAATAGAGGCATTTCTTCAAAGAGGTAGCTTCCTCGCACCTGGTCCATTCGATAGCGCATCTCCTCAAAAAGCCTTGAAGAAGCAGAAGCACTTCTCACCGGATCTGCAAATGAACATGCTGAAAATCACAATCCTTCTCTCGTTATGGTTCGATGTTATCTTGGTGTTATGTTATGTAATGTAGATGTCATGACATCTAGATGTCATCTTTTGACTAATAATTTTATAATCTAATAGAAGATTTTTTGTAGATGTCATTAAACCAAACAATTACTTTCTCTAGATAACATAACATAACATCAAGATAACATTGAACCAAACGCCCCCTAAGGAACATGACAAACCCAACATTGAAGATGCATTTTAACAGGTTAATTTTTACGCAGAAGCATCAAAATGCGTCCAAAGGTGTCCCCTAGATCTTCATAGTATTGTCGCGAACTTGAGATCTAGACCAACTTGATCATCCTTTGATATGTTGCCCTAAAATTCAAATAGAACGACATGATTTCATGACAATAAGCATGTAAGCTAATCTACATTCCCCCAATGAAGGGCTACGATTCATCCCCAAATCCTAGCCTAACACCTTCGGAACATGAATTTGACAGTTATATACAAACAAATTAATAAAAGAGCTCTAAAATACGTTCTGTTTATCTAATTCGAATATGCTCCAAGTGGAAACCAAAAATTCCACTCAATGCCACTACTAATTAATAATCTGATACGACCATCACAAGTCTAGTGGTTCAAGTAGAATTTTTTAAAATCATATAAGCAAATATTAATAAACTATGGTCTCTCATACTATAATAAACTGAGATGAGAAAAGAAATGGCCTCTCAATCACGAAGACCAAGTTCAAGCTCCAGCTCATCATCCTCCTCAAATAATTTTAGAAGCCGAGCATGTTGTTCTTCTCTCTTCTTTTTCTGCCAAAGCCTAAACATGAGGAATGCAAAAGCTAACGCTGCAGCCAACCCCAAGCATATTAGAAGAACTTCGCCTCCAGTTTTCCCAGTAGATTTGGACGGGTGATCAGTGCCAGAATCTTTGGAAGTTTTTGATGGATCATCACCCAAACCTACATTAAAATCTTTTCAGCTAACAAAACGTTGATAAAGTGCAGTGGGAAAGGCAAAATTGTGAAGCAGGATTTCTAAAAAGTTGGCTAAATTTTGGATGTACACCTTAAATGAAGAGTTGACATATAATATCAGTTTAACTTCCACAAAATATATCATTTTTGGGTAAATGCGCGAATTAGTTTCAGTAAGATTTCATGACATGTAGGTTGATAAACAACTCAACATTGCATCTGGTTGGCATTTTATCTGTAATCTCATCAAGCATCTTGATGGTCTAAGTTCTGAGCGAAGAATTCTCGATGGAGTTCCATACAGAGTCTTCCATAAAGGATTCTTCGGCCACAACTCAAAACTGTCTTGAGTTCCTTGATGAGATTTTGGCTTAGTGTTACCCTAACTCAATACCAGATTGGTGTTGTTCTCATTCATAAACCATTCAATAAATGGTAATTCTGGCGGTTGTTTCCACAGGACTACTGGTAGGTGGAGTGAAATCATATCATACAACATATATAAGAGAGAATTACCAGATCAGAAACTAGTTGAACTATACCAAATTTTGACACACCAGCTCTCAGATTGTTAGCACTATGGCATGTTTAAGCCTAGAAAACTCTTAATCTGAAATATTGAATGACATTGTTGAGCTTTAGGACCTATGTATGCACATTGTATGATTACCAAATTTGGTTTGGGATATCCAAATATAGTAAAGCAGTTTGGCCAATAAATTTCACAATTGACACCATGTAAAAGTTATGATCATGGGATTAGAACTTAGGTATCTAATAAACTTCTTGAGACCCATATTGCAGCACAAAAGACCGAAGACTGCACTGGGAGTTCGTTGAGGAGAAACAAAGAAGACTTCTTCATGAACCTTCCTAGTTTGTGAGAGCCTGAAGAAACTTAGTACAAGCAAGGACCAATTGTTGGCCTCATACGAGAATCGCCTAAGCCTCACTCACCTGAAAATGGAAAGTCCAGCAAGAGAAAAGTTCTGCGATTCTCAGGAAGCCATCAGAAAAGGCTATAGAAGGACCAAGCATTGCTCCAAGATGCCGAAGGATAAGAGAAAAAGGTTGTTGACAGCTTTACCTTGGGACACGTGTAACAAGGAAAAGGAGCAAATGGTATAACATATCCAATAGGGAATTGGACCAAATATGTCTCCTATAAATAGGAGAAAAATGTAACTAGAAACCTAAGTGGGAACTAGGCCAAAGGTAAGAAGATATATAGTCAAATGTATTGTCGGGATAATAGAAAAGCTTCTCTCGAATCTTTAAGACACCACCTCTGTCGTTCATCTTCTCTTGCCTCCACTTCTCTACTTCATGCCTTAACCCTTGGTACGCATCCATTCTTCCATGTCTAGATCTCGTTGTCACCATCACTATTGCCTAGCTCGAAGAAGGGTAAATCCATAGGGATCAGGTCATCATCATCATCAATAGCATCATCTAAACTATTTATGGCAAACCTCATGAATTCCTTTTCGTATACCATACTTACAATTACAATACGTAAGGTTAATATTTGTTCCTATAATCCACATTTTACAACCTCTCAACTAAGTTAATTCCAACACGCTCAGATTACTTTAGTCATTTCACTATAATAGTTCCTTGCATCTTCATAATGCATGTTCCACTTTGCATTGTTAATGTCCTTACCGCCCTCACCACCTAACTAGTACAAACGACACCTACTAATGAAGCAAAATACTTAAAATTGTGAACAACCTCTACATAAAACTTGCAAAAAGGATAGTCCTTTTTATTTAGTAAATTTTGAATCTTTGTTATTTACAATGGCAAAAATGTAATTCACTCAAACAAGGAAGCATACAAAAGCTCAAATTCTCATTCTAACATATATTTTGCTAGGAGGGTTAGAAGTGACTTTTATTAAAAAAAATTTGAAGCTGACTAGTCGAAAAGAAATATTTGAAAAGAGTACTAGTGACTTTCACAGTTGATTTGGTGCAGCTTGCAAGGTAAATTTATGAAAAAACAGAAGAAAAAAAGAAGCCTGGGATTGTCTCACTCTTGCAGTTATCACCACGAAACTTCATTCAAAATTTCAAATAAGGATTCCTGCGCAACCTAGTTTTATGTTTCTTTGAGCTATAAATATCAGAGATTATACTTAGTATAACAATTCAAATAGATATTTTCCTGTGATTTAAACTCCAACGATGCTGACTTTCCCTTAATTTGTATAAGACATGCTGCTTTTCAATACAGGGAAAATGCATTTATAAGGCATTTCAATGGTTATACAAATGCTAACATTTTAATGCAAAACACGACTTCATACAAGGTAAGGAAAAAGCCATTCACATGTACGACAACAAAGCCTTAATCCCAAACTACACGAGGGAAACAAGGGATATCTACAGTAAGAAGTAACAAATTTATGTCAACTTTAACCTGCAACTCTCCTCCATTTCCAGCTTGCGATCAGCTACGCAAGAAACGAGAAATCAAGCTTGTTATAGGCAAATTTAATTAGTATCTTCTAACAACTAAGTAGAGCAGAAAAAGTAAGATATTTCCTTCATTGAAAACAATGGCTTCAAAACGTAGACCCAAGAAACAGAATCGTGAAATTTCAAGAAATTGCAAGAAACACCATGCATTTCTTTCCCAAAGACCAACAAGTTTCAAATTAGCCATGGAAAGCGACGATAGAACGTGCAAGGGTATGGATCAAAAATAAAAAGAACCGTAAAATTCTTCACTGAAGTAGAGAAGACGAAAAGGCCAAGAAGCCCTAATTTTCAAAAAAAAAAAATCTGCTCATGAAGACTCTGGGAATCGCACGAGCTAAACAATCCCAGATCTACGATTCATATCCTTGGCACAAAATCTTATGATGTCATAACAGATCAGAGAGAAACAAGATCGAACCTGGAATTATATGCAGAGCAATCGAGACGAAGGAGATGAGAAATCTTCTATTAGGTGTAACATCCGCGTTTCGCCTCCTCATCTCACTTCCCTCTTCGCGCGCTATCTCCCTTCCCCTTCTCTCGATGCTGCCGCAACTCGCCCAAGGAAGAAGGTAGATGGATCGACAGATCAAAAAAAAAATGGAAATTTTGCTTATGACAACAATGAAAAGTTGCAGATAAAAAAAAAACAAAAAGACAATGAATAGTTTTCCGGATTTACCCTAAACTTCTATTTTAAAATAGCATTTAATCGAATTTTCAAAATATTTATATACGAATTTCAACATTTTGTTAATTTAATTTTAATTTTAATCTTAATTTTAAATCAACATCATAAAACCATGACAAAACCAATTTGATCATAAATAATGTTAAAACTGAATTACATATCAAATTCAATTAAATTATAATAATTTATTTATTTTTAAAATGTTTATCTGTAAATAATAAAAAGAAATTTATAAAATAAATAAACTTATTATTTTGAATATTTATTATTATTTTTAGTAAACATTATTATGTTTTTGAATATTTTAAAATAATTATACGATTAGTTAATTGATTAGTCTGATTAGTTCAATCATAAACTGAATGTATCGTAATTATTGATTCGATTGTATAAATTATATTTTAATTACCAAAAAAAATACATTATTAAAATTATCAACTCAATAAAATAATTTTTTAAAAGTCAAAAAATTGCATTCACTTATAATTAAATTTTTTTAACATAAAACTAGGTTTTAAAATTCCGACGAATCTCATCAATTTTTATTTTTTTGGATTACATAAAACTATTTACATTTTTTTTTGATGGAATCTGTTTACATCTTACATCTTTAAGTGAATGCAAATTATAATTAACATATTTATTAATATATATAGAAATATAAGATATACTTATATATATTGTGAATATTAAGAAATTATATGTAAATCACTGAAATTTTTTCACATTTGCATATTTGATATGAGAATTTCCATATTTCCATATTTAAATATCAAATTGCTCATATTCAAACATATGTCATTAAAATCTCGCATGTGTTAAAAAGCTGTCACTTTTCAATTATCATGGTGCCTTAAGAATATTCTATTTTTATAATATATGAATACATATTTAAATATCTTTACGGTTAACTTGATTTAATTTTAATCAGGTATATCACAATACACATAAAATTTAATATTAAAAATAATAACTAACTTATATCACATTACTCGTATATCCCAATATAATAACTAACTTTAAACACATCGTTCACATATTCTAATATAATAATTAAGTTTATTTCACATTATTCATAATTTTTAATAAAAAATATTTCTATCCAAATTTAATTTTAACTTCGTTAAATTAAACTTTACAAACAAACATATCCTAATAGCTTATATCAATATATGCAATGTAAAGGTGCTTAAATACATATAAAATACATTATATAAATAGAATAATTCACAAAAAAAAATTGTATTAAAGAATAATCTACAAAGTTAGATTACTATGGAAAAAATTTAGTAATGTTCAGAAAATTTTAGTGATTTACATGTATGTGATGTATGGAATGGTCGGCTATGACAATGTTATTAATATAAAATTAAATTAATTAGATATGTCATATTATATATTAAACCATCTTGAATTACATATTAAACCCCTTATTTTTTAATTTTATAACTTAACCCCCCAAATCATCCAAAAATAACATATTTAGGTCTTTTTCAAGATTTTCAAAGTATATTTTTTGCTGATTTATAATTATTTGAATGTTTATTACCAATAATATGTATATACAAATATTATAAATATATTTACAAATACATGTATTCTACTAGTTTTTATTTTTTGATGATTTAGGGGGTTAAGTTGTAAAATTTAAAAATGAGGGGTTTAATATGTAATTCAAGATGATTTAAGGGGTATGTATGTAAATGCCCCTAAAGTTTAATATTAAAAATTAATTATATTTCATATCATACATATAATTTAAAATAAAAAAAAAATTATTCTACATCCTACACACATACCACAATGATAACTAATTTATATTATATATTCTCACGCACCCAATATAATAACTTTATTTCATACTATTTACAAATTTTAATAACAAATAATTTCATTCAAATTTAACTTTAACTTTATTAAAATGAACATTTACAAACAAACAAGCAAGTCTTAGATTTATCATTTTTCAAATGTTGTATATAAGTACCAATTATCTTCGCATTGGGGTAATGACTAACAATATAATTTACTTTAATTAGTACTTAATTAACTATATAATCAATAATTAGTATCTAATCTTATAATTTGATCATTCACCAAATCAAATCAAGTCGTCAAAAATCCAATTCAGAGGGGTTGCCTCCTAACCCAAACTCATTGCCAAGGGATTTACCGTCACAAGCTCATTCGCACGACTATGTGTTACAACAAGCCAAGGATCGAAGCCAACCTTTCAATTTTCATTTCCCATTAAGAAGAATTGGCTCTTGTGAATTGGGGTCCCGATTATACTGGGTAAACATCTTGTAGTCATGATCAATGAAATTCTTAAAAAAATAATAGTATTTTTTATTGACTTGACTTAGTCAGTGGATGTAAGAGGAACTTTTCAATCTACTTAATTCTCTTATCTTTATTATCTTATTCTATTTTTTCTGCAACTTCTTACCAATCAATTCAGTTTTTTGTAACTCTTGCACACAAAGTTATAGTACGGATCGGATCAGTCATCCAAATCGTGTCACTCTTAGTTCCTTCATTGTATCTTTGTCGAACTACCTTCTAGTTATAATAGTTTTGGTGACATTAGGTAGGACAAAGTTGGTGAGCAAGATGCATAGTCAGGCTCAGATCTCTAAGAAGTAGGTAGCGAGAAAGCTGCTGTCATTGTCGATCGAGAAGAGGTTTCCTCTTCCCATAGCCATATGCATTCCAAAGGTACAGAAACATCATTGAAAGGATTTCATAAGGATCCTCACGTAACTGAGATCCATGAGATGATTGCCTTATTTACGCAGCTCCTAGCTAGAATAGCTCAAATCCAAGCTATTACTATGGTCCATGTTATAGCTACCAATGTACTTCCTTTGAAATATCTGACAATCTCTATCTAGAATTGTAATCCATATGGTAAAAATTATGTCAGATTAGATCCTTATTAATCATGAGGCACATCTTGTGGCATAGGAGAAGCCTCCTTTTCTCTAGGTTCAAGTAGTGCTAATTCTCCCTTTGGCATATAGAGCCTCCCATTCTAGTGCAGGCGACGTTAATTCTCTCTAAGGCATTGGTAGTGCATCCAACTCACTACCCACAGGCATAGGCAATGCCAAACTTGGCAGTTTAAATGTCAACTCCTAACTTCAATTTGCGAGTTCAATTCTTCCTCTAGACCCCCCAACATCCCCCCAATCTTCTAAGGTCAAGCAGCACATGTTCCCTTGTAGCCTTAACCAACAGATTTAGATCACTTGGAGAGCCGAAGTCATGGAAGACATCATCCTTCATCTACGTCCATTGTATAGCTGGATTCCCAACAGTACGAGGTTATACATATAATCTATTATCCTAGCGTGTAATCTGTACATCCATTATTGAGGTTATACCCATTCATTGCAGGATGGGTTTTTGGATATCTAAGAATAATGTCTCCATAACCTAACTTCTATGTTCAAAATAATGGCTCCCCCTTTGTGATGTCATCCAAAGTGCTCCTGTATATGCAAAGTTCAAGGCCTCGAGATTGGTTTAGCATAAAAGGAATACTGACTCCTAGGACATATCTAAGGGTTTGAATTGGTTGTCTTCTACACAAGTGTCGATGAAATGATTAAGTGTCATCTACTCATCTCCCCTCTGAAAGATGATTCCTCCACTTGGATATCTTGCTGCACAATGAATATATTCATTGTTACGAACATTTCAAATGGGAACTTATGTCCGCTTCTACGGAGCAACAACATTGGCCTTGTTCGATGCAACTCCCTCAATTGCCAAGCAAAGATTGGGAGAGAGTGTGAGATCTTATGTTAACCTTTTCTTTAGTTAGATTATGGAGATAGAAGCTGCACATGCAACTGTAATGAATTATATCTTCAAATAAGGACTTCTTGATGAAGATCTAAACATCCTCACAATGCATATACAGATTCAAGTTTTTACCAAAACTTGCAAGAAAGAAATAAATAGGAGTTAAAGAAACAAAAAAACTCATCATTATCCTTTGAGAATTCTAGATGCCAAAGGAGGATTTCCTATAAACTATAGAATATATCTCCCTAAAAAAAAGAGTGAAAAGATGGCAAGATAGAGACACGCTAAGGTATGAATCATGGTATGCATTGAATTCACTCATATCTGAGATGTATTCAATGATTATCATCTTCAAAAGTAAATCCAATATGACGTATGGCAACTTTCACACTTTTCGAGCTTCATCAGGATACAATGTCATCTCAAGGGAACCACCTTGAACATCTTTGGGAAGTTGACATCTACTCCATATTTATATATCAAATTTTTAGTTAAATAAAAAACTCATACACTATATCATTGAAATCATTGACTTTCATAAGTTGCTCTCTCAAAATTATCACAAGAGCCTGTGTTGGCTCTCACAGAAGGCATCTAGATTGAGAGAAATTCATTTGTTATCATCGTTGATATATTACAGATGATCAAAGAGGCCATTAACATTTTTTTCTATTTTGAATGTCTTTAAAAAATACAAGATTATATATATGTATAGACTTGCCAATAAGGTAGCAAACTTTTGGTTTCTTTTGCTGTAAATCAAAATATAATATAAGAGAGGGAAATATTCCTTCTACATGACCTTTTCTTGATCCTCACTGAGAATTAAGAATATTTTCATTTTTTGAGTTTTATTTAAGCTACGCCCGTTCTTAAAAAAAATTTTACAACTCCGATAAAACTTGCCAAATTAATAGTCTTTAATAGTGCAACGATTGAGTTTTTATTTTTAAGATACAAAATATCGAACATTGAGTCAAATTCGGCTCAATGTTAGCTTGGTAAATAAGACCCATCATTTACAAAAGGAACGGGGATATCCCAAAATGAAGATCATAAATGTCCGTTATTTCAGTTGTATAAGCAGGAGTACTCCGGACAAAAGAATGTTCAGGAGGGACATCATTATTTCCTAATATTACAAACTGATCCTGAATCCTAGCTAGCTACTGCACAAAACATAATTTACTTAAAGTATTGGTACCCAGAAGAAAATGGCTGCATGGATATATAACTTAACCCCTTGCCTCTTCATGAAAATGCTCACGTATCAATTCCCCTCTTCACAAACCGGCCCTGCAAATATATTTGCTCAAGCATGTGAAACTAAAAAATGATGCTGAAAATAATTATAAATATTAAATTTGTAAATTAGAGATTTATATTATTTACATATGTACATTAATTCTTAGGGATAATTACCTGCATGCCATATTATTTTACTTTATTTATGCGTTACTCATCCATTCTTAGTTAATTACGCTATGCACACTCAAAATATTATAAAATCTTACATACACACACTTAAGTTAAAATTTAGTCAAAATCTATTTGAAAAAAAATATCTCGTTAGTAAATCATTAAAATTACATTTTTACCCTTAATAGTACCTTTTTTTTCTTCCTCGATGTCACACTAAAGTGCTGATCTGTCCTAGAATCAATTCATGTCACGGACTACAACCTAAACATCAAAGTCTTAAGATTTTCACTTAAAATATATTTAAATATCCTTAAAATAATATGATGAACGGTTCAGATTTTTTATAACCTAACTATAGTTAGGTTATTGGAAAATTATAATTGCTCATTATAATAAAAACAAGTGAAAGTGTGTGTATGTAAGATTTTATAATGTTTTGAGTGTGCATAGCGTAATTAGCTAAGAATTGATTGGTAACGCATAAATAAAATGAAATGGTATGACATGTAGGTAATTATCCCTAATTCTTATTATTGACAAAAAAAATACAAATATTACATTATCATTTAATTTAATGTGCACTAATCATTTACATATATTTATATTTTCTATTGAATTAAGTGAAAGAAACAATCTAAACTAATCTAACTTTAACATATGACAGATCATGAATAAAATTATTTTTGTCAATTTAAAAATATCTTTTATTAGTCATCATTTTAACAGAAAAACACCGCAAAAATTGCCATACATATATGTGTATAAATATATATACACTCACGTAAATAAATATTAGTAGATCAACTTAAACTCAGATCAAAAATCAAAAAAATCTAGATCAACTTAAAGTCGATCGAACTAGCTCGATGAATTTAATTCTACATTAGTAGATTTTGGATCGAATCAATTTCTAAAAATACATAGAATCAAGTAGATTATCGGATTGGATAAATTGTAAGTGACCTAATTAACTCAATACATGACACCTTATAATTATTTCTGATATTAGTTGTAAATAAGATTAGGTATATATAATATTTTTTGACAAAGAATATGTAAAAGTTCCTAAAATCTCATATCTTATTTATTATTTTTTAAAATTAATTTATATTTATGTGATAATTAACTAAATTCGTAAAATATCTCCAACCAGCATTATCTATGTTTTTCCAGCTACTTAATTTGATTTTTTTTCTCAATATAAAATTTCATCAAATTTCATTGATTTTGATATTTATTAGACAGAAAGTAATTGGTTCACAATTATTTTTTTAATTTTAGTTACGTAAAATAAAAGTATTTTATTATGTTAATAATTAGATATATTATAAGATAAAAATTTATATTAATACATGTAGGATAGATATAAATTAATTGTTTATATTTAGGTTTGGGAAGAAAATGAAATATTTTTTATTCATATTTTTTTTAATTAAAATATTCTCATAATTACGGTTTTTTTTTATAATATGATAATTATCATTTTTAGTTATGACCCATGAGCCATAAATACTGAAATGTCCACGATAATTGATGCGGATCAGAGATCCGACGGTAGATGTACCTTCACACGTGGTCGTTTCTCTGCATTGAGCTTCCGCACCTCGTACCGGATCCGCTTGGAGAAAAGCCTGCTCCTCCGCTTCTCCTGGTACCTCTTCACTCTCGCCGCCCTCTCTCCTCCGCCCTCCGGCACTCTCCACGCCGTCGCCGGCCCCCATCCTTCATTCCCTACCTCCACGAACACCTGCAATTAAACCCACCCATATATGGGGATTAATTTTCGGTTCTTCACAGATTTTCACCATAAGATTCCATACCCTCTAATTACAGTA
This sequence comes from Apostasia shenzhenica, assembly GCA_002786265.1. Classification (NCBI taxonomy): domain Eukaryota; kingdom Viridiplantae; phylum Streptophyta; class Magnoliopsida; order Asparagales; family Orchidaceae; genus Apostasia; species Apostasia shenzhenica. Next base: position 7,411,488 of record KZ451982.1, read on the forward strand.
TCTTACCGCCAGCGAGCTTCCGTCGAGCTCCGGAACCACCCTCTCGGAGTTGCGATTCCCATCGATGTACAGCGAACCCCGATCAGACCACGCCGTGAGGATCTCTTCGTAGTCAAGATTTAGAGACAGAGCCCGCCGCAGGGCTGCTCCGCCGCTCCACAGATCAAAACCACCGCAGCTGCCTCTCTCCGGTGAGGTCGCCGCTTCCCCGGTCGAGTTATTGCAATAAGCCCATCGCTCCCGGCCTCGGATCACCCTCCGAGCGAGCCCCTCTCTAGATTCCTGGTCGCAGACCCAGCTCAACCCCGATGATGGCGTTGAGGGCGGCTGCGCCGCAGCTGCCGTCACCGTCGAGGATGAGCAGGAGGCCGAGGAAGATGCCAAAATGGCGGCTAGGGAGGGCTCCGGCTCGGCACCACCGTTCTGATCGAGGAGGGAGGCTATGTTGGGGTCTTTTTCCAGTATGTCGAGCTGGCGGCCGCCGTCACTGGAATCGCCGAAGGATGGCGATGGCTGTGACGGTGAGGCTGGCTCCAGGGGGAGGAGCTGCCGGCGGAGGCTTAGGAACTTGGGCTTTCGGATCTTGGTCCGGCTTCGGCGGGAAGAGCCCGGGCTAGCCGGCGGAGGCAGAGGTGGAGGCGGTGGCGCCGGGGGGTCGTTGAAGCACATCGGCGGTGGTGTTGAGGGAAGAGAGAGAGATGGCAAAAGTGTTGGAGGGAAGGTGCACTTTTTCGCGCAAAGATGTGGACTGGTGGGGCCAGGGGTGCCACCTCACCAGGATTTGTATGACACGTGGCTGATTGCAATTGCTCGGATGTTGTAGATTTTTGGCGTTATCCGGATTGCTGTGGCCTACTTATCTATTCCTTGCTAGGTCCAGAGTCTCCAGACTCCAGAATGATCACAATATCTAATTGAGTCAACTCAGACCTTTAAAAAATTAAAATATTTTAAAAATTAAAAAAAATAAATTACCTCTTAAAATTAAATCAATCTAATAGCTATTTTAACTATAACTTATCTTTTTTTTATTATTATAGTTAAATTTTATTTGAACATATTTATCTGAACTAATTGAATATATATATATATATAGTAGCACCGAGAAAAAGTCTAAGGTCTTTAGTTGTTAATGTTCTGAATTTGCATTTTGTGTTTTTTTTTTTAATTCAAATTTTTCTTTTTATATTTCATCAAAATAAAATTTTAATTTTTTTATAGTAATCAAAGCTTATAAAATTTTACTATGAACTTCTGAAAAATTCTGCTATAGAGCTTTTGCTATCAAGAGCGAACGTTTATGTAAATCTTGTATTTATTCTCATTTAACTATATGTTTTTTTCAGAAAAAAAAATTATATGTTACTTTTTTTTGTGATTTGGTTTAATTTCATATGTAAGATGATCTGATTGCTTGTGTACTTAATCTTTCATTAGCAACCATAAAAGGATTTAGGGGAATTTCATTGGTTCAATGCATGTTATGTTATGATTAATTGTTTTATTTATTAATATATTTAAATAATATTATAAAAAATTTAAAATAACATTAATATCATATCACTTCGAATTAAAGAATAGGGGTGACAATATATGACCCGATCCGTGAATTCGACCCGCAAATTTTTAATATGAATCATGAATTTTGACCCGTTTATTAAAAAGGTCGGGTTCGGGTTCGGGTTGGGCATTTATAAAAAAATTTTATAAACGGGTCGGGTAGACCCGTCAATCCGACCCATTTATTAATCGGGTCAAGTTCAGGTCATGGATTTTGACTCATTTAATAAATGGGTCGAGTTGGGGTTGAAGCTATTCGGGTCGGGTCGAATTTAGGTTCGACTCGAACCCGACCCGAACCCAACCCGCCGACTCATTTTGCCACCCTTATTAAAGAAGCCTTAAATTCAATATTATTATGGTATTATTTAAAAAAATTAATGTTAAGATTGATGATATGTTTAGACAAGAGTAATTTAGTAATAGATCTTTATAATTTATTTATAATTACAATTTGATTTATGTTTTGTGAGATTCTTCAATTAGAATCTTTTCAAATAAAAATAAAACTTTATTGAGCTCTTATTTTGCTTTACTTTTAAGTTCACATTTTAAATTTTGAGAAATTAAGTAAAATATTTTAAAAAATATGAACTAAAATATAATTATGAGTAAATTGTAAGAACCCATAACTTATCTTATTAAAATTATAAAATTATTACCATAAAATGTCATATAAATGTCACCAAAAATAGAGAAATAATATTGAATTGATATTCTATTATTTTTTAATATAATGATATTGAATAAAATAAATACTAATTTAAAAATAATATAAATATTGACTTACATATAATATAAGTATCAAGATAATATTAAACTAAATACTTCTTATATGACATCTAAATATTACTAGAAATATAAGGTTGGATTGATTTATTAAGGAAAATTTATATTTTAATAGTAATATTATTAAATTAATAAAAAATAATATGAGCTTATACGTAATATTAATATTTAAATAATAAAATAAATAAGTTATTCTTTTTAGAAAGTAATAACTAAGTTACATTTTACAGTAGGCAATTTAAAGGGAAAAATTAAACTCAAGTCTCTGGGTTTAGAGTAAAAAAGCATTTAATTTCATATTTTTAAAATTTTAAAATTTTAATATCTTTTTTTTTAATTTATTATTATGAAATATTTTTAAATTCTAATTATACTTTCCCCTCTCCAGCATGAGAATATAATTACAATTTTAGAAACTTTAATAATAAATAATTTTAAAAGTGATTCAGTGTTAAAATTTTTAGAAATTGTAATTTTACTGCTATTATATCCAAGCGTAATTTACCAAAATAATTATTTTATTTCAAACATTAATGAATGCAAGTCACATTTGCAGGGAAGAGATATTTCTCGTTGAGGAGAAGTCATTGGGTTCGGACGGCGCACCGTCCGGAATCCAATCAGAGGGGGCCACGTGTGCCATACAGCTGGGTCCGGGCACACGTGGCGCCCTCTGATTGGGCGTCCGAACGATGCGCGCGGTACACCCAATAATTTTTCATCGTTGGAGAACTAATGAATCAAGTTAAATCTGACATAGCTTTTATTAAAGTTTTTATATTTTCTTTTTAGGGTATTAATTTTATTTTTTAGAAGCAAGGCATTAAAATTTTCAGTGAAATGCATAGGATATAATTTGGACGGCAGTGATTTCCTGAACACAGTGGGATCCACATCTGATCAGCACGTTACCTGTCACGTGACTTTTGGTTTTGGCCGACAACCAAACAGAAGAATTTACATACAGAACACTGAATTCATCACAAATTACGTATTTAACCATCTTTTAGTAAATATTATACATATCACACTCTGCTTATAGATTTTACATTTCTATTGTAACAATAGAAATGTAAAAAGAGTATGATATGTGTAATATTCACTAAAAGATGGTGAAATGTGTAATTTGTGATGAATTCAATGTTCTGTATGTAATTACCTCAATCAAATATTAGCAATCAATTTACATGAGAAATATTATATAACCTCAACAATTAGCTTATAAATTTTTTTATCATGAATTAAAATTTTAATATATTAAATTATTTAATAAATTAATATTTAATTTATTAAATAATTTAGTATATTAAAATTTTAAATTATAATAAGTTAATTTATAAGTCAGTTATTAACAACATATGACAACACTCAATTTATATATATTTATTTGAAATCTATTATAAATTTAATATTTAAAAATAAATGAACAATAGCTCATTTTTAAAAAGAAAAAAAAAATTAACATATAACTTGTTATTCCTAACATTGACTTCATGGCATAACATGATGGCTATTTCATGATAACGATGATTTATATTTTTTCAAATCTCAAGGCTTCCCATGAGAGAAAGATGACATATTCGAGTGCATCAATCATAATCATGATAGAAATTTTTATGAATTTTCAAAGAGGAATTTAATATAATATCATAGCACAATAATATTTTATTATAGTTTGCCTCATAATCATCATTTATATTTTTCTAAGATTTTTGAAAAATCTACCTCATAAGCCCATTTGAGAGGTGGGGCAATATTCTGTACGCTAGTGTCGCTGCGTCGCCTTCATTTAGCCTACCTCATGGCCACCTTAGAGGCTTCAATTGAAATTACCACATAAACCTGCTACAATATTTCATGTGACGAGAAATCAGAGTATTCCTCATGCCTCCAGAAGAAATAAGGAAGACTAATAACATAATTACATACCTCATTATTTTGCACAAACTAACAATATATCTCATCCAATAATTTAATATGTAAAATAATTGGTATAAATGGTCATTAATAATATAATGGAAATGAAACGTGATAGACTAATGAGGTATATCATGACTTCTCATTGAGGCTTTTTCTAAGTCTTATTTCGTGGAATAGTCACGAATTTTTCCAATATGGTAGCAGTTGCAATTTCAAGATTCATATAATAGTATTATAGACCCATCTTGTCTGTTGCAAAACACGGATACAACCACAAGACTTCAGTATGATTAAATGAGTCTCACACATTCCGCATCTCACCTCTAACTTTTTAAGTACAATCTTCAGCTCTCTGCACCTCCTCTTTATTTATTGTCACTACACCGAAATCTAATAAATCAATAGCACATCATCACTAGAAGATCTCTCATACATTCAAAGGATGTTCATGTCTTCCTAACATTAATCCCTTTCAAGGTTACTATTCACATGATATCAAAAGATAAGAGGCGATATTTCTCGCAATGCTTACAAATAAGTACAACAGAAAGCCCTAACCTTACCAACCTTAGAGAACTTCTATGTAACATTCTCCTTATTTTTTTGAGTATCTCACCGTATAATATTCTGATGTATTTAATTCTTCTTATCATTTTGTCTCCTCATTATAAGAAGTCAAATATCCTCATTTCTCTATATATATTTCTTATGCTCAAATTAAAATTGAACATGAAACTTTAGGTAGCTTAAGTACACTTGGCGTTATGGTTAATAAAAAAAAATATCATTTCTTCGACCCGGAGGAAGATATCTAATAACTAGAGATATCATACCTCAAAACATGCCACTTGAAAAGCTAAATCCGATCGAGTGGTCACTATTCCGAACCATTCCGAATGAAATGAGATGAGCTTAAATGTTTGAGAGAACCCAAAAGCTCGATAACACCCTATCCCAAGACAACTCAAGGAACTCCCTGAGGAGCAACCCTGATAGCTTTCAGCCACTATAATAACATTTGGGAGTGTGGAGATAATTATTGTACAAAGGACTATATTAAGCATATTACAGGCATTTATACAAGTATCATATCTATGATTTGTTCAATATGACACCAAAAGCCATAAAACTTTTGGAGTATCAAAGTTAAGAGGAAAACACTACACTGATTTTGGACCAATGTTCAGTGGAATGGTTGATTTGCTTTCAGGTTCAGCTTGGTCAGCATTGCCTTCTCCTAAAAGAGAATCACCATTCCCACCAAGTTTCTGCAACACATTTTCTCTCGAAGATCGATGACCTGTTGATCCTACACTGCTTGAAATGCTTGATGTATTGCTGCTTCTCGCTCCCTTCCGTTTCTTTACCTTCTGAGCCCAACCCAGCAGGCTCTGCTGAACATGTTCTTCGAATATCGCCTTTTTGAACGAGCTTCCCATCTTTGGAACCAACAATACAAGTAAAAGATTGAGAAGAAGAAGCAAATTTTGCAAGTATGATAAAGAAAAGGCTACTGCCAGTTACCTGGGTAACAATGGCATAGAGTGGCAGAGTGCTATAGCTGCAGAGAATCTGAATTATCACCCTAGAAAGTAGAGAAGGGATTGTTAGTGCATAGTTTGAGAAGGATACGATTGAAGACCAAATTGTGAGGTTGAAAGCTCCATGTACCCTATCACAAGTCTGGGAATGATAAACCGCATCTTTCCCATGATGCAGGAACTCAGCCCATATGTAGTCTGCAAACGAAAAATATGAAATAATCCAATGTTTATACAACAACAACAACAACAACCAAGCCTTAATCCCACTAGGTGGGGTCGGCTACATGAATCCTTTGTTTCCATTGCGCTCTATCAGTTACCAAATTCTTATCCAACTTTAAATAACTAAGATCACTCCTTATAGTTTCTTGCCATTTCTTTGGTCTCCCTCTTCCTCTTTGTACATGTGCAAAATCCAGTAACTCAATTTTTCTAACTGGAGCTTCAATTGGCCTGCGATTTAGATGTCCAAACCATCGAAGCCGACTTTCTCTAAGTTTATCCTCAATTGGTGCAACACCAACTTTCTTTCGGATATACTCATTTCTCATTCTATCCTTTCGTGTATATCCACACATCCACTTTAACATCCTCATAAATAATCCAATGTTTATATGGTGAAATAAATTAATGAGAGGGGGATTTACAGATGACACATTGAAGTTACTAATTTACAAATTAACCATCTCAAAATACAGAGTATATACTAGTAAACATGAGCACATAAATATTCCGTTCTACAGAATCCCATTTATAGGCCCAGCAAATGCATTACTATCATTTTCTTTCTAACATGAGTTCAGATAGAAGAGATCTGGTCTTTCAATGATCTTAAAGTACACATAACAATGAAGTTGAATAGTCATGCGAATGACAGAAGAAACAAAATTTTAATTGTAATGAATGTGGACAACATGACTATCATTATGACATCAGGAACAGATGTGTACAATGTAAATTTCATGATTCCAATGTTGAATTCATAAATAATCAATTTTAATGGGATATGCAGGTAATTTAAAAACCACAGCCGTTACCAATATCCAGAAGAAGAATGAGATTTCGAAGGAGTTTTGAAAGAGGATAAAGTGGATCAAGTAGAGGACAATCTTGGGCCGGTTGAACCAAAAGTGATCATCTGAAGGCTTTACTATCAGATCTCCCTCGATAGCTGAGTGTTTTTCAGCGACATCATGAGCAAGCCGAGTGATTACATGCTCCAGCTTGGTGCCTACTGCAAGGAGAAGCTGCAAAAAATGGATTTATTCAATGTCTTCTAAGAAGAATATAATCAGTGTATATCAGCATGAAATATATCCCAAGCCATTATTGTCCTAAATGAAATCATGAATTTTGTATATTGACGGTACAGCTCAGCAAACAGCAGTGCAATAGAAGAGTTGAACATCGTCAAAATGCTTATAAATGGGAAACAAATGAAGTATTCCTTTTCTCCTAAATAAGATTATATAATCTCATCTAAATTCCAAAAAAAAAATAAGAAGAAAACAAAAATGAAGGTAAGTGATTCAAACCGGAAGCCATCACAGTGGAGATCGAGTCTTCCACATCTGAAACCCATTCTTCCACTGGAAGAATACCATATTTCCTACATGTCTTCTCACTAATAGGATACGAAGAATGAACTAGAGAGAATTAGATTAGGGTTTAGACTAGGAATCTCAATGATCATAAATGAAAAACCCAAAGTAGATGATCGTTACGCATTGCAAAGCGTATACCTATAAACTCAAATAAAAATGTGTTTTAAGCTCATAACTCAAATTGATCACAAAATTACAGGCTTTACCCAAATAATTGTATGGACAAAATATCGGCTGCGGTATTCTCCTTATAAAATAAAGGGTTTCAAACACAAAAAAATCAATTTCTTTCCTCTCTTTGTCCACTGCTATGGCTTTTGGATTGTCCTCTTACCTTTTTTTTAGCTTTCTTCTTATTTTTTGGGAATTTAGACGAGATTAAATGATCTCGTTTAGGAAAAACCCCAACAATTGGTATCAAAGTCACAAGTTAGGCTTAGTTAGGCAATTTCTTCAAAGAAATCATTTTCTTTCATAAACTCTTCGTATTTTTATGGATTCCTGTTTAACAAATGTATATAGACAAAACGTTCTATGCAATCTGGCATTTCCATCCCATAAGGGCTGCCCAGTCTGTCACAATGCAACAGGGGCTATTGGGCAGTGACTATATGTTGGCAAGATGCACTCCCAAGACCGGCCGTGCGACATAAAGGCATGGAACAAACAATTTTGGTTATTAGGATTCCTACGTGAGCATTGATTATAGTGAGATCATGCATTAAACGAACCATCCGGTGCAACACCGCATGGTTTGATCGTAGGTTACAGGAATAATTCTTGTGCTGAACAGACCATCCTATGCAGGATTTTAATCACGTATTGGAATGGACCATCAATATTATCCTAGATGGTTTGATCGATCACGGGGTTTCTTTTCCATGCAGAACAATCCATCTGGTGTCTAGCTTGTATCGAATGGTTCGATTTCAATTTTCGAGATTTTCAAACCATACAAAACGGACAATCCAGTTTTGAATCAGACAGTCCAATCCAAAATTCTGGGATTTCATATAAGGTTTGACTGGGATACTCAATCCAAAGATCGGATGGTTTAATTTGTGTTTCCCCGTAAATCCTTTAATGGTTTCTTAGCAATTTTTGTTTATTTTTAAATCTCAATTTAATTGATATTTACTGTCCAAAGACTAAATGGTAATGTTGCGCTACCTATCTCACAGCCCAATTAAAGTTGAATTTGTTATAGTCTTAATTTGTAAAACTACTCTTGCATGATGATATAATTTAGATATTCCAATATTATCATTGTAACTTTCTGATAAAATTAAGATTTTAATGGTGAGTTTGCTTTGTTCATACAATCAATACACAGTTTATAAAAAATGAAAAATGACCAATAGAGAAGTTTCGACACTCAAAAACTAAATGATAAAATTACCAAGAAAGCAAGTACTAAGATTTCTCGAGATATCATTGTAAAAGAATTACAAGGCATAAGCTACATATTAATACATCGAATAGAAAATAAGAAAAAAGTTGAGAGCACGAAAAAGTTAAAATCCTCAAGAAATGGTTTCAACTCTTACGTGCATATATCAATCAATAAATAGCTCAGGAGTTGTAATGTTGACAATATTTAGAATTCTCAAAAGGAAAGGAAATCCTTACGAAAAATAAGTGATAGCCAAAGAGAAGTTACTTACCATTAAGGGAATGGACGCTATCCAAAAATAAGTGTGCCAGCCTGCAAAAAACAAACAAAGTGCAAATCAGCTCGCAAAAGGCAGCAACCGGACTTAAAAAGCTTTGACATAACAATTTTGAATTAGCCTAGGGAAACAATAAAAGAGAAAAGATTACTATAAGAACTGGATGCACGTAAGATTGTCGCAAATGATAGTTTTAGAATAAAGCTGCTTGTGCAAATAACTGCATGAAAATTGAAATTATCTAAAAAGAAAATTTTGAAATTTACCTTGAATAATGGTTTCTAGCATACTACAAAAAGTCTTGACATTATTTTGAGTTAAAGTTTCAGAGCATACTATTTACGTAGAGAATGGTTTATATATCAGTTCTACATATATATACTATGAAATTAAAGCATAGGAATATTGGAATAATTTATTAGGTATACAAGAGATAGCTATAACTATTAATATCATTATAATTAATAAATTAATAATAAAAATAATAACAATGGTGATGGCTGTGGATAATTTTTAATTAAGTATTTATAGATAAGTCATATATATAATGTAAGATATAATATAATATAATATAGGACAAATTTCACCCAGGTCCCTGAGTTTAAGGGTTAATATCACACAGGTCCACATTTTTTAAATTTTATCATCGGGATCCCTAGGTTTTCAAAAATTATCATCTCGGTCCTTCTTTTATTTTTTTATTATTAAAAAATATACAAAATTACCATTATACCCTTACCCCCCTCTCTCCACTAGATCGGTAAGGGTATAATGGTAATTTTGTATATTTTTTAATAATAAAAAAATAAAAAAAGGACCCAGATGATAATTTTTGAAAACCTAGGGACCCTGATGATAAAATTTTAAAAACGTGGACCTGTGTGATAATAACCCTTAAACTCAAGGATCTGGGTGAAATTTGCCCTATAATATAATACAATATAATATGACATAGAATATAGAGAGAAAGAGAGAGAACAAGAGAGAGAGAGAGTGAGTGAAAGAGTGCCAAAAGCAATAACTTTGTTCCATAACTTTCACCCTCTCTTCTCTTTTATCTCTCTACCTCTCCTCCGTCATGCTCTCCCATCCGTAATTTTAGCCCTCCCTTTTTTTCTCTTACAATCACTTTCACTCTTTACACATGGAAGCATAGCTATGCTCTCTCTTCAATCTCTTTGTCTCTCTTACAAGTTGAAACACAACCATCAATAAATAATAGAATGAAGAGCAAAAATTAAAAGGCTACTTCACCAACTTTTACCAGTTATATATATAAAGTAGGAGGAGATGCTGACTATTGCTACTCACTGTGAAAATAAAAAGTGGTAAACAAGAACCATTGAGCAAACTATGATCCAAAAAAAAAAAGAAACAAATCTTTACAGTCTTGACTAAGAGGTTGTTCTTACCATTAACATTCAGCAGCAAAAAGACAATCACAAATAACCACAGGTACCAGCTGAAAGAATGAACATCTAATGATAATTTAATGATACAATATAACTTTGAGAGTTGTAATACTTAAATTACAATGAAACCAAGAGACATTTTGAAATTAGGGAAGCATACCTAATGCCGACAACTTTCTTGAAATCAGATTCAAGGGCTCGAATCATATACTTGTGAAAATTAAATTTTGGATTACTCCTGCAATGAGTCTGTCTCAAAAATTTAGAAATTAAGAAAAGAAAATAAATAGTACAAGACGTAGGCAGTAAGAGACTAAAAGATCCTTTTAACATTAACAGAATAACATACCATGATAAAGCCAAGCCTCATAGTAGTATAGTCAGACTTTGTCACTGATCCATAGAATTGCTTACCAAAGGAATGCTAAAGTAGCAGCAACAATAACAAAAAAATATCAAACTTCTTTCTACTACTTCTTCAAAGTACATATCATGGTACTTTCAGTTATAACAATCCATAAGACATTGCAGACTATGTGAATCATGTAGATCAAAGTCCATATAGCAACCGAAAAGAAGTTAAACAATAGTATATAACACACCAACTACAAGAAAAATTGACAAGAATATGTATGCCAGCATCTCATGATATATTACACGGCCTCATGAGAAAGGATACTGACAACTCCTTTTAACATTATGTTATTTTAAATGATCAATGTTTAGACTCGATAATTAAAGATGGGAGAATAACACATTGGGTTTAGGCAATTGGAAATGTAGAGGGATTTACACATACTAGAGTTCTGCAATAAAACAAAATCTGGCATTAGTAAGTTATCGTGTCTTCTACTTTATTTGACCTTTTATACCGTGCCAGTGACGCGAGAGCTTTTTCTACCTCAGCCAACACATTATTGCTACTTCAATTGGATACCGACCACGCTTCTTTTTTACCTCAATTAAGTTCGTATTGTAGAAAAGATAGAACTTTGGTATTTTTCATTTTATTTATTCAATAAGTCAAAGACTCGAAGACAACAGGATATACATTTAATTTGATTAGATCACACTAATCAATATATCAAAGTTCAAGTCACGGTAATTATATTATTTATCAAATGTATCTTGCTTGTACTGAGCTAATTGAGTTGGGAACTACCGAATTTTATGATATTATTATAAATTTTAATATTTTTGAAATTCAATGGTTGTTGATGAATGTTTTCAAGGATGAATTATCTATAATATTGTTTTTAGTAGTATCAAGAATATTTGAGGATATAAAAATGTAATTAATTTCTTTTGAAATTCATATCAACAATGTGAATAAATTATTATAGTCTATTAATTATATGAGCTACACCTTAAATATAAGAATGTCATATGATATATATACAAATATATATATAATTGTTGTACCTTGATGCATCTATATTCTAATTTTTTTAAGTTTGTCATATAATCGTATGCATATCATATCGTATTTATATTGTCGTATCATATCCATACTTCATAGATGAAACCCTAGTAACTGATAACTTGCATTTAATATGAAGAATATAATTCAATCGCCAAGAAATTTTCAAACAACTTTCACATACCAGCCATGCCAAGATGACTGAATCCTTGCCAATACCCTGGAAGTGGTCCTTTATAAATTCTATTTGATGCACATGAGTAATTCTTGGTACTGTAAATATTAGTGCAATTAAATCAGGATGGAGTTCTACTATTTGATATAGTACCGGTCATAGTATACGTACCATTTTCCGAATCATTCTTTTGGATTGAGTCCTCCCAATGTTTCCATTGTTGTATCTAAATTATAGGAGACAATTTTAGTTACAATTAAAATTGACCTTTTCTCAGGCACCAATCTGAATTGTTTATGCACACAATTGAAGGATTAAGTTTTTCTAAAGAATAACTCAAATAAATGTTTTCGAGCCTCTTTACCTTCAACCCTCCTAAGCACATTGTAAGCACTGAGAAAACCACATGTGTCGTTGCCAGAACGAAAATAAAGATGTGCAACTGATGCAAAGCTTGCTCAGACAGCAAAGGGAATTTGTCCTGAAAGTAAAAGCCAACACCAGAAGAAAATAAATCAATGAAAAAGCTATAAACAACCAAAGAAAAATGCTTTGTAGCCCCATAAGTTACCCCCAGACTTTAAATCAACTAGGATTCTAATGTCGCACTTATGTGGCAATGGTGCCACGTAAACAAAAGTTACTTTTTTGCTAATGTGGCACCATTGCTATATAAAATTCTAGTTGGATTTAAAGTTTGGGGTCATTTATTGGGGATATGTAGCATTGTTCAACAACTAAAAGAACTGAAATCAGCAGAAAAAATATAAGAACAAGAAATTTAGGGCTCGTTTGACAGTAGATTCAGGTTCAAAATAAATAGAATCAGATTCAAAGTTTGAAGCAGTTTCAGATAAGTGAAGAAGTTTCAAACTTAAATTCTGTTTGAATGAAAAGTAGCTTGAAACTAGTTTTGAATCTACTTTAATTTTTTTTATTTAGATGAATATTAATTTAGAAACTACTTCATCTCACAATAAAATCTCAAAAATAATAAAAATAAATAAAATTTATAATAAAAGTAAATAAAAAGATATTTATTCAAAATTTCATAATTTATTTGAATATTTATTAATTTAAAATTCTCATGAGAATATATATTAAAATTTGAGATATTTAACGGATGTGGTTATGAGTCAAAAGATGATTTGTTATTATTTTTCAAAATTTGAATTTATCAGATTTAATTATTCCTTAATTTTAGCCTTGAGAGAAATACTAAATTTATCCCCAGATATGCTTTTCTGAAAATCTGGAAAAAAAAAAAAGAAGCAATAGCGAGTCTGAAACCACCTTTTCGGTGGTTTCCGTTTCACGCTTCTAAAACAGATTCAGATTTATGGGATGAATCAGAATTGTTTCGCTAATTAATTTTATTAAATTGGCTTCGTCCCTCTTGAAACCTGTTGAAGCAGTCAATCAAACATGCCCTTACTGGTTAACATAGAGAATTGGGAAATCTGTGAAAAAGGATGGATTGAAGCTAATACATTGGCGCCACAATGAAGTTCTTGCGAAGAGAGCAATCGCCTTTTTCCGCCGGCGGAATCCGCGAGATGCTGGAGGGTGGCTTCAGTTGGCTCCTCCTTGCAGGGAAGCATCCTGCTCGTCCACTCCTTCGAGATGCAGATCCGCACGATCGTTGTCTGGAATACCGTCAGCAGCAGGGATATGAAGCCCAGAAGCATCAGCTCTGCACCCAATGCGATAACGCATTGCCGATCTACCGTCACAAACCCCTAACACGTTCCCATTTTTTCTGAAATTTTAACGAAAATGCGCAGCGAATATACCTTCTTTAATTTTCTGAAGGGCTTCGAACAGCGCTTTCTGGTTTTTCCTCTTCAGAAACTGCTCGGTGAAGTGAGATTGTGACATGTAAGAAAAAATCGCACATGCGGAGATGAAACGGAGAGAGATAGAGAGATCGTTCACCTTGCCAAGGAAATGAAGAATGCGCTCAACGATTAGGGAGATAAAGACGATGACGGAGCAAACGGCGGCGACGATCCAGGTCGGCGTGACCTCCAACCTCTTCGCGCCCTCAAGTTCTTCCGTCATTTTCGAAACCCACGCCCAAACCCCAACCCACTCTCTTGTGCGAACTGATTAAAAAGCCGCTTTACCAACTTCCTTCTCTGAAGCAAAGCTCCTGGCTTTCACGACAGAATCGTGAGCTCTAAGTCTTCACTGGGTGGCAAAGAGGTCAGGGACTAGAAGACAGAGGAGGAAGAGGAATAGAGAGCCGTCGCAGTGAAAGGCAGCAAGAAGAAAATGGTAGCACAACAGAGCCCCTCAGTTGACGACGATCGCCATGGCAAACGACGTTTGTAGACTCCCAGTTTGAACTTTGAATCGCAAGGCCTTCCATTGAGGACAATTACGTCCCGGTTCCTCATTAATTACTAAATTTTAAAAAGATCCAATTTTAAACATTCCACATCAATCCCTTCGTGTAGGGGCTAGAGTTCGATCAATTGATCGATAATCAAATGGTGTTTTAACTGATATTTATCTCGAATCATATTCGAGTCTATTTTGTTAAGCAAGTCACAAACTATATGTACAACTAATAATTTTCTCGAGCCAAATTTAAGCTATAGTCAAATTAAATTAATTTAAATCGAACTTTCCTTAAACTTTATTTTTTAATGTAGCTCACAATAGTGTATTTTGATAATTTTTGTCACTTTATCTTATTAAAATATATTAATAATTATTATTAAATAAATGATAAAAATATCATTTGCAACATAACAAATTTTTTTATTAAATCATAAATTTATATTAGTTAATATTTTTTTCTCATTCTTCACCTCATCTCCTTCATTTCCTATCCCTCTCCCTCTCTGTCCCAAAATTTGGCATTTTAAGCAAAACTATATATCAAAAATCTTGCATGAACTGAGGAATGCTTAGTAATAAAGCAAAACACTTGACGCATCGACTTCACGTAAGAGTTTGAGGATCAATTCAAGCACTTTATGATGAAAGTTTTGGTTTATGGAGAAGTTATTATATGCGACGAGTGATCATATTAGCAGTTAGCTCGCCAATCATGTCGTGCTACTTAGGAAAGTGGGCCTCGCCATGTACAGAACATCATACATAACCTTAAGAAGTCAAACATCAGAATGATCTGCCTAGTCAATTTGACCATACAATTTATACGGTCAACAAATCAGGAATAGATCAAGATAAGTATTCATCCAAAAATATAAATATAACTTAAGATCAAATATATATCAATTAGAGAGGATTTATGCACATGTGATACCTATTATTCTTGATAGATATTTACCTGATATCAAATTATACCTTTGTTTAGATGAATACCTACTTAATCTCGTAGTATAATGGACTGTCCAATTTGCATGACCGTCTAGTCATGCCACTCAGATGGTCCGTCTAAGTGCTTGGCATTTTAATACCATTTACGCTCACTTACATGCTCGCCACGCAAACTACTAAAGTAGCTCGCTAGCTTAATTTTTCCGATTTATGAGAGTTAGTAAAGTACTTTGAACTTTTAGATCTTGATAGAAAATTCACAGGACTCGTAGCTATGAATAATTCAACCTATGAACTTGTGTGAAATTGTGGCCTGACCTAAGGGACCTGAATGTAATTGTCTTTTTAAAAAAAAAATTATACTATCTGGATTTAACTAATTATTAGAAACCACCGACCTGATCTCGTACTGCTGCTGTCGGGGGCCTTCAATGAATTCCACATGCCACATTATAATAACACTGATTATAAAATTAGTTAATTTACCAACAGAATATTAAATTCATCATAAATTATGTATTTTATTATTTTTTAATAAATATTATACATATTACACTCTTTTTATATTTTTATTATTACATTATATAATATTTATTAAAAGGTGATAAAATGCGTAATTTGTGATGGATTAGTGTTCTGTATGTAAATCCCCCTATAAAATTTTATCAAAACAAAAAAAACTGATTATAAAATAAAGAAAAGTATAATTAAGTATTATTAGATTATAAGTATAATTAAATTAAATATTACGATAATAATCATCCAGATTTTTGGGATTAGATCCTGGTTTATAAAGGGCTATAAATTTAAATTCTTTTACACTTTGTAAAATAAGGACGTTAAATTTAGGGGTGACAATATATGATCCGACTCATGAACTTGACTCGAACTCGATCCGTAAATTTCGAGTATGGATCATGAAATTTGACCTATTTATTAAACAGATGGAATTCGGGTTAGACATTTATCAAAAAATATTCTATAAATAGGTCGGGTTGATCCGCCAACCTGACTCATTTATTAATCGGGTTTGATTCGGGTCATGAATTGTGACCCGTCGATCCATTTTGCCAATCCTAATTAAATTTATATACCTCTCGTAAAAATAAGGATCTAGCCGCTAAGATCCTGATAATTTTTTTGACATTCTCAAGTACTCTAAAGAAAAGCTTGACAGAAATGAGATCCGTTTAATAGAATTCTTCCAAGTTCTTTTCTTCATTGACGGCGTAAAATTTTAATAACAAATTAAATGATGAGGAAAGAGCAATATAAAAAGAAATGAACCACAACATAAAGATTTTATAATCGATGAAAAACCTAAAAAAAAAAAAATACCATAATGCCAATTTTAGCTTTTTGAATTCATTAGATATATGTGTTCGAATGCAATTGAGAAAAGCACAACACAGAAGAAATGGTGAATATATTTGTAAGGGGTTGTCTCTTGTGCCTTCTACTGATTAGTAGAATAGAAGTCGAGCCTTGGGGTCTCACGATCACTAGTGCCGAAGTGTTTCTGATGGC
The DNA here is from genome assembly GCA_002786265.1 of Apostasia shenzhenica. Taxonomy (NCBI): domain Eukaryota; kingdom Viridiplantae; phylum Streptophyta; class Magnoliopsida; order Asparagales; family Orchidaceae; genus Apostasia; species Apostasia shenzhenica. The sequence continues at coordinate 7,428,400 of KZ451982.1, forward strand.
CTATGGTTATTAAAACGTCATTATTCAATTGAAGTTAAGGTGAGATTGTAGTAAATATTTAGTATAAAATTTTACAATAGATTGTTTATAACCCAATTTTAAAGAGCAATTCCGTAATTTGCCCTTAATCAGTAATAATTTTTTATTATTAAGTTTGTTTGTTTGTAAAATTAAACTTGGATAGAGATACTTTTTTATTGAAAGTTGTGAATAATGTGAAATAAAGTTAGTTATTATGTTAGAATTTGTGAAGGATACGATATAAAGTTAGTTATTATATTGGATATGCGAGAGATGTGATATAAGTTAGTTATTATTTTATTAATGTGTGTAGGATGTGAAATAAAATTAATTTTTAATATTAAATTTTATGTGTGATGTGATATGTCTGACTAAAATTAAATCAGATTAATTTTTTACTTGAAAACAAACAGGACCTAAAAGATGATAAAAAGTGACACTAACCATCCTTGATGACTTTTCACTTAGAGAGATGAAGTGATGCTGACAAAACAAATAAAATGTTCGAGTATTACAATTGAAAAATAATATTTTTAATTATACTTTTGAATGATATTTTCACAAACCCCTCAAAATAAGTCAAGTGAACGAACACAAGTACGATAATAACCAAAGAATAACAATCCGGATCAACAAGAAAAAGGGAAAGCGAGGAGTCAAATCTATTGAAAAAACTCGAGTTCATCTTCAATAGAGAGAATCCACTTTATACTCTAATGTCTTGGAGATAAGAGGAAGAAAAGCCGATAGCCATCAATTGAATGTAAGTCCGTGTTTATGGCGATTTTAATTGCCGTGATGAGTCTGCAATCAGGAGGAGAGATTTAAAGGGTATTGTGAAGTGTAGAATGGGTAACTAGGACTAGGAGGCAATTAGGAGAGCGACAACGAGGTGGGTTCCACCATCAAATGATGGGAATGCGAAGACCCACATGAAAGGACATTAAAGGTCTGTTTATTTTGTAAGATTAAATTTAATAAAATTAAAATTAAATTTGGATAGAAATATTTTTTTATTGAATATTATGAATGAAGTGAAATAAAGTTAGTTATTATGTTGAGATATGTGAGAGATGTGACATAAAGTTAGTTATTATATTAGAATATGTAAGGGATGTGATATAAGTTAGTTATTATTTTAGTAATATGCGTAAGAAAATTAATTTTAGTATTAAATTTATGTGTGATGTGATATACCATATTAAAATTAAAATAGTTAATTTTTAACTTTAAAACAAATGGAGCTTAACTTTATAAACCTCAATAATTATGGCTCTCTGTTTGGTAATAAGAAAAAAAAAATTTGGTTAGAATTTATAGTGATTTTTGAAAAATGTGTATGGTGTGAAATAAAGTAAGTTGGTTATATTAAAAATTGTGTATGATGTGAAATAAAGTTGATTGATTTATTGAGAATTGTGTTGGATGTGAAATAAAGTGATTGTTTAATGTTGGAATTTGTGTGAGATAAGATATAAAATAATTTTTAATTTTTTTTTAAAATAAATTTAAGATTTTGACCATGGGTAATTGAACTTGTAACAACATTCTAACTCTACTCCATAGGTAGAGATATTGTTCACTTTAATTTTAGGAAACTGTATAGCATGATCATCCATTCGAAGACTACTCCAGTCAAACTCACTTACTTATAGGGTTCTTCATCATTAGCGTCACGATTTTTTTTCTAAAAAGTGCTTCTACGATTTGTGATCATATTATTTACTTATATAACTTAGAAATTTTCTTTTCTTTTCGATATGGTACGATTTATTCATATCCTCTTCTCACCACTCATCATTTAACCCAAAAGCTCGTTAGAAGCTGCCCTTTACTCCAATGAATCACATCTCTTGGGACATCAGTCGATAACCAACTCTTATAATCTTTTGTACACACATTAGGGCTTATTTGGTTTGGTGTTAAAAGTTAAGTTAAGAAAAAAAAAATATTTTATTTTATAAAATTAATAGAAAATAAATTTATTTTAGTATTAGGAGGTGTGTAGGATATAAAATATAATTAATTTTAAAATTAAGATTTATATTAAATGTAAAATAAAGTTATTAAAATTTATAATAAATTTAAATATAATTAAAATATTAATTTACCTATTTTTAAGGGACAGTCAAACAAGCCCATGTGAAACTTCTAAAAGAAGCCAGATCACATCTTCTAGAATTTTTAATATTTTAAATATAAAAATGATTTTAAAATAGTAATAAAAAAAGGCAATTTCTATTCACGATTTGGAAGTTTTTAATGCCTCCATGTGCAATTAGCCAAATAAAAAAGGTTATTAAGTCTTAAAAAATAGTTTGTGCTTCAAAATGAGCTAAATATTATTTTTTAATTATTTTTTATGATTCTGTTAATTAAATATATCACAAATGTGTTCATTTATACATAAATTTATTTCGCATGGCCCTCCACCTCCTCGTTATTTAACCAAGTGAGCTTCAAACTAGAAATATATATATTGTTTAAATAGAGCACCACAATTTTCTCCATTAAACTTGAAAAATTATGAAAATATTATTTAAACTTGAAACCCTTCTCTGTTTGATTAGAAGATATTTTAGTTATAATTATGACAAAAATAACTTCAAATTTTTAAAAAATTAAATAAAATAATATTTTATTTTTCATCTTTAATACACAAATTCTAATATAGAAAAATTCACTTTATATCACATTCTACACAATTTTTAATACATCAATTAAATTCTTTTCATATCTTACATAATTTTTAATAATTAATTTATTTCTCATCATACATTTATTTATAATTTTAAAAACTGGACTAGATCTGGCGATTCAACTGATTGAACTGTGAATTGGTAGTTGAACCAGTCCGGTCCACACTCAGAACCAGGCATGCTATAGAACCGGATTAAACTAAATAGAATCGTTCAAACAGGTTTTAACTCAATATTTCTATAAATCTATATAATTTCACAAAGAATGAATCATGTAGCTTTCATAGGCTATGACTTAATTAATTTGCTTTTTTATTTTAGTTTTTTAATTAATTATCTTAAAAAATCTCATACTATTTATTATTTAATATAAAAATGCTCTTATTTTGTTAATACTTATTTTAAAAAAAATGTTCTTTTATAAATATCATTTATTTTTTTATTATTAGTAATTTTTTAGAAAAAAATTGAGATTTTCTATTATGAGTTTTTTGTTGGAATATTAGTTTATTTTTTATTATTTAATAAATATTTAAAATATATTAAATTTTATTTTTTTATAAATATATCAATTAACAAAATTAAAAATCATTAAGATTAAGTTTTTTAAATAAATATATTTTATAAATATTATTTTTTATTTTATTTATTAGTATTATTAAATCATTACCGTGACACTACGGTTTAATCTCAGTTGAATCTTAGAACTTTGAACTTTTAGCGCTGATTCTAAATCTAATTTGATTTTCAAAGCCTTATATATATTTCAAAAAATCTACAATTTTTCACCAATCCTATCTAATTATTATTATTATTTTTTAATAAAAAATTGGAAGTTTTTTTAGCCTTGAGCAATAGTATTAGACCATAGCAAAACTTGATGGTTTTGAAAACTACTGCAAGCACAGCAAAGATTAGAGATGCATATATTGCAGCCTTTTTTTGATCAAGCTGAAGCATGCATGAAAAAAGCTACATAAATAGGAAATAATACATTTTTAATGCAAAGAAAAAATTTTATTAAAGGAGAAAGATTGCAAGTTCAGATGGATGCCCTTCCGCAATCCAGAGTCACTTATTTATAGAATTTATAAAGCATATTATAGTACATCTACAGTACATTTATAGTATTTTCTACTTATTACTACAGTACTGTTACACTTTTTTCATAACTGCTACAGTTCTTTCATATTTTTATAATATTTACTATTTTCATATGATATTTTTATTTTTTACTGTACTCTCGTAGGATGCTTTGTTATATAATGTGCACCTCAAATGATAAAAAAAAAAGATTTTTTTTTTTTAGAAAATGAAAAAAAACATTTGAAGAGTATAAAGATAAGAAAAGCCAACCTCCAAACAGCGAAAGCTGCATTACTATGTCCAAAATAAATAAGTTAAGAAGAAACATAATTGGGAGTTTTCTAATTGGTCATTCTTTAAACAAATTTTAAACACCTAAATTATCTTCCAATAAAGATATTTTTTAAAATTTATAATATTTTAATTCTTGCATCAAACAGAGTCTTAGAACATTTTAGCTCTGTTTGTTTGTAAGGTTAAATTTAATAAAATTAAAATTAAATTTAGATAAAGATATTTTTTTATTATAAATTATGAATGATGTGAAATAAAATTAATTATTATATTGGGATATGTGGGGATATGATATAAAGTTAGTTATTATGTTGGGATATGTGAGGGATGTAATATAAGGAGAAGTTATTGGGTTCAGACGGCGCATCGTCCGGAACCCAATCAGAGGGTGGCACGTATGCCAAACAGCTGGGTCCAAGCACACGTAGCGCTCTCTGATTGGGCGTCCGAATAGTCCGCCGTCCGTACTCAATAATTTTTCTGATATAAGTTAATCATTATTTTAGTAATATGTAGGATGTGAAATAAAATTAATTTTTAATATTAAATTTTATGTATGATGTGATATGTTAAATTAAAATTAAATCAGATTAATTTTTAACTTGAAGAAAACTGGGCCTTAGACAATTAATTGCCTGTGACCGCCATATTAATACAAACAACAGTAAGAAATCAACAGCAAGCTGGATAAATTAGTTCGGAGGAGTTTACATTGAAGACAACTTAAGCAATTATAAAAAAGTTATATATTTTATTATAAAAAATAAACTATTATTTATATTACACTAAAATTTTATAAAATAATATATTTTATAAAATATTTTTGAAAAAGTAGTGAATTAAATTACTTTAATATACGATTCAAAAGTTACAAACAGATATTTCTATTTCATTAGATTGATTTTAAAATAAATTTATATATAATTAATTTATAAAATTTTAAAATTTTAAGGTTTAATTTTTAAGCCTCATCTAATTTAAATTATTTTTTTGAACGAAAAAAAAAATATTTTATTTTTTTAAATTTAATAGAAAAAAAAGATTATTTTAGTATTAAAAAATTTATAAAATATAAAATAAAATTAATTTTATAATTAAAATAAGTTGAAAAAAAAAGCTCAAACCAATTAGTGTTAAAATAATTTAAGACATAAAATTTAATATTTTGAATTACAAGTTATTATTTTAAGACTGTGACTTTAAAGTACAATATAATTTTATTTAAAAATTATATAGAATCTGTACTTTTATAAAACTTTTATGCAAAATACATAACATTTCATCTTTAACAATAAAACATATACTTTTTTGTAATTAAGGTATTTTTTACATAACTAAGATGTTTTTTTTAATAATTTTTGAATTTCTTTGAATTATATACATAAAAAATAAGATTAGGACTTACTTTCAATATATATATAATGCCATCTTTTGATTATGACAAGAGTAAATTACATGACAGAAAAAGAGTAGTTAACCAGGAAAGAAGCTTGTATAGTATAATTTTATCCAAAAATTATATAAAATTTATTCTTTTATAAAACTTTTATATGATATACGTAACATTTCATCTTTTTTCATAATTAAGGTATTTTTTATATGATTAAGATGTTATTACTTTTAATGGTATTTAAATTTCTTTGGATTATATACATAAAAAATAAGATTAAGACTTACTTTCAATATATAATGCCATCTTTTGATTAAGACAGTAAATCATATGACAAAAAGAATAGCTAACCAAAAGAGAAGCTTGTATAGTATAAAATTTATACTTTTATACAACTTTTATATGACATACATAATATTTCATCTTTAACAATAAAATATGTAATTTTTTATAATTAAGGTATTTTTTATATGACAGAGAGTAAATTATATAGTAGAAAGAGCAGCTAACCAGGGGAGAAGCTTTTCATGGACTAACTCTGGTCTGTCGTCATGAGGACAGTGGCCAACTCCAGGCAGTATGTGGATGCGAACATTAGGGAGCTGAGAAGGAAGAGAAGAAAAGTATTTTCCAACAGGACCGTCAATGGGAGTGAAGGGATCTTCGTCTCCCCAGAGGACTAAAACTGGAACAGTCACTTTCGGCATCAAGGACATAGGATTTGGCCCTGGTGAGCCCGTCACAATCGAGATGAAGGCATCAAGAGCGCCGATGTCGTCAGCTGGTCTCCTGATGATCTGCATTATTAAGAAGGCCAAATTACATATATAGCATTTTAAAGCTTCTTTATCTATACATTATCACATGTTAAAGTTCATCTTGTCAAATTTTGGGCTACCAATTTGGTGTGATTCAAGCTATCAATGGGTCTATTTTTGTCAAATTTTACGGTTTATATATATATATAAGCCCTAGGAACTATTGTAATATCTATTTTTAATATTATTAAAATTCTAAAACCTGTATGAAGTTTCTCTTTTGCGTTTTGTGTATTTGTTATGTGCATTTTCCTCCACGAATTCAACAAATTGTAGCAAGGCTATATCAGTTGGTGTCAGGACGCAAGTTTCAGTCCCGTGGGTGCATTTCCCCTTGATCGATCATGGCTGATGATTGTGGCAAGAAGGCGGCTAGCAACAGAGGCGTATAGAGATCTACATGATGTTGTGATCAAAGAGTTGAGACAACAACTCGTGGAGATGGCTGCACATCTCGAGCATTAGCATGTAGATCCATACCACGCAATGGAGTCAGAAGATGAAAATCTAATTTTAGAGACTTCTGATTTCGAAAATCCATTCCATGAGCGAGGTTTTAATCGTGGGCAGATTTTTGTTCACTGGGTGGACATGATCAAGTTGGAGTTGCTCGAATTCTCTAGCATCTTCATGCAGAGGAATTCTTGATTGGTTGAATACCGTTGAGTGCATCTTTAAATGCAAGAATGTACCGGAGGACAAGAATGTGAAGTTGGTGGTGACGGGATTGACTGGATATCCCTCTACATGGTGAGAATATTTGAAGAGGGATTAGGACCATCAAAGAAAAGAAAAGACTATCAGATGAGCAAATATGAGCAAGATATTGGAGGTAGAGTTTTTGCCTTTCAACTATAAACAAAGAATATCTTAGCAACTTCTATACTTGAAACAAGGCTCCAATTTAGCGAATCAATACATAGAGGAAATCTATCCACTCATCATTCACAGTGACCTAGCAAAGGTGGAGATTAGAAGGTGGCCAGGTACGTCGATAGGCTTCGTCAGCAGACTTGGATGCACTTTTAGTAGGAAGCAGCAGAGCAATTGTTTAGAAGACAATCCACATTCTGACCTGATCAAAATCTGAAGAGCAAACGACAGGGAACTTACGCTAATCCCAAGCATAATTCTACACTTGATCAAGTTGGTTGTAGCATAGATGGCTAGGCAATCAAACCATTCTATCGAGAAAAACAAAAATTTATTTTTTTCAACTATGGAGAAATCAGCCATACACGCAATGAGTGCAAGGTTGCCCATCGGCCAGGGAAAAAGCTGCTAGTTAAAGAAGACGTACTTGAAGAGGAGAACCAAGAAGATCCAGGATATGAAAGTCAGGAAGGCAACAATGCAAAAAAACCTGTCATGTTAGGAGATCGATATGGAGATACATTAGCGGTAAAGAAAATCCTTCTATCCCCTAAGCCAGAGGCCAGAGAGGACTAGTGGTAGTCAGGTATTTTACACAGCAATTGCACCATTAATGAGAGGTTATGTGGATTGATCATTGATGGTGGAAGTTGTGAGAATGTAATCTCAGAAGATGTAGTTATGAAGTTGGGTTTGACTAGATCGAGAGGCATCAAGAGCCTTACAAGTTGACCTGGCTAGCAAAGGGGCAAGAGATGTTGATTGATCGACATTATTTTGTATCATAATCAATCAAGTACAAGTATTATGATGAGGTATAGTGTGGTGCAGCAGCTATGGATATAGTCATGTTTTATTGGGCAAGCCATGACAGTTTCATCAAAGTAAGAAGCATGATGGGAGAAAAAATACCTATACCTTTTGAAAGGACAAGATGAAGATCACCCTAGCACCTATGAAAGAACAGGACCTTCTCAAATCAAAGTCAAAGAAAGATAAGAAAATTGTCAGTTTGTTAACGAAGCAAAGCTTTACAAAGGAGTCCCTTGATAGGGGAATTGTTCTTACTATTGTAGAGAAAGGAGGTAAGGCTAAAGCAATCATTCCAAAACCAGCCAGATGCATAATTAAAAAGTTCTCTGATATCTTTCTAGATGAATTGCTTATTGGGCTACCACCAGCTTGGGATATTCAGCATTATATTAACCTAATTCCACAAGCTAGTTTGCCAAACAGACCAGCATATTGGACATCTAACAATATGCGAAGGATTGGAGTGGCAGATGTAAGATCTGGATGATAGAGGGTTCACCCGTCTCAACATGAGTCCTTGTGCCTACACTTTTGGTTCCCAAGAAGGATGAAAGTTAGAGAATATGTATTGACAGTAGAGCCATCAATCAGATCACTGTTAAATACCACTTTTTGATTTCAAGGTTAGACAATATGTTGGATCAGTTAGCGGGAGCAACTACCTTCTCTAGGATTGATCTGAAGTGTGGATATCACCAATTATGGATTAGGCCGGGAGACGAGTGGAAGATAACTTTCACACCCTAGGATGGCTTACACAAGTGATGCCTTTTGGCTTGTCAAATGCTCTCAGTACCTTCATGAGACTTATGAATCATGTTCTTTGACCCTTCTTCGATAAATTTGTTATTATTTATTTCGATGATATAATTGTACTCAGTTGCTATGTTGAAGTCCATTTGCAGCATTTAAAGTTTATCCACGCTCCAAAGGGAGAAATTGTATGCCAATCCTAAAAGGTGTAATTTTATAGTAGAGAACATAGTGTTCCTGGGCTATGTAGCCATGGGAAAAGGGTTGAAATCTAATCAAGAGAAGGTTTGTGCAATACAGGAATGGTCTATTCCCACTAGCATCACTGTAAGTTCAGAGTTTTCATGGGTTGACTTCCTTTTATCAACGATTCATTAGAAACTTTATTGCAATCACATCTCCGATCACTGATTGCATTAAGAGGAAGAAGCTGGGTTCGAAGAGATCAAGTTGAAGATTTTCAATACACCCATCCTAGCTCTACCAGAGTTCAGCGAGCCTTTCAAAGTTCATTGTGATGCTTCAACTAGAGTAAGTCGTCGTTTTCAACTAGGATGGTCAACTTATGGCACTTTTTCAAATAAGAAGCTACCAGGGCCAAAGCAGAAGTATTTTACTTATGACACTAAATTGCATGTCGTACTCAAGTATATCCCAACAACTGTTCAACCTTGAGTTAACATCTTTTAGCTATCGTTGGTATATTTTATGGAATCTTCTAAAATGCCTTCAAATTTACAATCATTAAGATTCGCCTACAAATCATTTGAAAGAATTTAAATATTACTTCAATAACACTTTAAGTAATGTTGCACTCACACTAACTCAACCAGGCTTCACACGGGTTGGCTAGTTAACAGTAAGTAACAAAGCGGTAAGAATGTAAAATTTACAAGTTTTAAGTGGTCTAGGAGAAAATGAAATTCAGCATGAGAAATGTGTAACAGGAGTGTTTGAAGTGAGATCAAGAAACCAGCACCCACTATAAACAAACGGCAATTTCATAATATTCATTTTTGCATATGATTCCAAATTTCATTTCCCAAATAATCAATTGAAAATTCATGCTTACACTAGGGGTACCTCAATCAAATCTTCATCAACAGATTCCTTGTTTCCATAGACTGACAGTAAAATATTTTGTAGGTTTTTCCTGATGGGATCCAATATCATGAGACAGTTTGAAGTACTTATATTGTTATTACATAAGCGCGAAAAAAGTACCTTTTCTTCACATTCTCAAAGATAGCCGATGCAATCACCCTCTGCTTCAGTAGGATGTCAAATAACCAGAGCAAAGGCAATATAAGTCTTATCCTCCAGTCATCAAGGATCACTTTATTGTTCATTCCACCAGCACAATTAAGTAGCACAAGCCCTCTAACTAGATTTCGCCTAGCTTCTGATAGAATAAAAAAAGATTTCTTAACACACACATATGACGAGTGTGTAGAGACTTAATTGTATTTCTAAGGACATAATGAATGTTTAAATTATGTAATATAATAGAGAAAGATCCATATCTCAACTGTCCTAACCTGCACATCAATTTCCTGGAAATTTTTTGAGCACTGCAGTAAAGAATGCTTACATTATGTTCTGATCAAGTTCTAAGAGTATATACATGAATTTGCATTTAACATCAATTTACAGTGTGTTACATCAATATCAAGCAAAACAGCAAGAATTTGGCTGTCTACTGGGGTGCTGTAAAGTTCATGTAGGCTAGCAACATTGTATTTAAGAAATTTTTCATTTGATTTTCATGAGTATCGTGTGTTGAAAGAGAAGTATGAAAAGTTCCAAAAGAAGGGAAAAAAAGAAAAAAAAAAACAATACCAAAAAACGTAATTTCAGCATACCTGAAGTAGCAGCAATAACACATGCAAGGCTTCCAACTGAATTGCCAACCAAAACGGTTGGCTTCTTGATTATTTGGTCCAAGAAATCCAAGATTAACTTCAATGAAGAATGATTTTTGTTAAGAAGGAAAAGAGATAACCCGTTCTTCAACATGGAATGTAGCAAAGAGAAATACCTGAGCCCAAACTTCCATAGTGTAAGAAAAGCCTAGCGGCTTATCCGAAGAGCCGAATCCCAGAAGATCAACGGCATAAACAGTGTATCTCTCAGACATAATTCCAATATTCCTGAACTTCATAAACAATGCAAATATGCAAACAATAAAAAATTACTGAAACAGAACAAGACATGCGCATAACTGATAGGAGAAATCTACAACAACAACAACAACAACCAAGCCTTAATCCCACTAGGTGGGGTCGGCTACATGAATCCTTTGTTTCCATTGCGCTCTATCAGTTACCAAATTCTTATCTAAGTTTAAGTAACTAAGATAACTCCTTATAGTTTCTTGCCATGTCTTCTTTGGTCTCCCTCTTCCTCTTTGTACATGGGCAAAATCCAGTAACTCAATTTTTCTAACTGGAGCTTCAATTGGCCTGCGATTTAGATGTCCAAACCATCGAAGCCGACTTTCTCTAAGTTTATCCTCAATTGGTGCAACACCAACTTTCTTTCGGATATACTCATTTTTCATTCTATCCTTTCGTGTATATCCACACATCCACCTTAACATCCTCATTTCTGCAACATTTATTTTATTTGTATGTTTCTTCTTTGCAGGCCAGCATTCAGCACCCAACTAAATATAATACACCAATATGTCTTCAGTGACCATTTTACATACAATAGATTGAAACTTAAGCCCAATAGGAGCCCCAACTAAAGCTCAATTGGAGCACCAATCAAAGCACAATTGGACCAGAATCTCTAAAAAATCAGTAGTTGATGTCTTAATGATATTGCTACAAAAATGACCTCAATAACTGCAAAGTTCAGTATGGAATCAGAAGTAAATGAGAGAAACAGCTTCACAGAAGTAATTGCCAACGTCTAATAAATAAGGACAATGAATAATCAAGTCAGCCAAAAAATTTTATCTTCTATTCATTACACAATCAAATAGGAATAATTTCTGGGCTTCTATAAAAAAAGCAACATTTTCTGGGCAGCCAAAGTATTAGCCTTGAAACCACTTTATATTTTGAAGATCACCAAACCACTTAATTTAGCAAGTGTGATAGGAATGTCTGCAACACCACATTCTTCCCTGAACTTCTGCCGCACTTTCTTCCCATTTTTGTTGTTGCCAACGCTGAGAACTAGCCGTTTTGACAACTCTTTCCAAAGGCGAAATGAGGCTTTTTGATTTCAGATCTCTCCAAAGAGATTGCAGCAGAAGAAACTACTTCTCAGAGCTTTAGAAAGACTGGGACAACACAGTAAAGACAAAAATACAAGACCGCAGAATTTAGCTTTGGAAACCAAAGTACTTGGAGAAAAAACTCATGGCCAAACTTGGTAACATGCTTCACCATGAATGGATGGATTACAAAACTCTAGTTCTATTCTGGAATACTCTCTAGAGGATTACTAATTATTTCACCTAACTCTAGATGGATACAAGAAGACTACAGCGTAATCTTCTTCCACTGAACTTTGCCTTCACATTGGAGCTTCAGGTGACTTCAGCTATTTAACTTGCCCTTCACCGACCTCGTCAACAATGGTGGATCTTTTATGCTTTTTGTGGATCACGCCTTCGCAACAGCATCATAATCATAATCGTCTCATCAGCCTCTTTATTATTTATGGAAGGCTTGAGCTCGGAGATCATAATAGTATAGACATATTCATCTCTCTTATTGAATAATATCTTTCTTCTATAAACATTTTCTTCTTAGTCTTCCAGAGGATCATCTTTGAGGATAACTTGTTTGAGGATCATCTTCGGAATAACTGCTCTTCAGCTACTTGTCAGAAGTTCTCTTTAGCTCTTACAAGGAGGTATAACTACAACAAATATCTCAAAATCGAAGATAAAATTCACAAGCTTCACATTTCAGAATGGAACACCCAATTATATGCCCCTATAGTTGTCAATCAACATTATACCCATCAAAATCCGAAAAAGATGCCAAATTCCGGATATAGAATTCATCTGAATTCAACCAAAGCAATCAATAACGAAAAGCGAAACATAAACAAGAAGGAACTAAACCTGCGCCAGTGGAAAACGGAGGCGCCAAAGCCGTGAACAAGAAGTAGCGGGGGACCCCTTCCCTTGGCAAGGAAGTTAACATCGAAGCCATTCCACCTCCACAAACTGCAGCATTCATATATTCCTCTCAGATTTCCGCTGATTTCCGGTAGCGTCGTAGCATCGCTGCCACTGCCTGCAGCCATCTCGATACGAGGATGGCGAAGGGCGCCATCGAATGCTCTGCGGCGGCTTACGCAATACAAAGGGGAAGAAGATGAAGAAGGCGGAGGAGAAAATGGAGTAATGAGAGGAGACAAAATAGATTGAGGAACTGTGGGGAATGGCTGGCAAAAGAAGGAGAAGAGAGATGGGAGTTGCGCCATCAGCCGTTAGGGTTTTTCTCTACTTCAAATTCCTGATATGGTGGAGGACTGGAGAGTGAAATGCAAATTGCCCTCTCAAAAAAAAGATTTTTGACATTTTGACTATAAAATTTAAATTATGTTTTAAATATGAAACATAATTTAATTTTTGGGGATTTATATACAGAACACTGAATTCATCATAAATTACACGTTTCACCATCTTTTAATAAATATTACACATATCACACTTTTTTTACATTTCTATTGTTATAATAGAAATGTAAAACCCATAAACAGAGTATGATATGTGTAATATTTACTAAAAGATGGTGAAATACGTAATTTGTGATGAATTCAATATTTATATATGTAAATCTCCCTTAATTTTTTTAACAGCCAAAAGTTCTATTTTTTATGGTGCACCTGCCATTTAACCCAGAAGATGTATTACACAACTTTCAAATATTATATTATTTTAATAATTACTTACATATCATAAAAAAATTTATATATTAAATATATATTATTTGCCTTCATAAAATCTAAACTAAACTATAATGATATCTATTTAAATAAAAATATTATATTAAAATTTTAAATTATATTTATGTAAAATTTTCACATATATATATATATATATATATTTCAATAGGATTAAATACATGTCATTTAAGTATTACTAAATTATATATTTATATAGTGATTGCTACAAATCTTATAAAAATTTTAAGGGATAATTACCTACATGTCACACAATTTTATTTTATTTATGCGTTACCTATCCATTCTTAGTTAATTACGCTATGCACACTCAAAACATTATAAAATCTTACTTACACACATTTTTACTTGTTTTCGTTATAATGAGCAATTATAATTTTCTAATAACCTAACTATAGTTAGATTATAAAAAATCTGAACTATTTATCATATTATTTTAATAATATTTAAATATATTTTGAGTGAAAATTTTAAAACTTTGATGTTTAGGTGACAGTAAGGAAAGGAAACATCCGCGACGTGAATTGATTTTAGGACAGATCAGCACTTTAGTGTGACATCGAGGAAGAAAAAAAAATGTACTATTAAGGATAAAAATATAATTTTAATGATTTACTAACGAAATATTTTTTTTCAAATAGATTTTGACTACATTTTAACTTAAGTGTGCGTAAGATTTTATAATGTATAATGTTTTGAGTATGCATAGCATAATTAATTAAGAATGAATGGGTAATGCATAAATAAAGTGAAATGGTATGACATGCAGGTAATTATCTCAAATTTTAAATAGTCATGTTTTTTATATCATATTATCAGAAAATATTATCATATTGTTTATTTACAATATTTAGTTTGTATTATGTATACATATATTGAAAAATAATACATAATTATATTCACTCATGTGTGTATATATATATATATATATGAGAAGTAGTATAAGTAAAAGCAAATATGATTATTTGGAATACATAAATATAAATATAAATAAAATATTTAGTGCAGACGTTGATTGAAAAGAGAAAGTAGTAGTATTTAAATTTTTTAAATTGTAATGATAATATATAAATATAAACATTTATAGGTTAAATATGTAAAATCTTGTATCATGTACTTAATTATTATTTTTTAATAGTGTACTTTACACTAACTATTATCTTAAATTTAAAAATAGAAAATCCTTCTAATTAAATTAATTTGAAAAATCCCTTGATAATCCTCGTTTAGGAGATAGTTTTCTTCACATTTGAGTAGAGGTAGATTTTTATATCAGAGTGAGAATTTATTTATATGACTTATTTATTTTATATCATATATGTATAAATTTAAATATTAAATTTTAATTTTATTTCAAGTCTAATATAATTTTTTAATAATTAAATAATTTTATTTTAAATTATAATATAAAAATAAAAAATTTCACTATTTAAAAAAATTAAAATATTTCAAAAATATATTTCAATTAAACAATTTAAAAATAAAATTATTTAATATTAAAATTTATTTAATATGTAAAATAAAACTAATATTTTATAAAAATATGTGCAAATTTGACATAATTTGTCTGCAATGTCGCATGTGAATAAATTTAATTTTTTATTTTAAGATTAATATTAAATGTGAATTAAAAATAAATAAATAGTAGGATGTGCTTCGAGCTCTAATCAAATGAAACTGTTTGAAACTGTTCAATCAATTTAAATAACAAAAACAAAAATCAATTAACTTCTAATAAATAAAATTAAATTGGGCTGAAAATTCACAAATTTTAATTTCAAATTGAATTATTCTCACTCAAACTCTAGCCCATGCTATCCTGAAAATGCAATTTAAAGCTTCAATATGCATGCTTAAAAAGATTAAATTTAATTTAAATATAATTTTTAAATTTTAATATATATTTAAATATTAAATTTAATTTTATTTCACATTTAATATAATTTTTAATAATTAAATAATTTTATTTCACATCATAATATAAAAATAAAATTTTCTCTATTTAAAAAAATTTAAAATATTTAAAAATATATTTCAATTAAATAGATTAAAAATAAAATTATTTAATATTAAAATTAATATTTTATAAAAATATGTGCAAATTTGACATAATTTGTCTTCAATGTTGGCTGTGAATGAATTTAATTTTTTATTTTTAAATTCATATTAAATGTGAATTAAAAATAAAGAAATAGTAGAATATGCTTTCGAGCTCTAACAAGATGAAACTGTTTGAAGCTGTTCTAAATCAGATTCAATAAAATAAAAGATTATATTGTTCAGCTCAATCAGTTTAAATAATAAAAACAAAAATCAATTTAAGTTCTAATAAATAAAATTAAATTGGGCTTTAAATTCACAGTTTTCAATTTTAAATTGAGTTATTTTCACTCAAACTCTAGCCCAGGCTAACCTGAAAATGCAATTTAAAACTTCAATACGCATGCTTAACAAAATTAAGGGGGCATTTGATTCGATATCATTTTAATATTATGTCATATTACCTATATATCATAATATTTAAATATAATCTTTTAATTGATAATTTTATATTTTTTAAAAAATTTATTTCAAAATATCAATAAATTAAATAATTTTTTTTTTCGAGAAAATATGATATAATATCAGGATAACAATGAATCAAATGCCCCTTAGAAGTTCTTGTTAGAGCATCTCCTAAGTCATGAGCCTCAAGCCCTCAAACATCATTAAATAAGGAGTAAATAGTCAAATTTGGGGATCTATTATGCATTCAACCGAAAGGTTAAGACATTTATGTAATTCTCCCAAACTAACATAACCTGCTAAACGCAAGAATCTCTCTGAGAGAGTCTGAAGCAAAACTACAGAAAAGCACAAATTAGCAAGAGAAGATAATTAACCAATAGAAATACTTGTTAAAATAAATTCATATTCAGGTCTCATTAGTTATTTACAGGTAGAAAGAAGACTGTGTAATGCATGGGCACAGATACAGCAAGTAGAAGATTCAACCAGTTTAAACAGCTGAAGGATGCTCCTGACTGAAGTACTGTAACTACTCAGTGCTCACTAATCATCAAGCAATCTAACACCCTGGTAAATAGCTCCAGGACGGATATCGTCAAGAGAATCAACGCTTCGAAATCCGCTCAGTTCTCTCAAAACAGTCCAGTTATGACGAGCAAGAAAATCACGAAAATCTTCCTCGGTGTAGAGGGTTTTGTCCTCCGTACGGACGGTCATACGATTGGCATCCTCGTACAGGCAGACCTTTATTGTTACCCCTAAAATAGTAAGAAAAAAGGAGGTATCATAAATGAATGAAAATATGAAATTTTATGCACAAGGGTGGAGTTCTGATGCAATCAACTAAGATTGAAAGAATACCAGGTGACTGGATATCCTGAATACAATGCGAAATATCACATAAGTTTACACATTTGGTCTTACAAATGTAACACATATCAAGAACTTATCACAATCATCTCTACTGCAATCTTCTCTTTTCATTGTTATATCTGTTACTAATTCTAATCTGTGATATATCTTTCGATATAACTAATAGTTATAGTGCTTCTGTTTTCATATTCCTTCAATAGTATCACTTTTCGCTTACAAATACACATCTACGCAGCCAATCCAAGTGTGTATTAGTTGCTAAAACATAAAATGACAATCAATCAACTGAAATGCAAATAAGAAATAAAAAATAAAAGAGAGAAAAGAATACAACAGAATTCAATTATTTGAAGTTCAAGATCGCAAGTAGCTTCAAGTGATTATTAATATGGGAATGCTTTCAGAACTAGTATGAATTGCTTCACGAGAAACCTTGCTGCCTGCTTTTAACTTTAAAGTGATTTCAAATCCCGTGAACCTTTCCAAGTGATTTGAATCAAGACAATATTTTGTCTGTACAATGATAAGAATACATGCATCACTCTCTCGTCAACTACTGCCATTAGTGGAATCTCATGCATTCTGCATGCCCTTTCAAAGTTTTCTTTCTGTTAATCAAGATTTAGGTTCAAAAGGATACAGAATCATAGTTCTTATGTTCAAAGTATATAGATGTCACATAACCAATGCTCAGTCAAGACTTGGTTCAATAGTTTACACAACTCAGGAGGTCCCCAATGTAATATGGATGCTCGTTTGGTAAAAGAAGCTTCATTATAGTCTGCTGAAACATTTCAGAAGTAGAAGTAATTCAGATATTGAAGCAAACAAAAACAACGACACAAACAATAACAAAGCCTCAATCCCAAGCTAGCTGGGGTCATCTATTAGATGTTGAAGGGAAAAAGAGGGGAATGCCCTTCACAAGAGCCATTCTTATTGCATAAAGGTGGACAGCACTCAAAAGGATTGAAGTGCTTTTGTATCATCAAAAAAAAAAAGTAGCTTTAAGGGTAAAACGCATTTTTTCTTCTGGATCACAAATAATCAGCAAATAAGTCGAAATCTGATTCATTACCCTCATCCAGATGAAGAGTATAAGTCCCCAGTGGCATGTCTCTATCAAGGCTACGAATTACCTCATCTTCATCCTCGAGCCAAAATGCTCTTCTTGTTCTCAGTCCAAAAGCAGATTTAATGGCCTCTTTTATAGCCTCTGTAGAGCCATCAATGCCAATTTTTTTGGTATACTCTCCGTACTTGATCAAGATAACTCTTCCATCATAAGAGGTATGGCTATCAGCCCCTAATTGAGAAAGAAAGAAAGTAACCAGTCAATAACACCAAGCTAATGTTAATGCCTGGAAGGAGAACAAAAGCATATTAGAGTAGCACAAAGGTTTACAACAACAACTAAGGTCGGCTACATGAATCTTTTATTTCCATTGCACCCTATTAATTAACAAATCTTATTTAAGTCTAAGTGAGTAAAATCGCCCCTTATAGTTTCTTGTCATGTCTTTTTTGGTCTCTCTTTTTCTCTTTGTACATGGGCAAAATCTAATAACTTGATTTTTCTAATTGAAGCTACAATCGGTCTACGATTTACATGTCCAAACTATCTAAGCCAACAATCTTTAAGTTTATCCTTAATTGATACAACTTCAACTTTCTCGTTGGTATACTAGTTTCTCATTTTTTCTTTTTGTGTATACCCACACATCTACCTTAGTATTCTTATTTCTATAACACTTATTTTATTTACATGTTTCCTCTTTGTAGGCTAGTATTCAGTACCATATATTATCACTGGTCTTACTACAATCACACAAAAGTTTAATGAACCAAATATTTCAGTTTAAGAGCAAGTATATAGGGATTTAAGAGAAGTAAAAGTTCAGCGTTTAAGTTTTTTATTCTCAAGTCTAGTTAAATTAGATGTCACATCACCAGTCTTCTGTTGCAATAATCCACATTCCCTTATTTTCAAAAAAGCAAAAAATCACATTCCTTTAACACGGTTTGTTTTCTTCAGTTTTCTTGATTTTACAATTGCGCATGCGGCAAAGCACAGAAGGTGAAGGTGGGAAAAGATGGAATTTGGGGTAGAGGATAAGAGGACTGTAAAAAGGGCATCATAAGGTTCCATTAACAGAATATCGAAGTGATATGTGAAAAGATGTAAATGTTGACCTTCTTAATGGATTAATAATCTACAACATATAGCAGGTAGACCTCACCAGTCAACAACAAAAATAAGTTTGCACTAATAAAGAGTGTGACAATAAAATGCAATATTGGACTGAAGCACTTTCCACTATAATGGCCTCAATTAGGAACCAAAAACAATAACTCTTCAGAAGAAACATGTGGAAATTAGATCGAATCATAACTATTTTGAAGCTCTTACATCTCACTCATAGTTTGAAATGCACTACCGTGAATCTTCATCTTGCTTGACTTACAGAAAGAGAGATCAATAAGGCTCAACGAAACATTCAGTCTTCACGTTTGTACCCTTATATGTTCATAAGTTCATGCAACAACTCATCTTTCAAGTAATTTCCTTACCATTTGCTGAGGCGTCTCTCCAGTTCCATGGGGGAATTCCACCAGCAACCACAGGATCAGCAGCTGTTATAGCAAGAGGTTGTCCATCATGATCTAGACGCTTTTCCAAATTAAGCATCGACCTTCCACTAGCTAGACAACCAAAAGCAACAAACAATAACATGAATGGAAGATCAAAATTACACTTTTATAAATTCTTGCACAATCAAATACTTCCGCAGGCATTTAAAAGAACATCAAATCAAAATAATGTCTAGAAAACAAAAGGAGGGAGTTACAAGGACTAGGACTAAATGAACAAATCTCCTATAACTGAGAACTTATTAACTGTATCTAATGTCCTTTTTTGTCACATGAAATTGCATGCCAAGTAAGTTCAATATATACTGCACATAGTCGCTAATTAAACTCCCTTGTTTGGCATGAACCCAAAAATGGGCAAAAAAATATCTTAATAATATTTTAAATTTATTATAAATTTTAATAACTTTATTTCACATCCAACACAAATTCCAACCTTAAAAATCAACTTTATTTCACATCCAACACAAATTCCAACCTTAAAATCAACTTTATTTCACATCCTACACACCTCCCAATATTAAAATAAATTTCTTTCCCATCAACTCTAT